>CM016615.1:24218648-24704700 GCA_005393395.2 Gossypium australe
CTCCGTACAGATAGTGTCTCCATATCTTCAAAGCAAACACCACTGCAGCTGACTCCAAATCATGTGTGGGATAGTTCACCTCATGCGGCCTTAATTAACGAGATGCATAAGCCACCACTTTTCCCCTTTGCATCAGCACACATTCCAAGCCCGTGTGTGACGCATCACAATAAATAATAAACTCCTTACCAGCCTCAGGTTGAATCAATACCGGCGCTTCTGTTAGAATCTTCTTCAATTTCTCAAAGCTCTCTTGCTGCATATCTGACCACACAAATGGTACTCCCTTTCGCAACAACTTAGTTAGGGATGCAGCAATCAACAACGAAACGTCTGTAATACCCAGCCAAACCTAGAAAACTCCGAATTTTTGCCACTGACATCGGTGGCTTCCAGTCCAATACAGCCTTGACCTTCTGGGGATCAACTCTAATTTTCTCAGCAGACACAACATGCCCCAAAAAGGTTACCTCCTTTAGCCAAAATTCACACTGACTAAATTTGGCATACAGTTGCTTCTCCCTTAATATCTGCATACGACCCGTAGATGCGAATCATGCTCCTCTTCTGTCTTTGAATACACCAAGATGTCATATATGAACACCACCACAAACCGGTCTAGATAGGGTTGGAAGACTCAGTTCATCATGTCCATAAATGCAGCTAGTGCATTTGTCAACCCAAACAGCATCACCAATAACTCGTAATGCCCATAACGAGTTCGGAATGCAGTCTTGTGAATATCCGCCTCCTTGACTTTTAACTGGTGATACCCCGATCTCAAGTCTATCTTTGAGAAAACCGAAGCTCCTCGCAGCTGACCGAACAGATCATCGCTCCTCGGTAACGGATACTTGTTCTTGATCGTCAACTTATTCAATTGTCTATCATCGATGCACATACGCATCAACCCATCATTTTTCTTAACGAACAAAACCGGCACTCCCCACGGTGACACACTTGGTCGAATAAATCCACGATCCATCAACTCCTGAATCTGAACTTTAAGTTCTACGAGCTCCTTCGGTGCCATTCTGTAAGGAGCAATGGACACCGGAGCCGTTCCTGGCAACAACTCAATACCGAATTCCACCTCCCGATCTGGAGGCTATCCTGGAAGCTCCTCGGGAAAGACGTCTGAAAACTCTTTCACCGTTCTAACACTCTCTACCGACAACTCTTTGGAATCCAAAGCACTAATAAAGGCTAAGAACGCACCATACCTCTTTGGTACCAACTTTTCTGCCTTTAAAGTAAATAGCACATTAGACAGATAATTTCTTCTTTCACCTATCATCATCACTTCATTATCCTCTGAAGTTCTTAGTACCATCTGCTTTGCAGTATAGTCCAAGTTCACACGATGCTTAACCAGCCAGTCCATGCCCAAAATAAAATCGAACTCGCTGAATGGCAGTTCCATCAAATCCGCCAGAAATACTTCCCCCTGAACTTCTAAGGGCACATCCCTAAACAACTTATTTACTACCACCGACTGTCCTAAAGGGCTAATTACAGTTGTTTCTCTAGTAGTAATCTCAGATCTAATATTCAAAGTTCCAGACACAGCACATGCAACATACGAATGGGTGGATCCAATATCTATCAAAGCGGTAACAGATACATCAGATATGAAGAACGTACGGGTTATGACGTCCGGTGCATCACCATCCTCTCGACGTTTGATTGCATAGACCAATCCTAGCTGTCTCGCCTCCGTGTTACCCCTATTACCGGTACCTCTACCCGGTGCATCTTGACCTCGTCCTACGCCATTACCACCTCGACCTGGTCCACGGCCTCTCGGCGGCTGCTAAGCGCCTCCTGCTGGCTGCGCAAATCTGTTACGAACTACTTGAGTCTGAGCAGGCTCTCGAGGGCAATCCTTAAACCGATGGTCCTTGGATCCACATCTGAAACAACCACCAGTTCTCTTCCAGCATTCACCTGAGTGACGTTTTCCACAATCCACACAAGGTTTTAATTGATTGGTAGCAACTGGAGCACCCACTCAAATTGGCCCCTCACTCCTAGGCCTTTTCTAAAAACCTCTATCAGGACCTGAATACCCAGAGTCCCTCTTGTTCCTGCCCCTATCCTTGTCTCGATTTTACCGTTCCGAGTGTTTAACCTCCTCAACTTTCTTAGCTTTTTCCACAAGTGTAGCAAAATTCCTCTCCTTCTGTAGGGCTATCAGTACCCGTAACTCATCATGCAATCCATCTTCAAAACGCATACAGCATTCATAATCAGTCGGCACTATACCCCGAGTATACCGACTCAAACGCAGGAACTCTGCTTCATAAACTGCCACAGATCTACTTCTTTGAACCAGATTCAAGAATTCCTTTCTTCGAGCATCCACATAGCTAGCCCCGACATATTTTCCCTGGAATGCTGTCTTAACGAAATCCCAGGTAATACGATTAGCCTGAGTGCTTTCCCGAACAGTGAGCCACCAGTGATGCGCCTCGTCTCTTAGCAATGACACAACCCCTTTCAGTTTCTGCTCAGCTGTGTAATCCAGGTCGTCCATAATCCGCTCCACCGCCTCAAGCCAGTACACTGCTACACTTGGGGCTACACCCAAAATACCTCTAAAAACTTCAGCCCCATTCGATCTGAGTCGCTCCAATATCGACCTACGAGCTGCTGACCCAGCTCTTACCTTAGCAACCCTTTCCAGTACCCGTAACATCACTTGGGATAGAGCGTCGTCCTCTCTCATTCGATCATGTGATCCAGCTTCAGTCACAGGTGACGCAGGTGCGTCCATTTCCGGTATATGTCATCACTTGGGATAGAGTGTCGTCCTCTCTCATTCGATCATGTGATCCAGCTTCAGTCACAGGTGACGCAGGTGCGTCCATTTTTGGTATATGTCCTGATGCATTAGATACAACTCTAGCACCTCGGCCTCTACCACGTCCACGTCTACCGCGTCCACGTCCTCTAGCGCTCATGTTTGCTAAATCAATTTAATCTGATTAAGAGTCTTATGAATCAGTATGCTATTCAATGTTTATTAAACAATATTTTATGGAGTATAGGAAGTAAAGTCATTTTCGCAAAACGTATCCTAAAGTCTCAATCTCTATAGTTTCAACTCGTAAAGCTAAAAGTTCTAGAGTATTTCTACAGTCATACCACAATAACATAAAATGAAAACAAAACTTAATGACTTGGTGCCGAATTCCCCGTGGTGCTATACTTCCTCTAAAACATGTTTTTATAAATCGAATTTCAAGCAGATTTAGAAAATATTTTTGAACCCAAACCACAACTGAGTTTTGCAACCGGGCTCTGATACCATAAAATGTAACACCCCAAACCCGGCCCAGACGGTATGACCGAATCTAGCATGTCACATGAAGAAAACGTATAAAGAACTTGTGATATTTTACTAAAGTTGACGTTATTTGGTATAGTTAAGAAAACAAGTTTGGTTATAAATATTCGATAAAATACTACTAATTTCAATAGATTGATTGATGAATTGAAAAACAAACTAGTGAACTTTAAAATCGTGACTTTTGAAAATGACATTGATGATTTCGAAAGAGAATTCGAGTTAACTTATTTGTACATATTTGTTATGAAATCTATTTGTTAATCAATTTTGGAAAACCCGTTATTTATGATTTTAGAAAATCCTCATTTAAAACAATTCTAGAAAGATATTAAGCATGTCTAAACATAAAGCAAAATAAAACTTATTCCAAAGGCCTTATAACAACTTTAAACCCAAAATAGTAAAAGTAATGAAATAAAGCGAAAAAGGAATTTACTAAAATTCGAAAACACTATTTCTAAAGTATGGCCTCCACCGAGTTATCCATGGCCCAAGTCCTCATCACTGAGCATTACCTGCAAGGATTAAGAAATAGGGGTGAGTTACAAGAACTCAGTGCATAATCCCCTTACCGTCATCCACTGGGCCTGAACCCGTATAGCAACATCTCGGGCCTAAGCCCATTTACATAGCAATATTTATATGAAATGTATGCAACCCAACCCATCCATCCATCACACCACGACCAGCCAATCACACCTGTGGGGATCAAGTCAACCCACCCCGTCGCTCACACCAATTTTGCAGTCAAGCTACTATAGTATATTATTTTTGTGGTCAAGCCACTGAAATCATAATTTAAGCACAATAATAAACAAATTGTGGCTATGCCACCAGGCTACACTACTCTATATACAATTTTCCCATTCCATGCAAAATGTAAAAATGCAACATACATAATTAAATATCCACATATATATATATATATATATATATATATACCACCATTAATCTAGTGAATCATTTCGGTGAATCGGCCCATTAAAGAAATTTAATAAATCAGCCCACTAAGGCATTCTAGCAAATTGGCCCATAGGGGCATTTTGGTAAATCGGCCCATAGGGGCATTTTGGTAATTTAGCAATTTAATACCGATTTTGATAGATCTTTTAGAAATAGCGTTGATTAAGCAAGTTACCCGATTCATGTCATATTACGATTATTAGGTTTGTAAACAACAACGATCTACTTTTCAACATAATAGTGAACCACAAATCTACGAGATTTCGGTGTGAGATTACACACCTGATTACAGTAAGGACTAAACCTTCTTGATCGTCGACACCTATGTCACCATAATACTCGATTAACTAACAAAAAGAGGGTGTCTTAATCCAAATATCTAAATCTAACGATCTAATGAAATGCTTACCCTTAGTATTGTAAACGACCACGATTTGTCTATTGTAACCGGATGATGGTTCACAACCCGGTGGGAAATCCCGAACTGCCGATACCGCCCTTCGTTTAAACTTAGGAGTAGAGATTGCAAGTCCATTCCCTTTTTATCCTCCTAACGATTTTCTTTTAATATCGTTACCACTTGCCTCCATTGGTAAAGTCTCGGTTAGAAAATAATACTATGATGAGAGAAAATCTAATGAGAGGGTTTCGGCTTACCACTACTTTCGAAGAATTAACGAGTAGAGAATATCGAGTGATTTCGTCCCTAAAATAATTGATTAGTCAAAACTTTGATCCGATTTGTAAAATAACTGAGTAAAGAGATCGAAATGAACCATGAAGAAACTTCTTACCATAACGATAATAGATTCGACTTCCACCGATTGGACTTATGGCTACGGATGAGTCAAAGGTATAAGATTCGGCTTTCCCACTATAACACTACAAAAAGAAAATGATTAAGATATGAGGGAGTAGGAGAGAGTGATATTTCGGTTTAGAAACAAAGTTAAACAACTGAATAGTGATGGACACACATTCGGCTAGGAAGAAAAGAAAATGAAAGGAATAGAATGAAGCCCCTACCGATTCAACCAAAGAGAAATGTCCAACACGCAAGAATGGAGAAGAGATAATGGCTAAGGGTTTTCAGCTACTTTGGGAGAAAGAAACGAGGAAGATTCGTCCTCCAAATATGGTCGACTAAAGAAAGAAGAGAGAAAGATAGGAGGAACGATGAAAAAACAAGAAAAGAATAGCAAAGTGGCTTGAAAGTTTCGGCAAAACAAAGGAAAAAAATTGAACAATTCGGCTTGAGTGTTTCAGCAAGTGAGGGAAGAAATCGGAAAAAAGAAAACTCAAAATGCTCAAAAGAAGAAAACTCTACATGCCCAAACTTGTAAAAACTATTTTGGCTTTTCCCCCTTACCAAACCGTATGCCCCTTACCAAAAGATGAGTGTTGACCAAAATTCTTTCCCTATGCAACTCCTAATATTCGGCCAACATGTTCCCCCTCCCTTATCTCTTTCCTTGTTTTTCCCTTGTTTTCCTCCTTACCATATTTCTTAGTCTTCTTTCCATCATTAGAAAGTCTTCCTTTCCTTCTTTATAGCCATGGCTGACACTTTGGAATGAAGCACAAAAATTAATCCAAAAATTTGCACTAGGTGGGATTCAAACTCCACCCCTTAAGCCCCTTCATGTGACGCCACACCACTCTGCTACTAGCTCCACTTGTGTTAGCAAAATACACACTTATTTCCTTAAGCCCTGATGCCACTTACCTTCTCTCCTTAAAGTGCTTAAACACAAAAATTCTAGTAAGGCCCAACTTAACCCCAAGCCTTCTTAGGACCCCTAAACATACACAATTAACACTATTAACTAGTCTATCGCATGGTATAATGCAAATCATAAAATCACAAATTTCAGGATGTTACAGGAATCGCGTCAGAGCATGATCACACTATCAAATAATCATTTTGGTAGATTTTGGGTCTTTTGGTTTAAGGTTATAAATGACATGTAATAGGACTTGGTTGTAGTTTGACAATTTGGTATGTTTGAGTGGTGCCAAGCTTATGTATGCCTTAATGTTTAAAGTTAATCGTTTGTAAATTATGGTGTAAATAGATAGGTTGTTGAACACTTATGTATGCCTTGTGATAATAGGTAAACTTGGTTGAATGATATGTATGTTTGAAATGGTTTTGGTATGTTTGATATGTGCTTAATTAATGATTTTGATGTATGAATTGTGGTGCCTTTTGATGGCATATTGGTTAGGTTGATAGGATGATTGATTTGGTATGATTTGAAGTGTGTTTGATGGTGTTTTGGACATATGAATGTATGTGGAAATGATGTGTCTTGGTGTTCAAGTTTGGTTGCTTGATTTGGATTATTTTAGGGGAAACTTATAAAGCACACGGCCTAGAACACGGGCTGTCACATGGTTGTGTGCCACATACAGTCACCCCACACGGTCGTATGTTTCAAATCAGTATGCAATACAGTCTAAGACACGACCTGTGACATGGCCGTGTGTTGCAAGTCAGTATGTAACATGGTCTGACACATGGCCTACGACACGACTGTGTGGCCATATTTTGAATACCCACATAGGCGGACACACGAGCTGGGACACGACAATGTGTCCACACTTCGAATGCTCACACGGTCTGGGCTATGTCACACGGCCTGACCACACGACCGTGTGACCCCTATTTTAAAGTTTTTCCAAAATTTTCTATTTTGTTTCAAAATGACCTCTAAATGTTTTCAAACTATTTTTAGGCCACCGTAAGCTCGATTTAAGGCCCATGAATGTATTTTTTCTATAATTTAATTGTGTTATTGAATGTTTTTAATTAAATTGCATGATTGTTTCTATTGTAAGTTAAATGTCCTGATTTATATTGTAATGCTCTGTAACCCTAATTCGACGGCGAAGATGGGTTAGGGGTGCTACACATGCCTTAGTCCTAAGTGAATAGTGAACTATATATGCGTGACTCGTATACTTTGATGTAAGTAAAAGCCTGTGTTCAAATAGATAATGAACCAGAAGCTAGTGCGTTAGGTATACGACTTCTGTAGTATGTAGCATAATTTAAAATAGTGGAATTCATAGCCAACTAATGGATGAATGATATCCTCTCATCGACATTACATGATAGATAAAGGAAAAACATGGCCAAGGGTCATTTATCTTTGTGATAAATGACTTGTTTACTATTTGATAGTAATTGTCTTTTCATGAAGGAAAATGTAATGATTACCATGAGATAAAAATAGGATCATATTGGAAGAACAAATTTATTCTAAAGAGATTAAGGATATCCTATGAGGGTAACATACTTATGACAAGGTCATAGGACGAACACTTATTAAGTAGCTTTCGTAATGGTATGTAATTAGGGAGAGCCTAGTTACGATACTATAGTGGAATGATTTTGTGAATAAATAAGTTTATAATTAATAAGTGAAATGTTGGAACTTAATTAAAAAAATATTTGAGCCCTAGTTGTATATTTTCAATCGGTCCTTCCGTTAACTCGTTGAAACAAGAAATGAATTGTATGTAGAATCAAATAAATATAAATGAATAAAAATGATGGAGTTAGAGAAATGAGTTGCATTCACAAATGAATGCATTTTCTCACTAAGTATAGAAATGACTTGAAAATTAATTTAAGGTTTCAAATTATTATTTAATTAATTATAATTAAAAAATTGAAGTTCGAAAATAGAATTAAATTAATTAGTCATTATGAATATGTTGAATAAAGAAATTAAATATATTTTTTCATAGATTCTTTTATAATAAAATTGTCATAACTTTAACGGAATTAGAATTACGTTGAGAAAATTATTTAATTAAGAAATTATTTAGTTAATTAAATTAATTAATTAAATAATATTTATTTTGGGAAATAAAAAACTAATATTAGGATGGATTAAATTATAAAGTGTTGGGTCAAAAATCCAAGAAGCACATATAATTGGACTCAATACTTGAGAGTCCCAAAACCCCTCATAATAGATGAGAGGAGCGATAATCGTAGTATTATTAACTAGGGTGTGCGACCCACTCCCACTCTACTTAGAGTAGGATAGTGTTTTTATTTAAATAATAATATTTTTTTAAGCCTTAATCAACTAAGATTATTCTAAATAGATGGCGTCAGTTGACCTCAAATAGATACTTCTTGATTATTCAGTTATCATTGTTTTGCTAGAAGATAGTGGTAATTTATTTACTTAGAATAAATTTTATTTTTTGGGAATTATAATCTTTGTTGGTTTTTATTTATAGAATTACTTTCTTGCTGAAAGTAATAATATCATTTCCTATTTTGTGTTTGGTTCATGTTCCTCAAGCTGACACTCGATACAATTCGTGGTATGAGGATATCGAAGAAGATTGTTAGATTGAAAGCCAGGATCAACTCGAATCTGTCTCGCACAACACAAGTACTTTTCGGTAAAAATTTATTGCTATAAATATCACAAATCGGTTTGGTTTTGAAAATTTTTAAACTTTTTCTATAACTATAAACCATTTTCTTAACTTGATTTTTCCAACAATAAAGACACCCAAGCCCAAAACTACATGGATTGTTGAGACATTTTTCAAGGAGTGCCTGGACCAGTGCCTGAACCAATGCTAACTAAATGTAGCACTGTCAACTAAAAAAATTGCTATGTTTGAATTGGAAGATTTTGGCAACAAATATGTTTGGTCTGTATTTTTCTTTACTTAATTGAGATCTTGGCAAGCCCATCTTTAACATCTAAACTTCACCTAGCAAGAAATCTTGGAGATTTGTTTGGATTGAATTAAAGCAATCATCATTCCCTAACTTATGGATTGGATCTACTCATGCCATAAAAGTTGTAACATCCCAAGATTGGGTTTGGAAGTTTTGGCTTCGCAAGTGAGGATTCGCCAGTGTTTCGGCGAACTAGGGGTTCGCTAGAACTTCGACGAACTAGGGAGTTCGCCAAAAAGGTATTAACAAGGAGTTCGCCAAGTGTTTCGATGAAGCAGTGTACGCCAAAAGATGAGGTAAAGGGGTTTGCCAGATCATTGCAAGTAGGTTCGCCAGTGTATTTGGTGAGCTAAAGTTTGCCAGGTAGGTTGCCCTTTTGGTCATTCTCTGTTTCTCCCCTTTTCCAATTAGGTTCTAACTCAATTAAAACACACTATTTTAAATTAAACCTCGTAATTAGGTTTCGTTTTAGATTAATTAATTAAACAAAACCTGATTATATTATTTTAATAATTTAATTAATTATTTATGACCCTAATTTCGGTATCCATTTCAAACCCTCGATTTATTTACAAACGCAAGAAGATAATCTAATAAATCGAGGCGTGACTACTCTTGATTTTCACAATCCCAATTCTTGTAATCCGATTTATGGGGTTTGACAAATTTTAATTTTAATTGATATACAACTCTAATATTAATTAATTGATTTTCTCCTTTTATGCCTAGAATCCTATTTAAATTAAATCATCAAATGTGCAATCATCACAATTTACAAATAAAAAATATTTTAATATTTAAATTTAGTAATATCATGAAAAAATATTCTCTTCTATTCATTTTTTTTCAAACTTGTGCGCATATATATAGATTATAGATTATAGATAATTAAAGACTAAATAACAAATATAGTAATAGCAATATATTGTAAAATATAATTTTTATAATTAAACAATTATAAGTATATTCTAATATAATGTAAAATCTTATTTATAAAATATTAAATTGTATTTTTTAATATTATGTTATAGTTATTAATTTTTATAAATTAAAATTAAAATATTTTATTTAAACTATTATTATTATTATTATTATTATTATATTCAAAGGTAAAATAATTTTTATTATTTGATTTGTTATTAAATATAATCAACTCAAATTCTTTTATAAAATATATATTTAAAAAATAAATTAAATTAAATAGTATTTTAAATTTTAGGGTAATAAATGTTGATATATTAAGTCGAGTTTTTAATTTTTTTTCTTTTAGTTTTTTTGTTTCAGGTAGGATAGAATTGATTTTATGCATAAAAAATGTGTGTTGAAAACTTTTCATATTTTCACAGTTTGATGGATGTCGAAACCACCAAATATAAATTCTTATAAAAAAATAAAAGTAAATTGAAATATAGAGTAGTAGGGTCGAATCCATAGGGGCTGGTTGTCTAATTTCGCCTTTTTTAGTGACCGGAATCATTGTCGCGGTAACAGTCGTGCCCACGACCAGTGCGTTGCAATACTGGAAAATAAAAATGGGGGTTGTAAATTGATTAAGATAATAAAATACGGAAATAAAATAAAATAAAAAAATATTTGAAAATGAAAAAATAAATTTAAGAAAATAAAATATTTTTTTAAGCTTAGCCTTAGCCTCGGTGTACTCCAATCTTGAATCGATCCTTGAAATAGATTTTCCCTTCCAAGTAATAAGCTGGTTATAACAATCGAGGATCCCTCAAACCGCCAACACTTCTTCTCGTAGTCGATCCCGGTATCACCTGTAAATCAACCATTATCGAATTTCTAACCACGTGGTACGTACCGTAATTTAAGACTTCGACAACCTCGTGATCTGAAAAGCCCAACTCGAATTAACGGCCTCAAGAGTCGTTTAAATTCGACCACTATCTCCCTTTATGGAATCCAACTAGCTTTTTCCAATTGAACACGCCAATTTGTTTGCGGGATTTTGAATACAGCATTGCCGACTCAACTTCCCAACTGTACGCCAAACGATTCCAACCCAACGCACGCTTTTTGAATTGAAATCGAATCAACTTTGAGGGACAAATTTTTACTAGCCCATATACTGGAGAGATAGCGAATACCGAATTGTAAATTATTTAGTGTGGGTTCATATCTCATGATTGCTTTGTCGAAGTGGTAATCTGGCTAAGGCTAAAAAGGGTTTAATTAATCATGGAAAAAAATCATGCTTTGAAAGTGGTTTTGTAGAATTGTGGAAAATGGAAAGGGAAAGGGCCTTGGAAGGAATTAAACCAAAAAGCTGAAAGTTAAAGAAAAAAAAAAGGGAATGAAACAACAGTATAGAAAACTGACACAGGAAGAGAAAGAAAAATAAGAAATTTTATTGAATGCCAAAGGCAAAGGTGTGTGTTCAATTGGTTGTAGCCACTAGGTATTTACACACACTTTTAGTGCTAAAATTTAGCTAGATTTTTCCTAAATATTAACACTAAATAATCCTAAATATTATCACTAAATAATTCTAAATATTATTACTAAATAATTCAAAATTTTAAAATCAAATTTAAACTAGAGATTAAATTTAAACTAATTACAGAGTTGTAACAATATAAAAATCCTTCAACTTTATCCAGCCACTTTAAATAATAAAAAAAATCTTCAACCTTTCAATCTTTATCCAATCATCTTTGTATCTTCAATCTTTCAATTAAGCCCTCCTCTTTGCTTTTTGTTCCAATTTAGCCCCTTTTTGTAAGAGTTTGAATTCAACACACCAACTTCATTCCTGATAAGAAAAATCTAAACTTAAAAGCATTTTACCCAATAATTAGCCTAAAATAATTACATTAAAAATACAAATTTATCTTGCTATCAATGTAACACCCCATACCCAGGTTCTACGCCAGAATTGGGCCCGAGGCGTTACCGTAATTAAAACCACTTGATCGCCACTTAGGCTCATCGTGACTACTCTCTCAAGTCACCTCAACAACCTCATTCTCGACTTACGAGGCCTCAATCATACACACGAGGACTCTCGAGACTATTCCGGAACTTTTTCAAATCTTAAAAATTTCTCTTTTATACAGTGATCACACGCCCGTGTAAGATGAGACACGCCCGTGTGTAGACACACACGCCCATGCCTTCAACCCGTGTATGAAAACCTAAGCATTCTGCCAATGCCCCACGGCTAGGGTACACGCTCGTGCTCTCCAACCGTGGTGAACACTGACTTCACTTACACGGCCTAAAGCCTAGACACACGCCCATGTGGCTAGCTCGTGGCCAAATCTAACTTAAAAATTCAACATGCAGGGGACACACGGCTAAGTCACACGTCCATGGGCTGACCGTGTGTCACACATGGCCTAGACACACGCCTGTGTGTCTATCCACATGGACAAGAACAAAGCTATTTGCTAAGCCCTTCTCACCCCTATAGCATACACAACATGCACTCATTCAACACATCCATAATCAACTCAAATGAAATAACAATCTCACATGGATAACTACATCTTTTCATATAATATAACAGCTAACAACTATTGCATTATACAAAATAGATTATCCAACTATGGGCTAACACATCCTAGCCATTTACAACAAAATTCACTAACTTGTCTAGCCTCTATACATGCCATATACAAAACATTGACTCTCATGTATCAGAGTATGCTAATAATGTGGACGATCTTCCAATTGATCCTCGTATCTCGATTCAACACTTTTACTCTATAAGACAAGAGAAAAGAAAGGGAGTAAGCTTTGAGCTTAGTAAGTTTACACATAAACAATTAAGCATCATAGTATAAGCTAAACAATAATTAGTATTATACTAACATATAATGTACAACAATACTTACTCTTTCTATCCCTTACCACATTTCCAACACATCATGAGTCACATACTCATAACCATTGGAATGCACCCCTGCATTCAATATCACATTTACACAATATACAACACAACATCATTTCTCGATAATTCATCCACACAGCTAATTAACTCAATAATATAACCACACAGCTAATCCACACAGCTAATTTCGCGGTGGTTTCGCACTTAGCCCACCACAATCAATTAATAAGGTAGTATCGCACTTAGCCTACCACAAAGGTATTCATAGTGGTTTCGGACATAGCCCACTAGATGATATACCTAACGATAGCATCGCACATAGCCAGCTTATCATCAATATGCATTAAGATGGTATCAGACTTAGCCCACCATTTAGCATTCTTACTACACATTCACATATCTACTTACTTAACCATACATCCATTCACAAATTCTACCACATTCATCCCACATAGGTTCTCAGTCATTCTCAATCACGCTACACACTAGCTAGCATTAAGAAATTGTAAGTATGAATGCATTGTTTAAGCATAGACTTACCTCGATACTCAAAAGTATAGAAATATGTAATATAGTCCACCACCTTGCTCTTGCCTCGGTTTAGATCTGGGCTTCGTTTTTCTTGATCTATAATAAATAAATAAGCTTATTCAATACACACATTGACTAAATTGAGACTTATATCATACTTTGGCAAAATTACCCTTTTGCCCCTAATCTTTCTCATAATTACACTTTTGCCCCAAGGCTCGTAAAATGATTTTTATTCAACTTTCTAGCATTTCATGCTTAGCCGAGTCACTTACTCAACTAAAGCTATGATCAGTTCTCACTAAATCACACATGTATGACTAAACTCAAGACTTTTACAAACTAGTCCCTACATGCATTTTCATGGAAAATCACTTAGCAAAAGATGTTTCTACTACATCTAACTTTCATATTCTTCCATAAAACACCAAAATACATGCATGTCATACATAGGCAGATTTTTGAACATCCATCATAGCTCATCAAATAGCTAAAAATAACTTACTCATGCTACTAGGACTTCAAAAATACGAAGAATATCAAAAACAGGGCTTGGATGCATTTACTAGCAAGCTTGAAAAATTAAAGAGCCCTAACAATGGCTTCTTGAAAATTTCGGCAGCCTTGGAGAAGAAGATGAATGAATTTTGTCATCTTTTCTCCAATTTTAATCATTTAATTGCCAAATGACCAAAATGCCCTTTTTGATAAACTTTCTATTTTAACTCATCCATGCCCAATTTTGTCCAAAAATTAAAAATTGGGAAAATTACTATTTAAGGACCTCTAATATATATTCTAAAGCCATTTCACACAAATAGCTTCTAGAATCTCACATTTTGCAACTTTTGCAATTTAGTCCTTTTGGACAATTCGACCGCAATTTCATAAAATTGCTTCATGAAACTTTCACACTAACATGCAAACATAGCATACACCTCAAAAACTCATACATAAACCTCGGATTTGTGGTCTCGTACCACTATTTCGACTAGACCCTAAACTGGGATGTTACAATCAAATTCCCCCTATGTAGCTGTAACACCCTTTACTCGTGTTTAACGCTGGAACAAGGTACGAGGCGTTACCTAACTCAAACACATACTAACATACATTTCCGGGCCATAAAATCCGTTCAAATTTAAAACTTTTCAAACTTTCTCATAACGTCCTTAATATGGGCCTATGAGGCCCAAAACATACTTTAGAAATGGTTCGGGGTCAAACCGAGTTCTTTAGAAAACTTTGAAATATGTCACTAAAAAATAGGAGCACACGCCCGTGTGACCTGATAACATGGCCATGTTGAATAGCCGTGTAGCTCACACGACCTAAGCATATAGAGACACATTCGTGTTCCGTGCCTGTGTGAATTTATTTCTCAATTTGAACCTACAGGGGTTTTCACACGGCATGTCACACGCCCGTGTCCATGGCTCGTGTCTTTCACATGGCCATGACACGCCCGTGTCTCGGCTCGTGTATGAAAACCTTGACATTCTGTTTCTGACGCCATCAACCCAATAAGGTCACACGGCCAAGGCACACGCCCGTGTCCTCTAGCCATGTGGCGAATTAAATTCGTAAATTCAAGTGTAGACTTCACACGGCCTATACACATGCCCATGTTCTACGGCCATGTCTTCCACACGGTCGAGACACACGGTCGTGTCTCAGTCCGTGTGGTTACTACTGGGCATTCTGTTTTGCTAACTTAAGGTGTAGGGGGACATATGGTCGGACTACACGCCCATGGGGCAGACCCTGTGTCTACCCATGTGGACAATAACAAGGCTATTTACCAAGCCCTTTTTGCCACCCTACTTGCACCAAAATAAGCCACACCAGATAACCTACTCATTCATGCATTAATATATGCAATTTGCACATCCATGAAAAACATCATCATTTTCCTATATCAGTAACAAGTATGAGCCATTAACTATGGCCTTATACAAAATAAATTCATCTTCAAAACAAGCCAACACTTTTGGCCAAAACAATATGACACTTGATATAAAATGTAACACCCCTAACCCGTATCCGTCGCCGAATTAGGGTTACGAGGTATTACCATTCAACAATACAAGTTAAAACAATCATATACACGCATTTGAATTTCAATAGTCAATTTATTCTCTACTACCACATAGCTGAATATACTTTTAATTTAAACTCATAATACATGTAGATAAACAGACCTTATTACACTTTAATCGCATACTATAATCAAACACAAATGGATTACACAAAATGCATTACTTATAACCATTTGATAATAATCATATCAAATTCAGAATTTATTTAATATTAAATTAAATATTTATACATCACGTAAAACATATATAATTTTCATAATAATAATTGACAAAAGTTATTATTCATTTGGTAAATTTTCATCTCATTAACCAAATATGCACATACTTATCATCATTTCTCATTCCAAATTTATTTCATCACAAACAATTAAACAACCGCTCATGGAAACATGTATAAATATTTTATAATTTGTATTTTCTAAACACATCATTCATATATATATATATATATATATATAGAAATAGCTGAATCATTAAACAACCATATTCTTTAACTCATTCTAACATATAACTAATAATATTTATCAATTAAATAAAATTATATCTACCATTGCAAGACTTTAATCACTTATAGACATATTTAAAACATAAATATTAAATACTATGTATCAAATAAATCAAAGTCAAATTATCATATGCATGGGAATTTATATAAGCAATATCAAACCAACATTTAAACCTAAGCATCTTATTCAGTTCCATCCTATGTCCGAATGTACCAATACATTATTGAAAAAAAATTCATATCAATTCATATATGTTTATCTAAGTTAAAACCTTAGCCGAAACAATTAATTATGCTATGAAATTGTATACATACAATGATCATTACATCAAACATTTCCAAATGTACCAACATCATCAAGCCATTTTCAAACATATAACATTTAACACATAAATCATTCATTTAAAATATATAACATCATAACCAAAAGTGAGATCAAACCATAACCAAAATATGACCGAAAATATCATGGAGATTAAGCCATTTTCGCATGGATCAAGTTATACATATTCAATGTCGAACAAAATACATATTAGCCTATACATGCCATAAGTTCGAAAATAGACTTTTAAAAGTATCGAAGGTTGATGATAGTGTGGATGACTTCGATGACGATCCCCGAGCTCGTAGCTTACAACCAAAATCTATAAAAACAGAGTAACAAAATCACACAGAGTAAGCTAACTTAGCTTAGTAAGCCTTAAGCAAATTAAACAACTCAAATGAATAATCAAAGCATTTCAAACAAGTCGAATTGTATCATTATTATTATACTTTAACACAATTAAGTTACCTTGGCCGAATGATAATATTTCTCATTTAGCATAATATTATTCAACTTTTCATTCCCAAAATAACACTATCTCAGTTATGTTTACATTTAAACATATATACTCATGAATTAAACTCAACTTAAATAAATAAATAAAAACAACATCATTCATTTGGCCGATTATAGCAAATAAAATATAATATCACATATATACACACTTATTTGGCCTAATAATCAAGATCCAATATATCATCTCATAATTACTTACTTTTATGGCCAAATACACATGGTTCATTATATCATCATATATGGCCGAATATACAAGTACAATATATCATCATATATGACCGAACATACAAGTTCAATAAAACATCACATGTATTCAAATATTCAAGTTTAATGTAACATCACATGTGGCTAAATATACAAGTTCAATACATCATAACATATGCACATACCTATGTGGCCGAATATACAAGGTCATTTAGATAAACTTACTTGCTTAATTTCCACATAAATGAAAAGTCTTATAGACACAGACTTGTAAATAAATCACTGGTATAAAACCTGTTAGGCATAAGCCTGAATCACACACCGGCACTAGGCCTGCTAGACCCGAGGTCTGATATTTATTCACCAGCAATAAGCCTACTAGGAACAAAGCCCGAATAAATTCACTAGCACAAGGCTTGCTAAGCTCAAAACCCGACTATCGCTATTACAAAGTCATTCCATAAACAGTCCATACAAACTTTTAGAGGTTTTAACTCAGTCGAATAAAACTCAACCACATTAATTAAATGTTAAATCACATTCGGCTACCCTACCATACAACTATAAAATTTGAATCATCATAGTAAACCGTTTTATATTCGAAATAGATGATGTTTAATTACTTAAAGACTTACCTCGGATATCGACGGACATTATAAATCAACTATTTGACTATTTTTGCTTTTCCCCGCTCCAAGTCCGATTTCTTTTGTTTTTGATCTATATAATTTCAAATTAACCTCATTTAAATATAATTCCATTAAATTGGTCCAAAAACACATAAATGGGCAAATTACCATTTTGCCCCTAATATTTAACATTTATCGCAATTTAGTCCAAATAGCATAAAACACAAAATATTCAAAATTTAACTTCACCCTAGCTTGGCCGAATTTCACTAAGGTCCCTAACAGCCCATTTCTTTCATTTTATTTCACATTTTGACCCCTCAATTTATAAATTTCACAATTTAATCCTATTTAGGCATTTTTACCAAAAATGCCTTAATTAAACTTAACAATCTAACAACCTATATTTATTTTCCATCACTAAACACCAATTTCATCAAGCTATCAACAATGGCATTTCATGAATATATCATCAAATTCAAAAATTAAAGCATGGGCCTTGAGGATTACTAAGCAATGATATCAAAAACATAGAAATTATCAAAAACCGAGCTAGTTACATACCTTAATCAAGCCAAAATATGGCCGAATGTGGCTTTCTTTTTCTTTTTCTTTCCTTAGCTATTTTTGGCAACTCCAAAGATTAACATGCATGTATTTTATGTTTTTTTTGTTTTATTATACTAACTTATTTAATATATTATTATATCATTTACCATTTATTTTTAACCTTTGTTTTCTTTTAATATCATTTAATAAAACATATAAAACATGTAAATTTAATGTCCTTACCGTCCACTAACTTACATAATGCTAAATTTCATCCTAAGGCCTTCCTTTTTACAAAGACACATCAAATCAGCCATTATTCAAAAAAAAATGCTATCTTTTCATTTTATGCTATTTAGTCCCTTTTCAAATTAAGCACATAAACAATCATATTTTCATACGAAACTTTCACACATGCTAATTCAAATATAATAAACACGAAAAATAATATTTAAATATTTTCTGACTCAGATTCGTGGTCCCGAAACCACCGTTTCGATTAGGGTCTAAATCGGACTGTTACAACTTTCCCCCCTTAGGTATTTTCGTCCTCGAAAATCTTACCGATGAATAGATTCAGATAACATTCTTTCATTTCATCTTCTGGCTCCCACGTTGCTTCCTCAACTCCATGCCTATGCCACAGTACGTTAACCAACGAAATTTTCTTATTTCGTAACTTTTTAATTTCATGAGCCAGAAAACGAATCGGTTCTTCCTCGTACGACATATCTGAATGAATCTCAATCTCTGATGGACAAATCACATGCGAGGGGTCGGATCTATATCGCCGAAGCATCGAAACATGAAATACATTATGGATCTTTTCTAACTCAGGTGGCAACAGTAGTTTATACGCAATCGGTCTAATCCTCTCTATAATCTCGTACGGTCCAATAAATCTCGGACTCAATTTGCCTTTACGACTGAATCTGAGTATTTTCTTCCACGGTGAGACTTTCAAAAATACTTTATCCCCTATCTGAAACTCTATGCCTTTACGTTTCAAGTCTGCATACGATTTCTGACGATCTGATGCTGCTTTCAAACTTTCATGGATCACTTTTACTTTCTGTTCGGTTTCTTTGATCAAATTGACCCCGTGTATCTTATTTTCACTGAGCTCAGTCCAATACAATGGTGTACGACATTTACGACCATACATAGCCTCGTAGGGTGCCATCTTGATACTAGATTGAAACCTATTATTATAAGCAAATTCAATCAAAGGTAAGTATCGTTCCCACGTACCTTCGAACTCAAGAATGCAACATCTCAACATATCCTCAAGTATTTGAATAATTCGCTCGAACTGACCGTTTGTCTGGGGATGAAAGGAAGTACTAAAATGCAGTTTAGTACCTAATGCATCTTGCAGTTTCTTCCAAAATCGTGATGTAAATCTTGGATCTCTATCTGAAACAATAGATATAGATACACCATGTAACCTCATGATCTGAGAAATATACAAGTCAGCCAATTTATCAAGCGAGTAATCTATACGAACCGGAACAAAGTGAGCAGATTTAGTCAATCTATCTACAATAACCCATATTGCATCTTTCTTGCTCAGTGTCAAAGGTAAACTGGATACAAAATCCATTGTGACTCTGTCCCATTTCCATTCAGGTATCATGATCGGCTGAAGTAATCCAAAAGGTACTTGATGTTCGGCTTTTACTTGCTGACAGACTAAACATTTCGATACAAAGTCGGAAATGTCTCGTTTCATACCTTGCCACCAATAGTGTTGTTTCAGATCATTATACATCTTTGTACTACCCGGATGAACAGATAGTCGACTGTTGTGAGCTTCAATTCAAGATCATCTGAATCAACTCTGTATTTCTCAGAACACATATTCGGTTTCTGAATCTCAAACAGTCATCAACATCAACTCGAAACTCTGAATTCGCATTTGTATCACATTGAACCCATTTTACTAACAAATCATTGTCGATTTTTTGAGCTTCACAAATATGCTGAATAAATATCGGTCTTGCTTTTAACTCAGCTATAATCACACCATCATCTGACATAGCCATATGCGCATTCATTGCACGCAAAGCAAATAATGATTTTCAGCTTAAAGCATCAACAACAACATTAGCCTTTCCTGGGTGATAGTCAATCACTAACTCGTAATCTTTTAAAAACTCTAACCATCGACGCTATCTCAAATTTAGATCTTTCTGAGTCATCAAGTACTTCAAACTTTAATGATCAGAATAAACATGACATTTTTCATCGAACAAATAGTGGCGCCAAATTTTTAATGCAAACACAATGGCTGCTAGTTCCAAATCATGTGTCAGATAGTTCTTTTCATGTGGTTTCAATTGTCTCGAGGCATAAGCTATGACTTTCCCTTCCTACATCAAAACACAACCCAAACCATTCAAAGATGCATCACTATAAATGACAAATTATTTACCCGATTCAGGCTGAACTAACACTGGAGCTTCAGTCAAAAGAGCTTTCAACTGGTTGAAACTGTTCTGACACTTCTCTGACCACTCGAACTTAACATCTTTCTGCAGCAGCTTCGTCATCGGGGTTACAGTCATAGAGAAACCTTTCACAAGCCGTCTATAGTAACCAGCAAGTCCCAGAAAACTTCTGACTTCAGAAACGTTTCTCGGAGGTTTACAGTCAAGTATTGCTGAAATTTTGCTCGGATCAACCCGAATACCTGATGCTGAAAGAACATGGCCCAGAAAACTGACTTCACGTAACCAAAACTCACACTTACTAAACTTTGCATACAACTGTTTATCTCACAAAGTCTGTAGCACAAGTCTCAGATGCTCGGCATGCTCAGTTTCATCCTTGAAGTAGATTAGAATATCATCTATAAACACTACCACAAATCGATCTAAATACTGCCTGAAAATTTGATTCATCAAATCCATAAAAAAACAGGTGCATTAGTAAGTCCGAACAGCATAACTAGAAACTCATAATGTCCGTACCTCGTTCGAAAAGCAGTTTTTGGCACATCGGAGTCTTTGACTCGCAACTGATAATAACCCGATCTCAAATCTATCTTCGAAAACACTGAAGCCCCTTTCAACTGATCGAACAGATCGTCAATCCGTGGCAATGGATATTTATTCTTTATAGTCACCTTATTTAGTTGGCAGTAATCAATACACATTCTCATAGTTCCGTCTTTCTTTTTCACAAACAGAACTGGTGCGCCCCAAGGAGAGAAACTCGGTCGTGCAAAACCTCTATCTGTTAACTCTTGCAATTGTGCTTTCAACTCTTTTAATTCAGTAGGTGCCATCCGATACGGAGCTATCGAAATCGGAGTCGTCCCCGGTACTAACTCAATACCAAACTCTACCTCTCGAATAGGTGGCGAACCCGACAATTCTTTAGGAAACACGTCCAAATACTCGCACACAACTGGTACTGATTCAATTTTCTTTTCAGTCACTTTACTATCAAGAACATAAGCAAAGTAAGCTTCATAACCTTTTCTCACATACTTCCGAGCTAACATCAAAGATATCACTACTGGTAAACCATTAAGATCATTAGATTTAATTCGAATAATCTCATTGTTCTGACATCTCAAATCAATGGTCTTTCTTTTGCAGTTAACAACAGCATCGTGCAAAGTCAACCAATCCATACCCAAAATCATATCAAACTCGTCGAAAGGTAACAACATCAAATCGGCTGGAAAGCATGAATCTCAAATCATCAACGGGCAATTTTTACACATTTTGTCAACCCAAACACACCAGCCCAGGGGGTTTGATACTCGAATCACAAACTTAGTAGACTCAACAGGCAGAGTCTTATTGGATACTAATGTTTCACACACATAAGAATGATTCGAACCAGGATCAATTAATGCAATAACACTAATATCATAAAGAGTGAAAGTATTGGTAATAACATCTGGGGAAGAAGCATCCTTACGAGCGCATATAGCATAGCCTCTAGCAGGTGCACGAGCCTCAGATCGAACCGTTGTATCTTTCGTTCCTCTCTAACTACCACCTATATTACCCGAATGCCTAGGTGGTCTGCCTCGCGCTGAAATGTTGCTCGGTCTCGCATTCTGAACAGTGTTTTATTCTACCAACATCGGGCAATCTCGGATAAAATGATCCTTCGATCCACATTTGCCATTTACCACAATGCTTGCACTCGACTCTATTCTATTGAACATTGCCAACACTAGCTATCGAAGTGGCTCGTGAACTCACAGGAGGTCGGCCTCGATCTCGTCTAGAAAAGTCCGAAGTAGCTTTAGATCGACTAGAATCATTTCTGAAGCTTTAGATCGACTAGAATCATTTTTGAACTTCTTCGATGCTGAGTGAAAAGTCTTACCCAATGATCTTTTACGGAAATCTCTAGCTTCAAATTCAACTTTTCTTTTTTCTTTCCCTAGTTTTTCGGCTTCGCAAGCTCGTTCAACAAGTACCACGAACTCTTTGATTTCAAGTATACCAACCAACAATTTAATGTCTTCATTCAAACCGTCTTTGAATCTTTTACACATGATAGCTTCGGTTGAAACACATTCACGAGCATATCAACTTAGTCTCACAAATTTCCGTTCATACTCAGTTACGATCATACGACCCTGTTTCAATTCCAGAAATTCTTTGCGTTTCTAGTCGATAAATCTCTGGCTGATGTGTTTCTTACGGAACTCAGTCTGAAAGAATTCCCAGGTCATTCTCTCTTTCGGGACACCGATACTAGTGTATTCCACCAGTGATATGCGGTGTCTCATAATAAAGATATGGCACACTTTAAACATTCATCCGAAGTACAAGATAGCTCGTCAAACACACGGATAGTATTATCAAGCCACAACTCAGCTCGCTTAGCATCATCATCATCATTAGCTTTAAACTCTTCGGCCCCGTGTTTTCTGATTTTATCTACAGGAGGCTTATTAAATCTCATTGGATCAATCATCAGAGGTACCACAGGTATCGGAGATGGATTATTCGGGGGTGGAGGTTGTTGTGCAACCGTATTAGTCTGGATATATTGAGTAAACCAATCATTCATCATTTGGTAGAAGGCTTGTTTAGCCTCCCCCTCATGGCTACTCAAGATAGGTCGAGATTCAACTGGCGTTGTCCCATGTGCAGGAGTAGGCGCTACACTCTCGACATCATCAGCTACAGCTCTGTCGGGATCCATTTACTACACGAAAACACATTTTCAAATGTCAGAAGTCATCACACTATCGTGGTAAATATTATGGCATGTATAGCTAGACTCACACATGCTACGTTAGTCCTAGAACTGACTAAACCGTAGCTCTAATACCAATAAAATGTAACACCCCTAACCCGTATTCGTCACCGAATTAGGGTTACGAGGTATTACCATTCAAGAATACAAGTTCAAACGATCACATACATGCATTTGAATTTCAATAGTCAATTTATTCTCTACTACCACATAGCTGAATATACTTTTAATTTAAACTCATAATACATGCAGAGAAATAGACCTTATTACACTTTAATCGCATACTATAATCAAACACAAATGGATTACACAAAATGCATTACTTATAATTATTTGATAATAATCATATCAAATTCGGAATTTATTTAATATTAAATTAAACATTTATACATCACGTAAAACATATATAACTTTCAAAATAATAATTGACAAAAGCTATTATTCATTTGGTAAATTTTCATCTCATTAGCCAAATATTCACATACTTATCATCATTTCTCATTCCAAATTTATTTCATCACAAACAATTAAACAACCGCTCATGGAAACATGTATAAATATTTTATAATTTGTATTTTCTAAACACATCATTCATATATATATATATATATATAAGAAATAGCTGAATCATTAAACAACCATATTCTTTAACTCTTTCTAACATATAACTAATAATATTTATCAATTAAATAAAATTATATCTATCATTGGAAGACTTTAATCACTTATAAACATATTTAAAACATAAATATTAAATACTGTGTATCAAATAAGTCAAAGTCAAATTATCATATGCATGGGAATTTATATAAGCAATATCAAACCAAGATTTAAACCTAACCATCTTATTCAGTTCCATCCTATGTCCGAATGTACCAATACATTATTGAAAAAAATTCATATCAATTCATATATGTTTATCTAAGTTAAAACCTTAGCCGAAACAATTAATTATGCTATGAAATTGTATACATACAATGATCATTACATCAACCATTTCCAAATTTACCAACATCATCAAGACATTTTCAAACATATAACATTTAACACTTAAACCATTCATGTATAATATATAACATCATAATCAAAAGTAAGATCAAACGATAACCAAAATATGACCGAAATTATCATGGAGATTAAGCCATTTTCGCATGGCTCAAGTTATACATATTCAAGGTCGAACAAAATACATATTAGCCTATACATGCCATAAGTTCGAAAATAAACTTTTAAAAGTACCGAAGGTTGACGATAGTGTGGATGACTTCGATGACGATCCCCGAGCTCGTAACTTACAACCAAAATCTGTAAAACAGAGTAACAAAATCACACAGAGTAAGCTAACTTAGCTTAGTAAGCCTTAAGCAAATTAAACAACTCAAATAAATAATCAAAGCATTTCAAACAAGTCGAATTATATCATTATTAATATACTTTAACACAATTAAGTTACTGATCGCTGAAATTAGAGCTTTAAAAATTTATAAAAGAATGATCGAACCTGGAGACTAACTCTGACAACGATTAAAGGCAAGTGTACCTATCGAACAGTAGTATAGCTTAGGCAGGACCGGATTATCGAACCCAAAGGAACTAAAAGTATTAATACTAACTTTCTTTTTAATATTTAGCCTTTAAAATTAAAGTGAAGATTGTTCTAAACTAAATTGACAAGAACTAAACTAAGGACACCAAGACAAAAAGGATGAATTGGAAAATAACTTGAAG
The DNA here is from genome assembly GCA_005393395.2 of Gossypium australe. NCBI lineage: Eukaryota > Viridiplantae > Streptophyta > Magnoliopsida > Malvales > Malvaceae > Gossypium > Gossypium australe. The sequence goes on from CM016615.1 coordinate 24,243,852, forward strand.
AAAACTCAATTGATCACGACGATACCCTTAGAAAGAATCCACCTAGACTTCACTTGTTATTTAACCCTTAATTATATGATCTCTTTACTTAGCTTGATCCGTAAGACTCCCTAACCTATATTAAACCCTCTCTCGAGGCGAATAACGTCTAACCCTAGGTTAATTAGTGGAACTCTCGTTCGCTTATAATAACCCCCTAGGATAGCAGTAAATAGATCAATGGATTCCCATATTAGGTTTCACCCTAATCCGACAAAATCTCGTAACCCTATCTCTAGGCGTTCGATCAACTCTGCTTAATTATGTTAGATCTTCTCTTAGGTAGGGTCTATTCCTCCTCCACCTAAGCACATTAGATTTGGATTAAGCAACATAATTAAGAACAACCTAAGTAATTCATCATATAACTTAAAAATCAAATATCAAGATTCGTCTAGGTTTCATCCCCTTCAGGTATCTGAGGGGGTTTAGTTCATAATGAATAAATAAAACATCACAAGAGAAAAGATAAAACAAAACATAAGAAATCCCTAAAACCCCCTGAAGGAATTGAAGGAGAATTCCGCCGTCTTGAGTATAACTCCGGCTTCTTGGGATGGATCAACTGGCTATCCTCGCGTTATTTCCTAATTCTGACCTTCTCAGCTCAGCTCCTTGGCCTAGCTTTGATGCCTTCTCAAAGGTGGCACTTAGGGGATATATATAGGCTCTTGGAATGCGATTCTTTCTCCCTAAGTATCCTTTTTCGACTGAAATTGTTCTTTCCAGTGACAGAGATACGGCCATGTCACACGCCCGTGTGACTCGTGGTCAGGCCGTGTTCGGATTTCTAATTTGGGACACGGTCGTGTAAGTCGGAGTTGAGGCCGTGCTCTAGGTAATTGTCGGGGCACGGTCGTGTGGGCTTTTGGGCCAGGCCGTCTCAATTTTGTACTAAGGCCCATTTACTCCGTTTTGGGCCCGATTTGTGTTCTTTTCATCCTCGGGTGCTTTCCTGGGTATAAGACATGAAAAGAAAGGATTACAAGCACCTTTTTATAACAATCAACGAATAAATCATCGAAAAGCATATTAAATGTGGGTTAAAATATGTTACAATTACGGTTTATCAATTACCTTGGCCGAATGATAATATTTCTCATTTAGCATAATACTATTCAACTTTTCATTCCCAAAATAACACTGTCTCAATTATGTTTACATTTAAACATATATACTCATGAATTAAACTCAACTTAAATAAATAAATAAAAACAACATCATTCATTTGGCCGATTATAGCAAATAAAATATAATATCACGTATATACACACTTATTTGGCCTAATAATCAAGATCCAATATATCATTTCATAATTACGTACTTATATGGCCAAATACACATGGTTCATTATATCATCATATATGGCCGAATATACAAGTACAATATATCATCATATATGACCAAACATACAAGTTCAATAAAACATCACATGTATTCAAATATTCAAGTTTAATTTAACATCACATGTGGGTAAATATACAAGTTCAATACATCATCACATATGCACATACCTATGTGGCCGAATATACAAGGTCATTTAGATCAACTTACTTGCTCAATTTTCCACACAAATGAAAAGTCTTATAGACATAGACTTGAAAATAAATCACCGGTATGAAACCTGCTAGGCATAAGCTTGAATCACACACCGGCACTAGGCCTGCTAGACCCGAGGTCTGATATTTATTCACCGGGAATAAGCTTTCTAGGCACAAAGTCCGAACAAATTCACCAGCACAAGGCTTGCTAAGCTCAAAGCTCGAATATCGCTATTACAAAGTCATTCCATAAACAGTCCATACAAACTTTCAGAGGTTTTAACTCAGTCGAATAAAACTCAACCACATTAATTAAATGTTAAATCACATTTGGCTACCCTACTATACAACTATAAAATTTGAATCATCATAGTAAACCATTTTATATTTGAAATAGATTATGTTTAATTGCTTAAAGGCTTACCTCGGATATCGACGAACGTTATAAATCGGCTAGTTGACTATTTTTGCTTTTCCCCAATCCAAGTCTGATTTCTCTTGTTTTTGATCTATATAATTTCAAATTAACCTCATTTAAATATAATTCCATTAAATTGATCCAAAACACAAATGGGAAAATTACCATTTTACCCCTAATATTTAACATTTACCACAATTTAGTCTAAATAGCATAAAACACAAAATATTCAAAATTTAACTTCACCCTAGCTTGGCCGAATTTCACGAAGGTCCCTAACAGCCCATTTCTTTCATTTTATTTCACATTTTGACCCCTCAATTTATAAATTTCACAATTTAATCCTATTTAGGCATTTTTACCAAAAATGCCTTAATTAAACTCAACAATCTAACAACCTATATTTATTTTCCATCACTAAACACCAATTTCATCAAGCTATCAACAATGGAATTTCATGAATATATCATCAAATTCAAAAATTAAAGCATGGGTCTTGAAGATTACTATGCAACGATCTCAAAAACGTAGAAATTATCAAAAACCTAGCTAGTTACATACCTTAATCAAGCCAAAATATGGCCGAATGTGGCTTTCTTTTTCTTTTTCTTTCCTTAGCTATTTTCGGTAACTCCAAAGATGAACATGCATGTATTTTATGTTTTTTTTTGTTTTATTATACTAACTTATTTAATATATTATTATATCATTTACCATTTATTTTTAACCTTTGTTTTCTTTTAATATAATTTAATAAAACATATAAAACATGTACATTTAATGGCCTTGCCGTCCACTAACTTACATAATGGCTAAATTTCATCCTAAGGCTTTCCTTTTTACAAAGACACATCAAATCAGCCACTATTCAAAAAAAATGCTATCTTTTCATTTTATGCTATTTAGTCCCTTTTCAAATTAAGCACATAAACAATCAAATTTTCATACGAAACTTTCACACATGCTAATTCATATATAATAAACATGGAAAATAATATTTAAATATTTTTCTGACTCAGATTCGTGGTCCCGAAACCACTGTTCTGATTTGGGTCTAAATCGGAATGTTACAAAAAGACTAAGTCCTTATACATGCCATACTCAAAATGATAAATCTACCTATACCAAATGTTTCAATTGATAGTGTGATTGAGCCTCTGATGTACTTTGATCCCCAAGCTAGCTTGACGACTCTATAAGAAAATGAAAATGAGAGAGAGTAAGCATAAAGCTTATTAAGTCGCATGTAAATAACTAACAACAAGTACCATGCATTATCATACTCATAACATATTATAAACTTGCACATGATTCTCGAATAAATAAAGGCATAACTTACTCATTTTCACCCTTACTAATCATACAACATAATTTAAGCTCATTTCTCATGAATGTCATGTAGGTACCTGTATCACTTACACATAGTCATAACTTTTCTCACTTTTGACACAAGCTTTAATTTAACCATTGAACCAATTGGAATACCAAAGGATACCCGACAAGCCTCACACGAGAGGGTATGATGCCGATGCCATGTCCTAGACATGGTCTTACACTGGCTCACATGTCGAGGCCGATGCCATGTCCCATATATAGTCTTACACTAGCTCTCTTCTCAATGCCGATGCCATGTCCCAAACATGGTCTTACACTGGCTTTCACAATGTGGCCGATGCTATGTCCTAGACATGGTCTTACACTAGCTCACATATCAACGCCGATGCCATGTCCCAGACATGGTCTTACACTGGCTCACATATCACTCAAATGTCATGGCTTGGGTATCCAATCTATTCCTAAGGTTCAATCGGGAGTATATCACATCAACTTTCGTCATGCATAATCATAGCAATAATCAATCATTTTGTGCAATATCAACTGTTTAATGCATAAATACAATAACGTTGTATCATTTACATACAACTTACCTCGATATACAAAATATGGGGAACTTGCTCTATTTAGTCCAATAACTTGGTTTTCCCCGGTCTAAGTCCGGATTCCATTTTTCTTGATCTATAACGACAAAATTTCACTCTTTTAATCACCACACTAATCAAACCATTTCAAAATTCTTACTTTGGCAAAATTACCATTTTGCCCTTATACTTTTACAAATTTATGATTTGCCTCTAGGCCCGTAAAACGATTTCATCAAATATCTTCATTAACCAAGCCTAGCCGAATCTATTTTAAGCGTATAGCAACTCACAATTCCAATTATTTCACACATTTACTACCTATTTTACAACCTTTACAAAAAGGTCCATTCTAAGTGTTTTCATGGAAACCCCTTTCACAAAAGTTGTTTATTTAACAACTAAGATTCATTTTATTACATGGAAATTCAGCAAACAACACTAATGCTCTCATGGAAAAACCCTATACTTTCAACCATAGTGCAAAATAGTCCCCTCATTAGCTAGATTAAGCTACAAGGGTTCCAAAAACACAAAAATCAACAAAAATGACCATTAAAATGACTTACTTGCAACGGCTTAAGTTACTGAAAGTTTTCAAGCTTCCCAAAGCATTTTTTACTGAAAATTTCGGTGGTAGTATGAAGAAGTTGAAAAGATGATATCTTTTCTCTTTATTTTATGTTTATTTATCAATTAAGTAACAAAATACTTCACCTAACCTTTGAAAATGTCATTTCTTTGTCCCTATGGCCAACCAACACTCTCCTAAGGGCCTAATTGCACATTAAGGACCTCTAATTTAAGGTTCTATAGCTATTTGATACATTTAGCTAGTAGATCAAAACTTTTGCACTTTATGCGATTTAGTCCTTTTTCAAAATTAAGCATGCAATTACTAAAATTAATTCACCAAACTTTTCATGCACTCATATAATAATGCTATAATACATAAACTAATATTAAAATAAATTTCTCCGACCTTGGATTAGTGGTTCCGAAACCACTATTCCGACTAGCCCCTAAATCGGGCTGTTGCATTAGCCGATGCTTGTCCTCAAGCATGATATCCACTAAAAATAATTTGTCAGTCCTTTTCAAAATCAAAACCCCCTTTCCTAGTCAAGCACACTGCAAACAATTAGGTGAATAAAAAATAAACAATTGCTAACCTCAATCAGTAAGCATTTTATAAAATCTCGAACAATATGTCAAATTCAACTATTTCACTAAATTTAGGCTTTATCAAACATGCAAAACGATCATACCCAATATATACTTTTATTTATATTTTTCTATTTTTTATTTTTTTCAAACATAGTCAAGTCTTTTGACGCGAAGTAAGATGACAACCCAAGCACCTCACCCTGGTTACTCAACCCGACATGTTCTCTTTATTTAATGTTTTATTTTTAACGAATTTGAGACATAATCAAACATTTTAACGCGAAACGAGATGACAACCCAAGCACCTCATCTCGGTTACTTAATTTCACATGTCCCTAATCGATTTATTTCTCTTTTCTCAAGGCAGCTCGGTTAGTGGAGTGTTACAAGCTTCGGCTCGTCACCAAACCTTTTGGCGCAAAACAAGATGACAACCCAAGCACCTTATCTCAATTACTCAACTTGGTCACATTTCTGAATCTTCACTCTTAACCAAGCTATTAGCAAATTTATTTATTTAAATGAGTAGTTTCATTAGGCAAGTTCAACAAAACCAACAATTTTCATGAAATATCGACTAAGGCATAACATTTTCAATTCTACAAAATATTTATTAATCAAGCAAGCAATAGTTATCCATGATTCACCGACTTATTTAAGTAAACTTAACATAAGAATTAGAATTTTATTTTCGAAACGAATTTAAAAAAAATTCTTAACAAAATACATGCAAAAAGAAAGTATGACATGATCCAAAATTCCCCCTACTTAGCCCATATTGCCCCTAATGTGTAAAAAGAATAATATGAGTGGAGAAAGTGTACTCCCCATTTATATTTAATGGGCTGGAGGGCGATGGAAGTGATCGCTTTGTAGAACGGTGAGGATGCTTGAGATGTTGGCTTCTACTATTTCAAGATGAGCTTCAATGCGATGAAGTAGTTCGTCCACAGCTGAAGGTGGTTGCTCTTGGAAAACAACATGATCAAATAGAGTAAAATAATATTTTATTTAATTCTCAAACTAAACTAAACTAAAATTTAAAATTAAATTAAATAAATAAATAAAAATAAATGTGGGTTGCCTCCCATAAAGCGCTTTTGTCTAACATCGTTAGTTCGACGACCTGAAAAATTTAATCGCTCAGCTCCTCTAAAAATAATTCCTCTACCACGTGTACTTGAAAATTCTCGTAAAAGAGTTTTAACTTTTGTCCATTGACTTTCAAATATTTCCTGGACTCCTCATTTTTAATTTCGACTGCAACATGAGGAAATAGTTTAGTAACAACAAAAGGACCAAGCCATTTGGTTCGAAGCTTACTTGCAAAAATTCTTAGTGCTGGGTTGTAAAATAACACTTTTTGAGTGCTGGGTTGTAAAATAACTCTTTTTGACCAATTAAAAATTGCTTACAAGATATTCTTTGGTCATGAAAAAGCTTGGTTTTGTCTTTATAAATTTGGGAATTTTCATATACGTCACATCAGATCTCTTCAAGCTCTTGAATATCTAATTTTTGATAATTACCTACGACATCCAACTCCTGTTGCATCTTTTTTTTACCCGAAATGCCTTATGTTCTAACTCTACTAGAAGGTGACACAATTTACCAAATATGAGTCGGTAAGGGGACATTCCTATGGGTCATTGTAAGCAGTACGATTCGCCCACAATGCATCGTTTAAACGTAAACTCCAGTATTTCCTATTTGGTTTCACGGTCTTTTCTAGAATCGACTTTATTTCGCGGTTCGAAACTTCCGCTAGACCATTTGTTTGTGGGTTATAAGCCGTGGCCACTCGTTGTGTCACCCCATACTTTTTCAGTAGAGTATCAATTACTTTGTTACAGAAATGAGTTTCTCCATCGCTGATTAATGCTCTTGGTATGCCAAACCTAGAAAAAATAGAGTTCATTAGAAAATCTACTACAGTTTTAGCATCGACATGCCGGGTAGCTTTAACTTCTACCCATTTAGATACGTAATCTACAGCGAGAATAATGTAAACATTATTAAATGATGAAACAAATGGTCCCTTGAAATCGATGCCCCACACATAAAAATTTTCACATACATGTATAGGTGTTAGGGGCATCTCATTTTTCCAGCTTAAATTCCCCACTTTTTGACATTTCTCGCAAGTTTTGCAAAATAAATAAGTGTAACGATATAGTATGGCCAAAATAATCCACACTCAAGTACCTTATGTGCAGTGCATTTAGGACCAAAATGTCCTCCACAAGCATAAGAATAACAAAAAGAAAGGATATATTGTACCTCAGTTTCTGCGACACATTGTTGAATTACTTGATCGAAGCAGTGTTTCCATAGGTATGGATCGTCACAAATATAATATCGTGAGTCTCTTTTGAGCATGTCATTTTCAGAACGTGATAAGTTAGAAGAAACAATACCTGTAGCGAGGTAATTTACCATATTTGCAAACCATGGGTAAACTGTCTGAGATGACAGAAGACTTTTATTTGGGAAGTCATCTTTAAGAGATGTCTTTTGAAAAGGGATTCGACTTAAATGATCAGCTACTAGGTTCTCACTTCTTTTCTTGTCCTTGATCTCGAGATTGAATTCTTATAAAAGAAGAATCCATCGAATCAACCTAGGTTTTGCCTCTTTTTTCCCGATCAAATATTTCAACGCTGCATGGTCAGAAAAAACAATAACTTTAGTGCCTAATAAATACGATCTAAATTTTTCCAAAGCAAAAACAATAGCTAATAATTCTTTTTTAGTAGTTGAGTAATTGCTCTGGGCAACATCTAGTGTTTTAGAGGAGTAGGATATAATGTGAAGTTCCTTCCCAATTATTTGCCCAAACTCCTACACTTTGGTTGCTTGTATCGCACATGAGCTCGAAAGGGTAGTCTCAATTTGGCTGTTGTACAATAGGAGTTGAAACAAGCTTTTGTTTGAGAGTGTTGAATGTATTTTTGACACTTGATCAAACTCGAACTCTTTATCTTCTTGCAAGAGATTGTAGAGCCGCCGCGAAATCTTAGAAAAGTCCCTAATAAAGCGCTTGTAAAAACCTGCATGACCAAGAAAAGAACAAATTTCCCTCACGGTTGTGGGGTATGGAAGTGAGCTAATAACATCAATTTTGGCCTTATCAACCATGATCCCTTCAACGCAAACAATATGCCCTAAAACCAATCCCTTATCTACCATAAAATGAGATTTTTCATAATTAAGAATTAGATTAAATTCTAGGCATCTCTCAAATATTTTAACGAGATTTGACAGATATAAACTGAAAGAATTTCCATAAACTATAAAATTGTCCATAAATACTTCAATTTTTTCTTGACATAGTCAGAAAATATACTTACCATACACATCTGGAATGTGGCTGGCGCATTGCAAAGTCCAAACAGCATCCATCTATAGGTGAACGTGCCAAAGGGACATGTAAACATTGTTTTCTCTTGGTCCTTCGGTGCCACTAGAATTTGGAAAAAACCTGGATAACCATCAAGACAATAGTAGTGAGTTTTTCCCACTAAACATTTTAACATTTGATCAATAAAAGGAAATGGAAAGTGGTCTTTTCGAATTAAAGAGTTCAACTTCCTATAATCCATGCAGACTCTCCACCCATTTTAGACTTGAGTGGAAACTAAATCTCCTGTTGCATTTTTTATTACAGTCACACTAGTTTTCTTGGGTACTACATGAATTAGGCTGACCCAATTACTATCAGAAATTGGATAGATCATCCTAGCATCTAGTAACTTTTCAATTTCCTTTTTGACAACCTTCATCATTGGTGGATTATGGCGTCTTTGAGCTTCTCTATTTGGGCTTGCGTCTTTTATCGGTATCTTATACATCAAGTCGAAGGACTTAATCCTTTTATGTTGGCGATTGTCTATCCGATAGCCCTTTTGTAGTCTCTCAAGACTTGAATTAAATCTCTTCCAATCCCAAAAGTTTACTGGAAACTATTACTAGTAAAGTGTTTCCATTACCTAGATTGACATACTTCAAGTGTTCCGGAAATGGTTTAAGCTTTATTTCTGGGGCCTGTAAAATAGAAGAAAAAAATTTAGTTTTAGAAGGAGAAAGTTCAAATTACTTACCTTAGCTTCTAGGGAATTGATGAGTATCAAATAGAACAACGGTTTCCCGAATCGGTTCTCTAAACGTCATTATCTTATTCAATTTATCCATCGTATTGAGATCTAAACTTTTGGAAAATATAGTTTTTAATCTATCCCCTTCACGATACTCAAAATGAAATTTCGTTAGTGGTTCAATAATATCAATACTAGAAATATTCGACATTGTGTTGGGTTGGCCCATTGCCTCATAAACATTAAACTTTACCACATCACCGTCGAATTCCATAGTAAGGGTTCCACTTCAAGCATCAATATTTGTACTGTGGTACTTAGGAATGGTCCCCCGAGTAGAATATCAGAAGCATTTTTTTAGTGGTCGTCCTTCATATCGATGATGTAAAAGTCTGCAGGAAAAATTAGTTCATTTACCTTTACGAGGACATCTTCCAGTATCCCTTTTGGATATACGCATGACCTATCTACCAATTGAATAATCACCCCTGCTTCTTTCAAAGGACCTGTGTTTAGCAATTTAAAAATAGATAAAGACATTGTAACACCCCAAACCCGGTTAATACGCCATGACCGAGTCTGGCATGCCACGAAGGAAAACGTTTTGAAGAAAAACGAGTTAACGATTAAATTTTTGTGAAAAACTCTTTGTTGAACTTTGTTTGTAGAAAACAAGTATATAATAAATTGAAGCTGATAATTTACTTTTGAAAACCTCAAAATAAGTCTTAAAAACTTAGTTGCAAATCCATAGATTAGAAAACTATTTAATATTTTAAAGAAACCAAAGTGATTAGGTTGAAAACTGTATCTAAAAGAAATTTGGAAAAGTTGAGTTTTATAAAAATAGTATGAGTTATTGAAAATACTTAAGATGTTCAAATTATCAAATGATTTATGTTACCCGATGGTAACGTTTTAAAAACCATCGCATTTTGTAATTTAGAAAACTTTATGCTTAAATTATTATATCAAACATGTAATTTGTAAGCCAAATTTAAACCAAATCCAAAACATATAAATAATCCAAAACATAAATAAACAGGCCTTATTACAAATCCATAAAATTATGAAAACCAAATTAAAATAAAGTACCCAAATGGAAGTTCATGTAAAACCAAATTTTATTGCATGGCCTCCTCGAGTTCATCCGGCTCCTCATCCGCGATCTCACGATTCACCTGAAAAGATATCCCACTAAAGGGTGAGTCAACAGACTCAATGTGTAACAATACACTAAAAGTCCAATCGATCATAGCAAATAATAATTGATTAGAAATCACATGTACATATAGAATGAAATGCAATCCCGAACCCAACTTAGATATCCATCCGCTACACACCACCCGTACCTACCAATCACACCGTGGGGATTACTAAATCGACCCTCCATTCGCTACACACCATCGAAGGCAGTTGCTGCAGTCAACTTGCACATCGCCCTTATAATCGTGGCATAGCCACCAGATAATTGTGACAGAGTCACCAAATTCATAGTATCGTGACCGAAGTCACTGGATTCATAATATCGTGACCAAAGTCACCGGATAATGTGGTAAAACCACCGGAACACTTCCCCTTTCAATATTACCCATATGCCCATGCAATAACATATTATTTCATTATCATACCATATACCCCCAAAATCATATCGGAATCGGACACATATCATATTATGCATATAGCATTATTAACGATGCAAATATCATGCCTTGTACATTATCCCAAAAATCATAATCAAATATTGAATATGTTTCATATTAAAATCATACATAGTACGAAGGAATAACGTACCTCAATTCACCGTACCATTGAATGGTACCCGAAGCCATAATCATTTATATTTCTATATAAACACATTTTTATCATTAAAGCTATTAATCTATTAGAAGTTTAGTATAAGTTACACACCTGATAATAGTGATAACTAAACTTTCCCGTTCGTCGATACCCTCGGAATCTCGAACAACATCTATACGTGATTTCTCTCCGATTGATGGTTCATAACCCGATGAAGAACCACGAACAAACAATGGCTCGGGGGTACGAACAACTTCAAATAAACGATTATCACCGGCAGAGGGTCCACATCCCAGTGGAAAGTCTCGAACTCCCGATACAGCCCTTCGCTTGAAATTTGAGGGTATAGCAGAACCACCCCTCTTCCAAACACTATTAACTGCTCTCTTCGAACCCATACTTGATTGCCCTAAAATCTAAAATTCACGGAAAGAAGATAATAATTGAGCGATAGAGTCCCCTAAAACGAAATCGATTAGAAGACCATCTAAAACGATATAACAAGCATAAAGATCCTTACCTTAACACTTCGATTCAATTCCGATAATCGTCACTTACCTAAGGAGTTGTCAAAATCCTTGAATAATAATATCCTTTTCCACACGATCTTAGAATGGCTATAGTCGACTATCAATAAAGAAATAATCAACACTCCACTATACCACTACCAAAATAAAAAGTTTTGTTTGAAAGAGAAAAGATAAAGAAAATTCGGTCAAAAAGATCCTCACAAGACAAAACTATTACGGCAAAGTGATAGAGTGAGACACAAATAGGATTCGGCTAGAGCAAATAATGGAAGAAAAGAAAAGAGAAATGAGAGAAGGAAAATTCGGCCAAAGGAAATTAAAATAAGAATTGTGGATTATTGATCAATATGAAAAAGAATGAAAAAGAGAGATGAGAACTAGAGAGGTTGTTTTCGGTTACAAAGGAATAAGAGATGAGAGGGAGGTTTCAAAGAAGATTAGGCCAAAAGCCTAAGAGGGAAGAAAAATCAACAACACCTAATGGACATTCGGCTATGGCTCACTATGATGCACTAGAGAAAAGTTGGTAAAGTTCTAAAAGAATAGGTTTTTGGTTAAGACACAAAACAAAGAAAGAAAGCCAAAACTAAAACAAAATTGAACCTAAATGCCAAGAACATATTCGGCTAAAGAGGAGAGCTTTGGGGAGGAAAAGAAAAATGCCAAAGATGCACAAAAATGCTAAAATGACCAACCAATTCCCCCCCAAACTACCTATCAAAATTCGGCCACCCCCTAGCCTTACATGCCGTCCACATACATGATCTCCCAAGTCAAAACTTACCACTCAATTCTTACCATAGCAAGACACCCCACATCATGCCTTATTTTCTCCCATTAGCCTTAAAATCTTTGATTTCTTTCCCAAACATCAAACTTACCTTAAGCAAATATTCTACTTGCCAAAAGTTGAAAGTCCAACCCATCATAAATTTGAATTGACCGTCCATTAATGCTAGGATGCACAAAATATAAAATTCTCAAAATGCCTTCCATGTTACTCGAACCACTTCCCTCAAGCAACTTTCCAAGCTCCTTATCCACCTTGCCACTAATCCCTCTTGTGCTTTAATTTAACACTTAAATTAACTTAAGTGTCAAGTTCACTTAATCCCCTTCATTAAATAAACCATACTAAAAATTATTCCAGCTTCCTAAATAAAATCAAACCTTCACAAGACTATGCTAACACACAAACAATACTACCCGAGCTAACACAAGTAACTAGATGACATACAAATTTTTCCTAAAGCCCAAGGCCCAATCCTACTAGGCCCAATTTCGGGATGTTACAGACATTACATTAATAGATGCTCACAAATCACATATGGCTTTCTTTATGCCAATGGTACCTATTTTGCAGGATAGAAAACATACCTTGGTCCTTACACTTAGCGAGATTTTTCTTTGTAGCACTGTAGAAACATTTTTTCCCATATTCACCCATTCGTTTCTTTGGAGTTTCTTTTTGCCGGTGCACAATTCTTTCAAAAATTTTGCATAGTGTGGAACCTGTTTAATTGCATCAAGTAAAGGAATATTAATTTCTACCTTCCGGAATGTGTCAATGATTTCTTTTTCCTTTTGTTCCTTTTTAACATGGGTGAGCCTTCCAGGGTATGGGGGAGGTACAAAAAATGGTTTATGAGGTGTTGGCTCAGTGGAAGCTGCTAGTTCGACTTCCTATTCAATGTCGTGGTCACGGCACGTCCCAGGCACTAGTTCTGACTTTTTTCCATCTTTTACGGTCACAACACTTGCATTTTGACGTGGGTTTAGCTCGATTTGAGATGGAAATTTTCCTTGGTTCTCCAAACGACTAACAGTAAGTGCTAACTTACTTATTTGTTGATCGATTTCTTGGAAGTGCTCCTCAAACTTTTGTTGAAACTTTTCGGTAATAATGACTAACCTCTCTACTATGACTTCAAGAGATGACTTTGGAGGTTGATACTATTGAGGCGGAGGTGGTCTCGGTTGATATGGTTGATTATATTGAGGATTCGATCCATAACTCAGGTTTGGGTGATCCTTCCACCCTACATTGTATGTGTTTGAATATGGATCATAACGCTTTTGAGGTGGCCCTGGGAAGTTCCCAACTACATCTACTTGTGCAGTTGTGTCTTCAAGTAAAATCGGGCACAAGTCGCTAGGATGATCAGACTTAGCACAAATCCAACACAACCGAGCTAGGTTCGTCTGTCCTGTAAGCATATTTTTAACCACATTAGTAAGTTCATCAATCTTATTTACTATAGAAGGAGTACTTAACTCATGAACCCTTCTCGTAGGTTCCATAGACCGTTGAGAATTTGCAGCATAGTCGAAATTAATTCCATAGCTCTTTGGGGAGTCATGTTCACCAGAGCCCCTCCACTAGAGGCATCAATCATCTTCATTTCCATTAAGAGTAACCCCTCATAAAAATATTGTAAGAGTGACTTTCAAACAGGCCATGTTTTGGGCAACTTGCACACAACTTCTTGTATCACTCCCAATATTCGTAGAGTGATTTTGCTTCTTTTTGCTGTATTCCAACTATACTCCTCATTAACTCGGCTGCTCAAGCTGCTGGGAAAAACCTGTTAAGAAAAAATTGAGACATATCAGTCCAAGTATTAACAAATCCCGGATGTAAGTAAAACAACCATTCTCTAGCAGAGTCGGCTAATGAAAAAGGAAAAGCTCGTAGTCTTATTTGATCCTCAGTTACTCATTCTGGTTTCATGCTCAGACAAACCATGTGAAACTCTTTCAGATGAGTATAAGGGTTCTCATTTTTCAAATTGTAGAAAGAAGGCAATAAATGTATCAATCCCGACTTTAACTCGAATGGTGTTTCGCCCGTCGGATAAGTTATGCATAGTGGTTGTTGTTCATTTGGTGCAGCTGCAACTTGGTGTATAGTTTGATCTACCATGTCGTCTGAATCTTCAGTGTAAGATCCTTCTTCAAAGTCGGGTTTTGGTTGTTTACTGCGCCAAATAGCTTCTCTTCGAAATGTTTGAGCCAACTTTTCTATCTCCGGTTCAAATGCTAGAGTCCCCGATTCTGACCTGGTCTGTAACACCCCAAACCTGGCCTAGAAGTTAGGCCCGAATCTGGCGTGTCACATTGAAGTGTTTTTGCGAAAACCTTGTTTTCATTGAAAACCCTTCTAGAGAAAAGTTAAGTAAAATCCATTTTGTTTTCAAAACGTGGTGTAGCCAAAAACCATTTCCTTGTTACTATGTAAAAATTTTCTTTGACAGCGGAAGCTCGTTCTTAAAATACAATTATTTTCAAAAACTTGAAATATACTTAAAAGAAATAAATCCAGGTTCCGTTTCAAAATCACAATGCATAGTGAAAGTAATGGAATAATAACTAGAGGGAAAACCTTATTACAATCCAGAATAGATTAACTCAAAATAAATAACTTAAAATCTAGAATTTAGATAATAAGAAAAACAAGTCTAATCGTCTTGCTAGTTGGCCACCTCTGAGTCCCTCCATTCGTCGAACCGCCTACTGAGGATCACTTGAGAAAAATAAAAGAGGGAGTGAGTTTTTGAAAAATCAGTGTGTACGACCCTCATCAAACAAATATCATACATATCATAATAATAACATAATAATAGCATACATGCAATGCTGTGCAAACCCTCCCCAAATAATCCATCCGGTATACTTCGTCTCCGTCCAATCGAAACACTTCTGTGGGGATTTCTAAAACGACCCACCCATCCGATACACTTCAAGGGTAGCCCGATTGCAGTTTACCTAACGTTACAGCAAAGCTACTAATCATATAATGGGCTTAAGCCATCGGTGGATCCACAATTGTCAAGCAACCATGCGATCCTCATATACTTCCTCCGTTCCATAATTCCCACCCATATGCATCCTAAACAGAATATCATATAAATGTAGCAAATGTACGTGTAACATCCACCAATCTTACAATTAACACATAGGGGTATTTTAGTCATTTCACAAATCAAGGGTATTTCGGTAATTCTACCCTACAGGGGTATTTCAGTAATTCTTAACAGTATGTGTAAGAGTATGCCCAAAGATCAATCATGAGATGGTTGTAATAACATACTTAATTTACCATGTTTATTAATATAAAGCGTTGTCATTATTATTTCAGTTTTTCTTTCTGTGTGTATAGATAAACTGTTTTATAATAATGTCCTGAGAATAATATGATTATTCTTTAAAAGATTCTTAGTCGAGTATTACTGTTGACTAGGACAATAATAATGCATTAAGACTAACATGTAGTTGATTGATGATAAAGAGTTGTCATTGATATGGAGTGTCAAAATCAATGCATGAATATGTGTGTTAGAGAACAATATATTGGATTGACCCGCTATGAGTATGTTTCTTGGATTATTATGTAATTGTCACAACATTACTCATAGTGATTAATATGTATATGATCCTCAGACTTGAGATCATTATTATCCCAACATCGTGAGTTGTATATTTTGATACAGTCAAACGTACACCGTAACAGGTTGTTCTATAAAGGCTGATGTTGGATATACCACAATCTATGTAGAGGGACATGGTTGATCAATAAAGGATAAGTCCCTCCTACATAATAGGAGTAATATCTTAGGCCACTTGATTGAGTGAGACTAGAAATGCATGGCCATGCTCAAATAAGTTGATATGAGATGTCATACTAATTTGTATATCATAGTCTACTCAAGATATCAAGAAACATGGGATGGACTATGCAAGTGTGACTATCCCATGACTTGTATCTGTTCCAGAGATAAAGGACTTAAGGATTAATGCATGAAAGGTTAATCACGAAAGGTTATGTCGAATCATGACTTCTTGTAACTTAGGTAGAAATGATGCATTGCTAGATGCCACTCATTGTCTGTGACAATAGAATCGTTCTAGTATTACTGCTAACGTTGCAAGAACCTACAGGGTCACACCCTATGGTTGAAATGAATGGAATAAATTATAGTTGGTATTGTGCTTGGTTGTCACATAAATTAAATTAATTAAAGAATTAATTTAATTGGGCAATCAAATATTGAACATATTATATGTACAAGGATGTTGTACACATAATGATAACATAATTTTATTAATATATGAATTTGATTCATATATAAATTTAAATAAATATAGTTTACCGGAATCCTTATTATAATTAATGTAATTATAATTTTCGGTTAAAAACTTTATTGTATTTATTTAATCTTGTAATACATTCAAGAGATACCAATTATAAAAGGCCCAATTAAGAGGATACCTATTATAAAAGGCCCAATGAGAAAGGCACCCATTATAAAAGGTATTAAAAGGAGACAAAACTAAACATAAAAACCCTAAGTGATTGCTTGTTAGGTCTAGCAGCCGTCAAGCAAATAAGCCTCCAAAACAGTTTTGGAGATTTCTTCCGTTCATAGTCAAACCGGGTGGATTACGTAGAGGCCGACATCGGAAAAGGTTGAGGCTTGATTCGACAGTAGATCAAAACTCTTATTGCCAAGGCGTCGCTGTCTACTCAGATTGAAGTTTTGGTAATTTCGAAACCTTTATTTCACCTCGATTTGTTCCTCACACATGGATCCATGATTTGGATCGCCGGATCTAATTTTATTCTGCTGCGCCATGGGGTACCGGCGAACCAACAGTGGTATCAGAGCCACTTGTGTGATACGAACTCGGGTTTAAATACTTGGGTGATGCAATTGTATGAGATACATGTTTTGATCTTTTTATATTTTCGATTGTTTAAATCGTTTAAGCATAATCTGATAATTGTTCCTTTCGGTAATTGATTAAATGTTAATCATGGTGTTGTGGCCTATTCGATTTTATGTTATTACTGTTAACTATTAACAAATCTGTAATAATGCAGCGGTGGTATTTATAGTTTCCAGTAAGTGTTAACTGGCTAGTGGAACAAGGGTTGTTCCGATATGAAACCTCAAGGATTAAAATCCTAAAAACACGATTCTGTTGATAAAAATTTATCAAATCGTGAAGCTTCATTTGACTGGGGTATGCGATTCGCGCCGCGGGGGCTCCGCCCCCGTACCCCCCGGGATAGGGATCTGAGAATGGCTCCGGCCGCGGGCCTTCGGCCCGCTTCCTCCGACATCCTCAAACCCCCGCAAAAAAAATTTGTTAATAAAAGAAATTTATAAACTTGATGGGCCACAAAAGGTTGAAAAGATATTTTATAATTCACCTTAGCAAAAAAAAGCATTGAATTATGTATGCTATTTTTGACATGCACGGTGTTTGAAATGCATAGTTATAGCCCAATGACCCATTCAATAAAAGGTTGTATTTTTTTTAAAATACGGCCTGCGTGTCGTGCCTTACTACTATTCTCTTGTATTTCTCTTCTCATCTTATTCCCTCGTATGTAAAACGAGTTTCTGCATATTGTAATTTGCAAGAGTTGCTGTGGGCCAAACAAGAAGGAAGGTGGGACAATGATTGTGAATGATAGCTTGTGAAAGGGCTTACACCTTTAGGTTTCCTTTTGGTTTTCCCATTGGCTTGGGTTGAACCACTTTAGTTTATGGGCTATAAATATTGCATTTATTTATTGCTTTATTTATTCATGTATGAGATGCTATGGATGATAATAAACCCTATTAATTGATGAGATCGATTAGAAGACTAAATGGGCTAAAGTAGACCATAATTGGTGAGATGCAACAACCTTAATAAAATCCCTCTATTAAAATATTAAGTCAACATGGCCTTCCAACTTTGCCCTCGTTAAGGCCTCAATCAATACGATGTAGGTTCTGCCAAAGCGAAGTACTAGTATTTATCTTGGTTAAACGCGAAGAATAAACAAGTGATATTCGCTGGTTAAAAAATTGGTTCATGACTTAACTAGGTTACTCTAATAGGATTAGAAACCTAGAGGCAAGTAAATTGGATAAATCATAAGATGATTAGAACAAGAGTTGTTCACCAAATATTAGGAGTTACATATGATGTAATTAGCAAATGTTGCTTACCTAAATAACCATAATCTTAAGAGTAAAGCCAAAGCTGACTTAAGAGGTGGTGAAATATGGATCCTTAACCTACTAGAAATACTTTTGAGAAAGTTTTTCCGAAATTAATATACGAGGGTTATTAATTTTGAAATAAAATAGTGGGAATATCATTTAATAAAGTCTTTTTAATGATTAATATAAAATTGGTAAATTTACTCACATGCATATTTAATTGTTGTAGATATATTATGGCTGCAAACACTAGCACACTCTCATTGCGATCGGTCCTTGAGAAGGACAAATTGAATAGTTTGAATTTTCTTGATTGGTTTCGTAACTTGAGGATTGTCCTTAAACAAGAACGAAAATTATATGTCATTGAACAACCACTTCCTAATGAACCACCCGCTAATGCCTCGAGGACTGATAGAGATGCTTACAAGAAGTATCTCGATGACATGATAGATGTTGGATGTCTTATGCTTGCCACTATGAATCCTGAACTTCAGAAGCAACATGAGGATATGGTTGCTTATGATATGATCGAGCACCTGAAAGAACTTTATCAGGGACAAGCACGGCAAGAGAGGTTTGATATCTCTAAGGCCTTATTCCAATGTAAGTTGGCTGAAGGAAGCCCAGTAGGACCTCATGTCCTTAAGATGATTGGCTATATTGAAAGCCTGTCTAAGCTTGGGTTTCCATTGAGCCAAGAGTTGGCCACTGATGTTATTTACAATCGTTACCGGATAGCTACAGCCAGTTTGTCCTCAATTTCAATATGAATGAAATTGACAAGACTCTACCACAATTGCTCAGTATGTTACGAACTGCTGTAGGCAACTTGAAAAAGGTTGGACCCAAGCCCATACTGATGGTCCGTAATAACAAGGGCAAGGGAAAGACCAAAGTTCAAACAAAGCCCAAGGGCAAAGGTAAGCCCAAATTTGGAAAAGGAAAGGCTGCACTGAAACCTAAAGGTGGGGTGTCTAAGGAAGGAAACTATTTTCATTGTGGTGTGACTGGACATTGGAAACAGAACTGCCCTGCCTATCTTGAAGAAGTCAAGAAGGCTAAAGCAAGCGGAATGTCTGCTTCAGGTATTTATGTTATTGATATTAATTTATCAACTACTACTTCTTGGGTATTAGATACTGGTTGTGGTTCTCATATTTGTACTTCTGTACAGGGACTACAAAGAAGTAGGACTTTGGCTAGAGGAGATGTGGACCTACGAGTTGGAAATGGAGCAAAAGTTGCTGCATTAGCTGTGGGAACATATACTTTATCTTTGCCTAGTGGACTTGATTTATGTTTAGAGGATTGTTATTTTGTGCCCAGTTTGACTAAAAACATTATTTCAATTTCTTGTTTAGACAAAATTGGTTTTGAGATAATTATTAAGAATAATTGTTGTTCATTTTATCTCAATAATGTTTTCTATGGTTCGGCACAATTGATTAATGGCCTCTATATTTTAGATCAAACGAATCCCATTTACAACATAAATACTAAAAGATCTAAAATAAATGACTCAAATCAAACTTATCTTTGGCATTGTCGTTTGGGCCACATAAGTGAGAAACGCATATCCAAATTCCATAGAGATGGTCTCTTGAATTCATTTGTTTTTGAACAATTTGAAGTATGTGAATCTTGCTTATTGGGAAAAATGACTAAATCTCCTTTTTCTGGAAAAGGTGAACGAGCTAGTGATTTATTGGGCCTAATACATTCTGATGTATGTGGACCAATAAATACACAGGCCAGAGGTGGATTTCACTACTTCATTACTTTCACTGATGATTTCAGTAGATATGGGTATGTTTATCTCATGCGCCATAAGTCTGAGTCCCTTGAAAAGTTCAAGGAATTTAAAAATGAAGTACAAAATCAACTAGGCAAACCTATCAAGTCACTTCGATCTGATCGAGGTGGAGAGTATTTGAGCCTAGAGTTTGATGATCTTTTGAAAGAATGTGGGATTGTCTCACAACTTACTCCTCCTGGTACTCCTCAATGGAATGGAGTATCTGAGAGAAGAAATCGAACTTTGTTAGACATGGTTCGATCCATGATGAGTCATGCTGATCTACCGACTTCCTTTTGGGGACATGCACTTGAGACTGCTGCCTTCACACTAAATCGTGTTCCATCTAAATCGGTTCAAAAGACGCCATATGAGATGTGGACTGGGAAACGTCCTAGTATGTCCTTTATGAAAATTTGGGGTTGTGAAGCTTATGTTAAACGTCAGACGTCTACTAAGCTTGAACCCAAATCTGAAAGGTGTATTTTTGTGGGGTATCCAAAAGAAACCAAATGATATTATTTTTTTAATCCCACTGAGAACAAAATTTTTGTTGCTCGGACTGGTGTCTTCCTAGAGAAAGAATTTACTTCTAGAAAAGGAAGTGGGAGAAAGATTGAACTTGAAGAAATTCAAGAATCACAAGATACCACTGAACCAGAGATTGAACAAAACCAAATTCCACAAGAAATTGAGGAACAAACAACTGCTATAGAAACACAACCACCGCGCAGATCTTTAAGAGAACGCCGTGCACCTGAGAGATATAGATTTCTCATTACAACGCATGGTGACGTTCTTCTTATAGATCAAGATGAGCCTATGACTTATCAAGAAGCGGTGACGAGCCCAGACTCTGAGAAATGGCTTGAGGCCATGAGATCTGAGATGGATTCCATGTATGAAAACCAAGTATGGACTTTGATTGACCCACCCGAAGGGGTTAAACCTATAGGGTGCAAATAGGTTTTCAAAAAGAAAATAGACATGGATGGTAATGTACAAACATACAAAGGGCGATTAGTCGCTAAAGGTTTTCGCCAAATTCATGGTGTTGACTATGATGAAACCTTTTCTCCTGTAGCTATGTTTAAATCCATCAGGATCTTGCTCGCCATAGCTGCATTTCATGATTATAAAATCTGGCAGATGGACGTCAAAACAGCTTTCCTTAACGGGAAACTTGAAGAGGATGTGTATATGACACAACCTGAAGGTTTTGTAAATCCAAAGGATGCTAGAAAGATATGTAAGCTACAAAGATCCATTTATGGATTAAAGCAAGCTTCTCGAAGTTGGAATATTCATTTTAACGATGCAATCAAAGAGTTTGGTTTTATAAAAAATGAAGATGAACCATGTGTTTACAAGAAAGTTAGTGGGAGCACTATCACATTCTTGGTACTATATGTGGATGACATACTTATCATGGGAAATGACATACCTACCTTGCAGTCTATTAAGACTTGGTTAAGAAGTTGTTTTTCTATGAAGGACTTGGGCGAAGCCACTTATATCTTAGGAGTCAAGATCTATAGAGATAGATCAAGACGACTACTAGGTCTAAGCCAAAGTACATACATAGATAAAGTACTGAAAAGGTTCAGTATGGAAGAATCTAAAAGAGGATTCCTACCTATGAGACATGGTATTTCACTCTCGAAGGAAATGTGTCCTTCAACTCCACAAGAGAGAGAACGTATGAGTAAAATTCCATATGCTTCCGCTATTGGATCTATCATGTATGCTATGTTATGTACCCGTCCAGATGTCTCGTATGCCTTAAGTATGACGAGCAGGTATCAAGTAGATCCCGGTGAAGGTCACTGGACCACAGTCAAGAGTATCCTTAAGTACTTAAGAAGAACTAAGGATACGTTCCTATTATATGGAGGTGAGGAAGAGTTAAGTGTAAAAGGTTACACTGATGCCAGCTTCCAAACCGACAAGGATGATTCTCGATCGCAATCAGGTTTTGTGTTTTGCCTTAATGGTGGTGCTGTGAGCTGGAAGAGTTCAAAGCAAAGTACAGTAGCCGATTCTACAACAGAGGCCGAGTATATTGCAGCCAGTGAGGCAGCAAAAGAAGTAGTTTGGATCAAGAAGTTCATTACTGGACTAGGGGTTGTGCCTAGCATATCAGATGCTATAGAACTCCGATGTGATAACAATGGAGCTATTGCACAAGCTAAAGAACCCAGATCTCACCAGCAATCCAAACATATACTTAGACGCTACCATCTTATTCGAGAGATTATCGATCGAGGGGATGTAGAGATATGCAGAGTACCTTCAGATGATAACATCGCTGATCCCCTGACCAAGCCTCTGACACAGCAGAAGCATGATCGTCACACTAAGTCACTTGGTATTAGATATATAAGTGATTGGTCTTAGTGCTAGTGGGAGATTGTAAGAGTATGCCCAAAGATCAATCATGAGATGGTTGTAATAACATACTTAATTTACCATGTTTATTAATATAAAGCGTTGTCATTATTATTTCAGTTTTTCTTTCTGTGTGTATAGATAAACTGTTTTATAATAATATCCTGAGAATAATATGATTATTCTTAAAAGATCCTTAGTCGAGTATTATTATTGACTAGGACAATAATAATGCATTAAGACTAACATGTAGTTGATTGATGATAAAGAGTTGTCATTGATATGGAGTGTCAAAATCAATGCATGAATATGTGTGTTAGAGAATAATATATTGGATTGACCCGCTATGAGTATGTTTCTTGGATTATTATGTAATTGTCACAACATTACTCATAGTGATTAATATGTATATGATCCTCAGACTTGAGATCATTATTATCCCAACATCGTGAGTTGTATATTTTGATACAGTCAAACGTACACCGTAACAGGTTGTTCTATAAAGGCTGATGTTGGATATACCACAATCTATGTAGAGGGACATGGTTGATCAATAAAGGATAAGTCCCTCCTACATAATAGGAGTAATATCTTAGGCCACTTGATTGAGTGAGACTAGAAATGCATGGCCATGCTCAAACAAGTTGATATGAGATGTCATACTAATTTGTATATCATAGTCTACTCAAGATATCAAGAAACATGGGATGGACTATGCAAGTGTGACTATCCCATGACTTGTATCCGTTCCAGAGATAAAGGACTTAAGGATTAATGCATGAAAGGTTAATCATGAAAGGTTATGTCGAATCATGACTTCTTGTAACTTAGGTAGCAATGATGCATTGCTAGATGCCACTCATTGTCTGTGACAATAGAATCGTTCTAGTATTACTGCTAACGTTGCAAGAACCTACAGGGTCACACCCTATGGTTGAAATGAACGGAATAAATTATAGTTGGTATTGTGCTTGGTTGTCACATAAATTAAATTAATTAAAGAATTAATTTAATTGGGCAATCAAATATTGAACATATTATATGTACAAGGATGTTGTACACATAATGATAACATAATTTTATTAATATATGAATTTGATTCATATATAAATTTAAATAAATATAGTTTACCGGAATCCTTATTATAATTAATGTAATTATAATTTTCAGATATAATTAATGTAATTATAATTTTCGGTTAAAAACTTTATTGTATTTATTTAATCTTGTAATACATTCAAGAGATACCAATTATAAAAGGCCCAATTAAGAGGATACCTATTATAAAAGGCCCAATGAGAAAGGCACCCGTTATAAAAGGTATTAAAAGGAGACAAAACTAAACATAAAAACCCTAAGTGATTGCTTGTTAGGTCTAGTAGCCGTCAAACAAATAAGCCTCCAAAACAGTTTTGGAGATTTCTTCCGTTCATAGTCAAACCGGGTGGATTACGTAGAGGCCGACATCGGAAAAGGTTGAGGCTTGATTCGACAGTAGATCAAAACTCTTGTTGCCAAGGCGTCGCTGTCTACTCAGATTGAAGTTTTGGTAATTTCGAAACCTTTATTTCACCTCGATTCGTTCCTCACACATGGATCCATGATTTGGATCGCCGGATCTAATTTTATTCTGCTGCGCCATGGGGTACCGGCTAACCAACAGTATGGGTCTTAATTACGAACCTTGGCCCGTCAACCCATCCTCGCGGCTAAAGTGAACAGACACTATGCACCAGGTAGGATTCCAGAGAAGAGGAGGTGGGTCACTAGGACCGTTTAAGTACCAAGCTTTCCCTAGATCCAATCCTAGACATGCATATGTCCATTGCCACACTCTACCCTAGTGACTTGTCCACAGACATGTTTGATTATTAAATTAAGTTTTATGCTGTTTAAGAATTCATCAGAACTAAGCCTAGAGTCCATTAAAACCCTAGCATGCATTTCTAAAATCCCATAAGGCCCACTAAGCCCAATCATGCCCATATAGCCCATTACGTCCAATCATGTATATGTAGCCCATTAGGCCCGATCATAATCAAATTATACAACCATCCATATCAATCCATCATTCAATTTTACATATCAACTCTTGTCGATTTGGGCCCACGAGCTTGGTAGGCCCATTTAGCCCTTTCTGGCCCGATTGGCCAAACAGTGGCCAGAGACTATGAGATCACTCTCTTGGTCTCGGTAGTCGTATCAGTGTTCCCACATGAATGTTTACACGCTCGTGCGGTTGCCGGCGCCAACCTTTCTGCGTTTCAGCTTTTCGGCGTTCCGATTTTTGGGTATTTCGGCTTTTGCCGACTTGTCTTGTGTGAAGTGTATGTACACACCTGGTAAATGAGACGTGTTACACTATTCTCAGCCTTGAACCTACAACCAATACCAACCTCCAATCAATCACACACTTAACCACAATATTTACCAAAAACCGAAGCCTTACCTTAACCTTACCGTGTGCCACCAGTCCTAATAGCCCTTCCTTAGCTACTACTCACGAATATTCCCTAGATCTGCATCAATCTTAATCGTTAAAGACAAAATAATAGGTGACTTGTATCCACTTAAGTCACCCTTTTCCCTTACTATAGACTATTCGACCAACTTATCCCAAAATCAAGAACACTTACCCAAAAGCCAAAACGTATAGTTAACTTTTCAGCAGAGACTTGTAGATCCAAGCTTGATTCCGATTTTCCAAGATTCGATCCACCAAAAATCAAAGGAATGATGACAGCACAACAGAGATTTGGTCACTAGAGTATTCGGCACAAGGTTTGGGGCGATGAAGAAATCAGCTCCAAGAGCAAAGGTTTTCGGCTTTTGAAGTCACGAATATTCAGTCCCCAACAATTGAGATGAAGATGGGACGACACAAGCAATGGAGAAAGAAGAGAATGATATTCGATTTAAGGCTTTAGGAGAGAAGAAAAGAAAACACATAAGGAAGAGGCGAGGTTTAGAACAGAAAAAGTGAAGGAGAATTCGACAGAGCACTATAGTTGCCGAAATTGCACAAAGGGAATTCCAATTGCCGAAATAACACAGAGGGAATTCGACACCCCCTATTTATACATAAAACCAAAACTCTGTCTACCCTCCCCAAAGTCCCAATCGGCTCCAACTTTTCCCCATCTCATCTTCTCATTTTTCTCCCTGATAACTCCCCAATCTTTTTCCTAAATTTTCTCTTCTGATCACTCTCCTTAGAGTCCATCATCACACCACTTCCAACCTTTTAGAAGGCCAAAATTAAACTCCTAAAAAAATACTAAGCTGGGATTCGAACCTAGGATCTCCTTGCTAGCCCATAACGCCACCTTCCTATACCCTAAGTGGCGTCACTTAGCCACTCCACCACAAGGCTCTTTGATGTCATTTTTCCCTATTTTTATTTAAAAGCCCAACTACTCACCGCCCTGGTTCCTTTAATAATTAATTAAAAATTCCTTCTCCTCAAAGTTCGAACCCAACACTTGTCCAACACCCCTAGACACTCCAAGTTTATTAAACCCTTAAAGCCAACATGTCATTTGTCATTTTCTTGCTTAAAAAAAATTATGAGACCCAAAGCCCAAAGCCCAATTCATCTAGGCCCAAAATTTGGGGCATTACATGGTCATAAAGCAAACAAACAAAAATTAGAAATTTTCACCAATCCACGGCAACGGCACCAAAATTTGATGGGCGTCGAAACCAAAAAATATAAATTCTTACGACAAAATAACAGTAAATTAAAATATAAAGTAGTAGGGTCGAATTCACAGGGACTGGTTGTCTAATTTCGCCTTTTCTTGTGACCAGAATCGTTGTCGCAGTAGTAGTCGTGCCCATGACTAGTGTGTTCCAATGCTGGAAAATAAAAATAGGGGTTTTAAATTGATTAAGATAATAAAATAAGGAAATACGAAAAATAAATAAAATAAAAATAGATTCGAAAATGTAAAAATAAATTTAAGAAAATAAAATAAATGGATAAATAAAATATTTTTTTAAGCTTAGCCTTAGCCTCGATATACTCTAATCTTGAATCGATCCTTGAAACAGATTTTCCCTTCCAAGCAATAAGCTGGTTATAGCAATCGAGGATCCCTCAAACCGCCAACTTTTCCTCTCGTAGTCAATCCTGGTATCACCTGCAAATCAACCGTTATCGAATTTCCAACCACGTGGTACGTACCGTAATTTAAGACTTCGACAGCCTTACGATCTGAAAAGCCCAACTCGAATTAACGACCTCAATCGTGTGGGTCGTTTAAATTCGATCAGTATCTCCCTTGATAGAATCCAACTAGCTTTTTCCAATTGAACACACCAATTTGTTCGCGGGATTTTGAATACAGCACCGTCGACTCAACTTCCGCAAATGGTTCCAACCCAACACGCGCTTTTTGAATTGAAATTGAATCAACTTTGAGGGACGAATTTGTACTATACCATATACCGGAGAGATAGTGAATACCGAATTGCAAAATATTTAGTTTGGGTTCATATCTAATGATTACTTTGTCGAAGTGATAACCAGGCTAAGGCTAAAAAAGATGTAGTTAATCATGGAAAGAATCATGCTTTAAAAGTGGTTTTATGGAATTGTGGAAGATGGAAAGGGAAAGGGCCTTGGAAGGTAATTAAACCAAAAAGCTAAAAGTTAAAGAAAAAAAGAGGAATGAAACAATAGTATAGAAAATTGATGCAGGAAGGGGAAGGAAAATAAGAAATTTTATTGAATGCTAAAGGCAAAGGTGTGTGTTCAATTGGCTGTAGCCATTAGGTATTTATACACACTTTTAATGCTAAAATTTAGCTAGATTTTTCCTACATATTATCACTAAATAATCCTAAATATTATCACTAAATAATTCTAAATATTATCTCTAAATAATTCAAAATTTAAAAATCAAATTTAAACTAATTACAGAATTGTAACAATATAAGAAATCCTTCAATCTTTATCCAGCCACTTTAAATAAAAAAAAATCTTCAACTCTTCAATCTTTATCCAGTCATCTTTGTATCTTTAATCTTTCAGTCAAGCCCTCCTCTTTACTTTTTGTTCCAATTTAGCCCCTTTTTATAAGAGTTTGAATTAAGCACACCAACTTCATTCCTGATAAGAAAAATCCAAATTTAATAACATTTTATCCGATAATTAGCAAAAATAAATACATTAAAAATACGAATTTATCTTACTATCACAATTAAATGGAATTCATTGTGTTCATTGAAAAACAATAATAAACATCCATCATAATTAATAATTATAATATCAGACAAAACTCATACATCTTAAGATTTAAATTGAAAATTCATATATGATAAAATTCAATAAAGCCCCAAAATCAACTCCACTAATACAAAAACTTACTAAATTCAATTGAATACTTGTTCAAAATTGTATAAATAGTTACCCAATTATTAATTTATTTATGTTTTAGTTAATTTAGGTTTATAAATTGCTATTTTAAGCACTAATGTTATCAAAATTTAATATTTTAGTCACTCATCTGTTAAATCACTAACGAAATGTTCGCGTGGCGTTTTTTTTTGGCATAATAAAAAATTCAATCCTCCAATATTTACAAATTCTACCAATTCGGTCCTAATTCTAAAAAATTCAACAAATTTAACCATCAACTTTATACATGCTATCAATTTAGTTTTGATTCTAAAAAGTTCAAAACTAAAAATAAAAATAAAAATAAAAATTTAAAAAATAAAAAATATTTAAAATTTCATTTTTCGACAAAAATACAAAAGATTTTATAAAAAATACATAAAAATTATAAATAAATGAATGCCCATTTTTTTTTCTAACATGAATTTTATTTATTAAAATAATAACTTTGTAAATAAAATATTTTTTAAAACTCACAAACAAGACTTAAACTAGATTTGAACTTTTTCTTTTTTTAGTTTTATTTTATAAATAATAATTTATTTATTATATGTCTGACCTTGCTCCTTAGTCCCTGCCAAATTTGCATAGCACTGGAAACCGGCTTCGCCCACAACCACCGGCACCAATAACTCTTACTCAAAACTCCTCAATCCCCACATAGTTTGTCATTGCGCCATAAAACTAACCCACAACCACCGGCACCAATAACTCTTACTCCAAACTCCTCAATCTCCACATAGTTTGTCATTGCGCCATAAAACTAAGAATTAGTTGTGGAGTTACAAGCATGGCCTTCCACCTACTGGGTTTCCAAAGACCTTACTCTCTCATAAGTATCCCCAATCATGTCTGCCCTTAAGCACAACCTCAAACAAAACAAATTCATTGTGGGCAACAACTTAAAGACATTGATTCTTACTTTTTTCGACCTTAGGCTATAATTTTTTACTCAACTTGAACATGGTGGTTGTAAATATTGAATAAAGGGAAAAGTTGAATCTTTTTAAGTCTTCTTCATAATTTTCTACCATGAATTTCTTTTATTTATAATAATATTATTTTAATAGATAAATGTCATGTTAGAAAATACAAAAAAATCATTTATTTATAAATATTTTTATAAAAAAAACTCTTAAATAATTTTTTACTTTTAAAGTTTTAATGTTTAAGAATGAAGACTAAATAGATAGAATGTGTAAAGTTGAGTATTAAAATTTGTTGATTTTTTTAAATTGGGACCAAAAGAATAGAATCTGCAAATAAAAAAGGACCACGCCAATCTTTCATTAATAATTTAAGAGAAGGATGACTAAAATATTAAGTTTCGATAATGTTAGTGACTAAAATAAAAAATCTTAAATTAAAATTACCAAAATAAAAACATGATAATGATTGAGTAATTATATACCTTAATCTTAATAGACTTGGAAAGAATCGTACGGAAGAACCTATCTTTAAAGAAGAAGCCAAGCCCCAAAGTCATAGGCTCATAAATCCAAAGGAAGGTTTCAAAATACAAACAGTGAATAAATTTGGAGGGAGGAGGGCCCGTAATTATTTGCCAAGGAATTTGCATTCATTGTATGAAGAAGACAGTGCAATAACGACAAGCATACCTCTATAGCTATTTAGACCTTGCGTGCTGCATTTGTGTCCCCTTCTCTTCCTTTCTTTCAATGTTTATTATATCATTTTTTTAAATTGTTTACCTACATATTTTTTACCCACACGAATCAAGTGGGTTTCTCCTACGTTATTCTTCTTTGCATTGTAAGACTGAATCATCATCATCATCATCACCACCATCACCATTATTATACGCAGAATTTGACAAAATTGAGATAAAAGAATGTGTTTCAAGACAACTCTTTGTATTAGAGTGAATTGAGATTCAATTTGCATGTTGGGAGGAAGGGCTTATCTTTGTAAGATCCTTTTCTTTTGAGAAGAAAAGTATTTATCAATATTATTAGTCACTGTTACGTGGTCTGCAAAACCAATATACAAATGGAAATGAATAAATGGATTTATATATTTTTAGTATATTAAAATATAGAATTACTATAATTTTAAACTATAGATTTTATTTAATCTATATCTATCTATACTATTATAATATTTTTTATTGAGTTAATATTATAAGTTAATTGTGCATTAATTTAATTAAAAAACTTTAAAAATATTTTTTATAAATATTATTATATTTTATATTTTATATAAAATATTTAAATAAAATAATGAAAAATAATAAAAAAATAAAGATTCCAACTCGAAATTGATACAAATTTATATATAAAACTTTTACCACTACACTTTTCAATAATAATATTTTTATAAATATATTCACGTAAAAAATTTAGTTTCACACACATTAGATATGTAATATAATGTGGTAATTAATAATAAGAAATACTATAAAAACTTTTAAAAGAAAAAAAAAACCTACTATTGAATTTATAGAAGTAAACATAAATAAATTTGCTACCAAAAGTCAAAACTGGGGTAATCGTTTTAGGAATGGATATAAAGGCAGCCTTCGCTCCTTTTCAATATATTCTTTGCCTAATAGTTGGGAAACTTCTTTTTCAAAAGATAGTTAAGCTTTAATTACTCATTCTTTTTCCAAAACAAACACCTTTTATATAACTTTAAAAATATAAGGTCTAAAATACTTTATTAAAATAATCTTTCAATCTTGTAAAAATATTTTGAAATAATTAAACCGTTGATGAGAACCAAACTTCACAGGCGAAGTGGTGCCTAACGTAGTGGCACTCCTTCAAGCACCAAATGACAAACAATAAATAAGTAGTACACAAGGAAGTTATTTATGCAATACGGTTTTCATATGTCTGTGGAGCCTAGCTCAGTGAGAAATATTCACTAGCTTCAACACTTACAACAAGTGATATTAATCTATCACAAACCTCGTGACAATTTTCCTCATCTTTGTACCTTGAAGACTAGATACTTTCACCACTAAATTCATCCATTGTAAATTCAATAAGTAAAACCACAACACAAATGTTTTACTATCAATATGAACTTAGACAATAAGGTTCCTCACTTAGAATAGATTAAGTGCTCAATATTCTCCATTCATAAACCTATACAAGTCTCTTAATTATATAAAGTTTATTGAGACTTACATAAGAAGATCATCGCAATCGCTATAAAACAACCACTTTATAAGCTGAATACAATAGAATAATAAACAAGGTAAATAAGGATTCTTGGCATCTAAATCTTCAGTGATTCAATCCAGTCCAAATTCCTTGATTCAAGGGATTAGATAAGGGTGATTCGATTTGATCCAATCTCCAAAATATGTTTCCCCAATGATATGATCTTCATTGATAGGCTAGATATCGTCCATATAATCAACATAGCCCATATAAGTCATTTAATAAGTTGCCAACATCTTAAACATGAAAACTGTCTCCATATAAATTTAGTGATGAAGGGAGTGGGCATTCCTTCTGACAACAAATTACCAGTTTCATATTTTTCAACAATCTCTCTTTTAGCAAATTGTTGAACAAAACATACACAAAGCAGGAAGCTATAACATCAAGTAACCTCAGCTCTTCCTTAGCATATTCTCATTAACTCAATAGACTTAATTCAAAAAATAATTAAGTAAATTAAACATTAATGCTTAGTCGACTTTGCATCAATAACCAACCATAATTATAGCTAAGCAAGCTAACCAAGTAATGAGATAATGCTTTAAAGTAAATGAAATTCATAAAAAGCGTCGGTTCTCCAACAATATCATCATCAAAAGAAAATATACTGAAAAGCTAAACACTGAAAACTTCCTCTCTTAATGCAGCAACAAAGTTTTCCCAACAAAATCTCCCCCTTTTGATAGTCTCCCTCTCAAGAATAGCTTTTAACATCATCAAGCATCCCCCTTTTTTTTATCTCCCCCTTTTTCATCAACAAATGCAAAACTTATCTTCATTAAGCAAGGCAAGCAGATTACCCTGTAGAGCTCTTTGGTAATCAATCAACTTCCTCACAACTTTAGCTTTAGCTTGCAGTTTATTTCAATATCTCTGATTGAATTCAATACAGAAGTTGAGTTCATCAACTATCCTTTTCCTCATGCTCAAAGGGAAAGGTTTGGTGCCTGCGATAGTGGGCACTTCCTAGGTTTGAGATACTTCATCCTACTCAGCATCATCAAAACAAAGTTACTCCCCCTCAATAGCAAACCAAGTAAACAACTTATCTCCCCCTCAATGGTAGTTTACCAACATCCTTTCTGCCCTTCAATAACAACACCATATTTTGACAATAACAATTGAGGACCTTCCTTATCAATGCAGGTTTAAATTCATATTATTCTCCACATACAAATATCTTTTGATGCAACTTACTGTCTATGTCACTAACACTTAGTAGAAAATTAGCATAAAGTTTCATAACCACTATTTCCAAGAAGTATATCTCAGCTATGATCAACAAAACTAATATCTTGTACAAAAACCTTTTTAAGTATAATAGCATACCTCTTGACATAAGTAGCATCAAGAAAGACTTTGTTCTTCATCTTCAACATCATGCTTGGGTAGGACTTAAGGCAGTGAACACTTTTCTAGTGATCACAATTTTAAAATCTAAGGAATTAGATTTGGCCTTTTCTCAGCTTGGGTGATAAGATTTTCTTCAACATTCTTTAGCTTGACTGAGAGGTATAACATTCCAAACGAACTATGTCTTTGTAGTTTTGTCTAGGTTTGCCTATTGTCTTAGTTCCATCATAAAGACCACTATTTATATCAACAAGTGAGTGATTCTTTCTAATTATTGCTTAAGTTTTAAGTGGCTCATCATCATTAAACTTATAATTGATCTTATCAATAACTAAAACAACTTGACTTTCTACTTTTGATTATTTTTCAGGTTTAGCATTGCCAAGGGGAGTGGGCACTCCCTTGGGTACCGAATCTAAAGTCTTGGCATCATCATCATCTTTGCATATTGCATGGACTCTAGCATTATCAACCACCATATTGATTTACTACATGACCTTCTGAGTATGTTTATTGAACACCTTATACATTTATTCATCATCGATCTTTTATTGCTCAACCATGGGTTCTTGGATGTTAGTGGTAGAAGCTCTTTCATTGATGGGGCTACTAAAAAATGATGGTTCAATAAAGGCAACAACAATATTCACTAAAATGTTATCAATGATTGAGACATGTACACTCCGACTCAAGATTTCTTAAATAAGAGCATCGACAATTTGTGTCTTCATGGTAGATAAGAGACTTTATTCTCCCCTTGGTGTGAACATAATGAACACTTCAAAGGTGAGGTAAGAAACAAGTGGTGTAGGTAAAGTATGAGTTACCTCTTAGCATGATGTGTTTGGGGAGTCGACACTCTCGATTGCCTCATCATTTTCTCAAGAGGGGAATTGAATGTTCCTTCACTAATAGTTTGTTGTGATTGTTGTTGCTTCTCATACTCTTTAGTAGATATGATATTTACGAAGGCCATAATCATAGGAAAATGATTTTTTTTGGAAATGTATTGAAACACCCCAAACTCGGCCCACGAGCCTCCTTCGGATCTGGTATGTTCCTCAAGAAAACCGGTTCAAATTCTTTTGCTTCTTAGGAAAAACTTGTGCGATTTTAAAAAAAAATATGGTTTTGGGTTGGGCTTGAGTTGAAAACGAATTCGATTTTATATTGAAAACCCTTTTTAATTTTAAGTGATAAAACATATAGAGTATATTCAAAAATTAAATTACTTAATCTTTAACTTAATAAAAATTTGTAAACATAATTAAACAATAAGACAGAAATAAAATAGTTCACTATGGCCTTATTACATAAAACAAAACCCAAAATAAAATTGTAGAGTACTTAAATAAAATAAAATGTCCAGATTAAATAATTTGCTTGCTGTGCATGGCCATCCCTAAGCTTCTGCCGACCCGGTCCATTACTGCTCATCACCTGAAAAATATTCCCCAACGGGGTGAGTCAAACAGACTCAATGTGTAACCAACACTAAAATTTAATAGATTTAGGCATACCATACATATCATGTTCACATAATAATTCAAGGTAATGATGCAAACCCGAACCCAAACCTAGATGCCATCCGCTACACATTCCCGTACCAACCTGCACACCGTGGGGACTACTAAGTCAACCCTCCTTCCGCTACACTCCATCGAAGGCAGTCGCTGCAGTCGACGTGCTCATCGCCCATATAAAATTCGTGGCATAGCCACCAGATTCAGATAATTGTGTCATGAGACACCAGATTCAGATAATGTAACCGAAGTTACCACATTCAGATAATGTGACCTAAGTCACCACATTCAGATAGTGAGACCGAAGTCACCACATTCACTTCCCCTTTCTCATATAACCCGAATGCCCCATATTATTCATATCATGCATATCATACTTAAATTCACATTCATGTCACTTTTCACATGTTAAAATATAACATATTTCATAATCCTAGTAGGAGTAGGAAACGTACCTGAGTACTTTGTACCACATTAGGGTACCTTAGCCATATTCACATTCTTATACATACTTATATTAAATATTGCCATATAACGTATTAAAGATAATGTGGGGTACACACCTGATTCGCTTAGGGTTTCCAATCCAAATCCCAAAAAGCTTGATCTAATGCCTTAGATCTTAGATCTCTACATTTAATCAATCATTTAATACTTAGTAAAGAGCCATTCGGCCATAAATCCAAATCCTAGTAGGATTAGTACACTAAAACTTACCTTGGTGTCGAATTGACTATAGTCAAATCCCGAAACTTCGCAGAGTTGTCCCCTTGCAATCGGCTAGGCACTAAAATCACTTAACTAATTAGTTTCGGCTTTTAAATGAAGTAAGAAATAGATCTTCATACCAAAATAAGCCTTGGCCGAATGCTATAGACACTTGCCTTGTGGATTTTAAATCCCGAAACTCACCGAATAACTAGGGAACACGCGGCCTATGGTGTACCTTCGGGAAAAGAACTTCTCCTTCCTTGTAGTTGACACTTAGTAAATCCCGAAAGATCTCCTCAAGGTTTCGGCAACAAGAATATTGATGGGATTAGTCCTAGATTTTCGACAAATCTAAAAGAAAAGAATAGAAATCAAACTTGTTCTTACCTTTGAAGAAATCGACAGCACCTAAGGTTGAAGCCAATTGAGATATTCGGCTATGGCCTTAAAAGGCTTACTTCCGGCTTTTGGAGGGATTAGAAAGAAAAGAGAAGGAAGAATAAAGATGGAGGATTCGGCTAGAACACAAGGTATTTCGGCTTTGGCTAACAAAGAGAAGAAGAATAAAAAACTGTAGGAAATTCGGCAGAGAGAGGAGAATTTGCTTAAGAAATTCGGCAAAGGAAAAGTGAATGAATGAATGGCCTCTCTTTTCCTTTTATAGCCGAATTTACTAGCTAGAGTCCCTTACTTGGCCACCACTCTTCTATTTTGATAGCTTTATCCCTTGAATTATCACTTTATTAAAAGAATTTAATCCAACAATTATCTCTTGAAAATAATGATAAATAAATCCTTTATTTATCCCTTATTTATCCACTAATTATAAAAGAATAAAAGCTCCTAGAATTTAGCCATGTGCCGTCCAACTCCCTTGCTCCTTGCAGCAAAATAAAACTCTTTTATTTGCTCCCCAAGTGACTCGAACTCAGGCCCACTTGCATAGCTTGTGGCGTCACCTACCTGGGCCTTAAGTGATATCTTCAGGCCACTTTTCCAAGCCTGTTTGTGTGTCAAATTCCTCCTATTAATTTTCTTAAGGCCACCCTGCCTTAGTTTCCTCTTTTTAACCTTTAAAACTTGACATTTCTTTACATTTCCAAGTTTCCAAAAATTTTCGTTTGCCTCCTTTAAACTTAACATTTCCATACATTTCCAAGTTTCCCGAAATGTTTACTTTCCTCTTTTGAATCATTTCTAAATCATTTCCTTACATTTCCTAGTTTCCAAAAATGTTCACTTTCCTCTTTTTACACTTAACATTTCCATACATTTCCAGGTTTCCAAAAACGTTCAAAACACATTCATAACACATAAGACATGTCATTTCATACAATTAAACCGAAAATGCATAGGCCCTTTTCAGGATGTTACAGTTCTACCCCCCTTAAAATAATTTCGTCCTTGAAATTACTTACTAACGAACAGTCGTACTTCCTAGCTCACCACACTACGCTACTGCTGCGCACTCTGATCTTAAGAATCTATCATACTTTCTAGGCACATTCTGTTAGTTTACAATCAAGGTTCCATACACCTTACTAGCCACATAAGAATGAACTGACTTTACAACGAACAAGGCAATTAAGGTATTCCAGAACCACGTCCCCTAGAGCTCATTTCTACGATCGTGCTTTAATCTAATTAAGAAATTTTTATGAATTAGCCTTTATTCCACTGATTACCCGCGAAGAAGTTTTATGAAAAGAATTTTAGAAGTGGTTCTTTCGTATTCATACATGCATACAGTCTTTACATTCATACATCCATCATTCAATTATGAACTTTCGTTCATTCAGAGAAATGTTGTAGTTTTCATTGTTGCTGTTTTTCCACTAACCAGGGGTATTTTCGTAATTTTCCCTACAGGGGTATTTTCGTAAATTTTTTTTTCAAAAATAGGGTTTCTTGTGGATTTTTTCAATAAGGGTATTTTGGTAATTTTGCATTCTTGGGGTATTTTTTTGGAAATTTTGAAATTCCAGGGGTATTTCAGTAAATTTTTACAAATCAGGGTAAATTTGTAAAGTTTAATAATTCAGGGGTATTTCAAAATTTATAAAACTTGAGGGTTATTTTTGAGAATTTTGTTTTCCAAATCAGTGATGTTGCAAAAATTTTGGAAATCAGGGTCATTTTGGTAATTTTGTAAGTCAGGGGCAATTTCGTAATTTTCCAAAATCAAAGTATTTTGATATTTTGCAAATTAGGGTTTTTGGACTTGTTATAAAGTAATGAAATTTTTTTTTGAATAAGAACTGTGGGTATTTTGGAAATTTCATAAACCAAGGGCATTTTTGTAATTTTACCACCAGGGGTATTTTAGTAATTTTGTAAATCAAGAAATATTTCAGAAAAATTTTATGAAATAGCTTTTATACATCAAAAGGGTATTTTAAGAGTTTTAAAACTAGGGTTTCCATAAAAATGTGGCTAATCCCTTTCGGGTTTTAGTTATTGGGTTTAGCCTGTGACTGAGTCCTCTTGGTTAGGGTGAACCGAAGCTACGCACCAGGTAGGATTCCTGCGAAGAGGAGGTGAGTCACTAGGACTGCTTAAATACCAGGCTCTTCCGGATCCAATCCTAGACATGCGCACAATGGTTGCCACACCCTAACTCGGCGACTTAGCCATAGGTTTGTTTAATTAGTCATTAAGTCTTATGTAATAGTTGGGGTAAACTAGTCCTAGGGTTCACATACTTATCATACTATCCTACGTGCCATTCCGTTTCTACCCTTCATAGTATAATCAAATAAAGCACACAGATGGTTAGGGGTACTTACCTAGTGGACTTCGGGTCGGAGACTTAGGTGCCATGCCAGAAAAACCTGCCTTTCACAAAATTTTTCATAAAATTTCTTTTGGGCTTAATTTTGAAAACGTTTTGGGCCAAAAAGCCAAGGCCAAGAGTTTAAAACTGGGCTTTGATACCAAATTGAAACACCCCAAACCCGGCCCACGAGCCTGGTCCGGATCTGGTATGTTCCTCAAGAAAACCGGTTCAAAACTCTTTTGCTTCTTAGGAAAAACTTGTGCGATTTTAAAAAAAAATATGGTTTTGGGTTGGGCTTGAGTTGAAAACGAATTCGATTTTATATTGAAAACCCTTTTTAATTTTAAGTGATAAAACATATAGAGTATATTCAAAAATTAAATTACTTAATCTTTAACTTAATAAAAAATTGTAAACATAATTAAACAATAAGATAGAAATAAAATAGTTCACTATGGCCTTATTACATAAAACAAAACCCAAAATAAAATTGTAGAGTACTTAAATAAAATAAAATGTCCAGATTAAATAATTTGCTTGCTGTGCATGGCCATCCCTAAGCTTCTGCCGACCCGGTCCATTACTGCTCATCACCTGAAAAATATTCCCCAACGGGGTGAGTCAAATAGACTCAATGTGTAACCAGCACTAAAATTTAATAGATTTAGGCATACCATACATATCATGTTCACATAATAATTCAAGGTAATGATGCAAACCCGAACCCAAACCTAGATGCCATCCGCTACACATCCCCGTACCAACCTGCACACCGTGGGGACTACTAAGTCAACCCTCCTTCCGCTACACTCCATCGAAGGCAGTCGCTGCAGTCGACGTGCTCATCGCCCATATAAAATTCGTGGCATAGCCACCAGATTCAGATAATTGTGTCATGAGACACCACATTCAGATAATGTGACCGAAGTCACCACATTCAGATAGTGAGACCGAAGTCACCACATTCACTTCCCCTTTCTCATATAACCCGAATGCCCCATATTATTCATATCATGCTTATCATACTTAAATTCACATTCATGTCACTTTTCACATGTTAAAATATAACATATTTCATAATCCTAGTAGGAGTAGGAAACGTACCTGAGTACTTTGTACCACATTAGGGTACCTTAGCCATATTCACATTCTTATACATACTTATATTAAATATTGCCATATAACGTATTAAAGATAGTGTGGGGTACACACCTGATTCGCTTAGGATTTCCAATCCAAATCCCGAAAAGCTTGATCTAATGCTTTAGATCTTAGATCTCTACATTTAATCAATCATTTAATACTTAGTAAAGAGCCATTCGGCCATAAATCCAAATCCTAGTAGGATTAGTACACTAAAACTTACCTTGGTGTCGAATTGACTATAGTCAAATCCCGAAACTTCGCAGAGTTGTCCCCTTGCAATCGGCTAGGCACTAAAATCACTTAACTAATTAGTTTCGGCTTTTAAATGAAGTAAGAAATAGATCTTCATACCAAAATAAGCCTTGGCCGAATGCTATAGACACTTGCCTTGTGGATTTTAAATCCCGAAACTCACCGAATAACTAGGGAACACGCGGCCTATGGTGTACCTTCGGGAAAAGAACTTCTCCTTCCTTGTAGTTGACACTTAATAAATCCCGAAAGATCTCCTCAAGGTTTCGGCAACAAGAATATTGATGGGATTAGTCCTAGATTTTCGACAAATCTAAAAGAAAAGAATAGAAATCAAACTTGTTCTTACCTTTGAAGAAATCGACAGCACCTAAGCTTGAAGCCAATTGAGATATTCGGCTATGGCCTTAAAAGGCTTACTTCCGGCTTTTGGAGGGATTAGAAAGAAAAGAGAAGGAAGAACAAAGATGGAGGATTCGGCTAGAACACAAGGTATTTCGGCTTTGGCTAACAAAGAGAAGAAGAATAAAAAACTGTAGGAAATTCGGCAGAGAGAGGAGAATTTGCTTAAGAAATTCGGCAAAGGAAAAGTGAATAAATGAATGGCCTCTCTTTTCCTTTTATAGCCGAATTTACTAGCTAGAGTCCCTTACTTGGCCACCACTCTTCTATTTTGATAGCTTTATCCCTTGAATTATCACTTTATTAAAAGAATTTAATCCAACAATTATCTCTTGAAAATAATGATAAATAAATCCTTTATTTATCCCTTATTTATCCACTAATTATAAAAGAATAAAAGCTCCTAGAATTTAGCCATGTGCCGTCCAACTCCCTTGCTCCTTGCAGCAAAATAAAACTCTTTTATTTGCTCCCCAAGTGACTCGAACTCAGGCCCACTTGCATAGCTTGTGGCGTCACCTACCTGGGCCTTAAGTGATATCTTCAGGCCACTTTTCCAAGCCTGTTTGTGTGTCAAATTCCTCCTATTAATTTTCTTAAGGCCACCCTGCCTTAGTTTCCTCTTTTTAACCTTTAAAACTTGACATTTCTTTACATTTCCAAGTTTCCAAAAATTTTCGTTTGCCTCCTTTAAACTTAACATTTCCATACATTTCCAAGTTTCCCGAAATGTTTACTTTCCTCTTTTGAATCATTTCTAAATCATTTCCTTACATTTCCTAGTTTCCAAAAATGTTCACTTTCCTCTTTTTACACTTAACATTTCCATACATTTCCAGGTTTCCAAAAACGTTCAAAACACATTCATAACACATAAGACATGTCATTTCATACAATTAAACCGAAAATGCATAGGCCCTTTTCAGGATGTTACAGTTCTACCCCCTTAAAATAATTTCGTCCTTGAAATTACTTACTAACGAACAGTCGTACTTCCTAGCTCACCACACTACGCTACTGCTGCGCACTCTGATCTTAAGAATCTATCATACTTTCTAGGCACATTCTGTTAGTTTACAATCAAGGTTCCATACACCTTACTAGCCACATAAGAACGAACTGACTTTACAACGAACAAGGCAATTAAGGTATTCCAGAACCACGTCCCCTAGAGCTCATTTCTACGATCGTGCTTTAATCTAATTAAGAAATTTTTATGAATTAGCCTTTATTCCACTGATTACCCGCGAAGAAGTTTTATGAAAAGAATTTTAGAAGTGGTTCTTTCGTATTCATACATGCATACAGTCTTTACATTCATACATCCATCATTCAATTATGAACTTTCGTTCATTCAGAGAAATGTTGTAGTTTTCATTGTTGCTGTTTTTCCACTAACCAGGGATATTTTCGTAATTTTCCCTACAGGGGTATTTTCGTAAATTTTTTTCAAAAATAGGGTTTCTTGTGGATTTTTTCAATAAGGGTATTTTGGTAATTTTGCATTCTCGGGGTATTTTTTTGGAAATTTTGAAATTCCAGGGGTATTTCAGTAAATTTTTACAAATCAGGGTAAATTTGTAAAGTTTAATAATTCAGGGGTATTTCAAAATTTATAAAACTTGAGGGTTATTTTTGAGAATTTTGTTTTCCAAATCAGTGATGTTGCAAAAATTTTGGAAATCAGGGTCATTTTGGTAATTTTGTAAGTCAGGGGCAATTTCGTAATTTTCCAAAATCAAAGTATTTTGATATTTTGCAAATTAGGGTTTTTGGACTTGTTATAAAGTAATGAAATTTTTTTTGAATAAGAACTGTGGGTATTTTGGAAATTTCATAAACCAAGGGCATTTTTGTAATTTTACCACCAAGGGTATTTTAGTAATTTTGTAAATCAAGAAATATTTCAGAAAAATTTTATGAAATAGCTTTTATACATCAAAAGGGTATTTTAAGAGTTTTAAAACTAGGGTTTCCATAAAAATGTGGCTAATCCCTTTCGGGTTTTAGTTATTGGGTTTAGCCTGTGACTGAGTCCTCTTGGTTAGGGTGAACCGAAGCTACGCACCAGGTAGGATTCCTGCGAAGAGGAGGTGAGTCACTAGGACTGCTTAAATACCAGGCTCTTCCGGATCCAATCCTAGACATGCGCACAATGGTTGCCACACCCTAACTCGGCGACTTAGCCATAGGTTTGTTTAATTAGTCATTAAGTCTTATGTAATAGTTGGGGTAAACTAGTCCTAGGGTTCACATACTTATCATACTATTCTACGTGCCATTCCGTTTCTACCCTTCATAGTATAATCAAATAAAGCACACAGATGGTTAGGGGTACTTACCTAGTGGACTTCGGGTCGGAGACTTAGGTGCCATGCCAGAAAAACCTTCCTTTCACAAAATTTTTCATAAAATTTCTTTTGTTCTTAATTTTGAAAATGTTTTGGGCCTAAAACCCAAGGCCGAGAGTTTAAAACTGGGCTTTGATACCAAATTGAAACACCCCAAACCCGGCCCACGAGCCTGGTCCGGATCTGGTATGTTCCTCAAGAAAACCGGTTCAAAACTCTTTTGCTTCTTAGGAAAAACTTGTGCGATTTTAAAAAAAAAAATATGGTTTTGGGTTGGGCTTGAGTTGAAAACGAATTCGATTTTATATTGAAAACCCTTTTTAATTTTAAGTGATAAAACATATAGAGTATATTCAAAAATTAAATTACTTAATCTTTAACTTAATAAAAATTTGTAAACATAATTAAACAATAAGATAGAAATAAAATAGTTCACTATGGCCTTATTACATAAAACAAAACCCAAAATAAAATTGTAGAGTACTTAAATAAAATAAAATGTCCAGATTAAATAATTTGCTTGCTGTGCATGGCCATCCCTAAGCTTCTGCCGACCCGATCCATTACTGCTCATCACCTGAAAAATATTCCCCAACGGGGTGAGTCAAATAGACTCAATGTGTAACCAACACTAAAATTTAATAGATTTAGGCATACCATACATATCATGTTCACATAATAATTCAAGGTAATGATGCAAACCCGAACCCAAACCTAGATGCCATCCGCTACACATCCCCGTACCAACCTGCACACCGTGGGGACTACTAAGTCAACCCTCCTTCCGCTACACTCCATCGAAGGCAGTCACTGCAGTCGACGTGCTCATCGCCCATATAAAATTCGTGGCATAGCCACCAGATTCAGATAATTGTGTCATGAGACACCAGATTCAGATAATGTAACCGAAGTTACCACATTCAGATAATGTGACCGAAGTCACCACATTCAGATAGTGAGACCGAAGTCACCACATTCACTTCCCCTTTCTCATATAACCCGAATGCCCCATATTATTCATATCATGCATATCATACTTAAATTCACATTCATGTCACTTTTCACATGTTAAAATATAACATATTTCATAATCCTAGTAGGAGTAGGAAACGTACCTGAGTACTTTGTACCACATTAGGGTACCTTAGCCATATTCACAATCTTATACATACTTATAGTAAATATTGCCATATAACGTATTAAAGATAGTGTGGGGTACACACCTGATTCGCTTAGGGTTTCCAATCCAAATCCCGAAAAGCTTGATCTAATGCCTTAGATCTTAGATCTCTACATTTAATCAATCATTTAATACTTAGTAAAGAGCCATTTGGCCATAAATCCAAATCCTAGTAGGATTACTACACTAAAACTTACCTTGGTGTCGAATTGACTATAGTCAAATCCCGAAACTTCGCAGAGTTGTCCCCTTGCAATCGACTAGGCACTAAAATCACTTAACTAATTAGTTTCGGCTTTTAAACGAAGTAAGAAATAGATCTTCATACCAAAATAAGCCTTGGCCGAATGCTATAGACACTTGCCTTGTGGATTTTAAATCCCGAAACTCACCGAATAACTAGGGAACACGCGGCCTATGGTGTACCTTCGGGAAAAGAACTTCTCCTTCCTTGTAGTTGACACTTAGTAAATCCCGAAAGATCTCCTCAAGGTTTCGGCAACAAGAATATTGATGGGATTAGTCCTAGATTTTCGACAAATCTAAAAGAAAAGAATAGAAATCAAACTTGTTCTTACCTTTGAAGAAATCGACAGCACCTAAGCTTGAAGCAACTTAAGATATTCGACTATGGCCTTAAAAGGCTTACTTCCGGCTTTTGGAGGGATTAGAAAGAAAAGAGAAGGAAGAATAAAGATGGAGGATTCGGCTAGAACACAAGGTATTTCGGCTTTGGCTAACAAAGAGAAGAAGAATAAAAACTGTAGGAAATTCGGCAGAGAGAGGAGAATTTGCTTAAGAAATTCGGCAAAGGAAAAGTGAATGAATGAATGGCCTCTCTTTTCCTTTTATAGCCGAATTTACTAGCTAGAGTCCCTTACTTGGCCAACACTCTTCTATTTTGATAGCTTTATCCCTTGAATTATCACTTTATTAAAAGAATTTAATCCAACAATTATCTCTTGAAAATAATGATAAATAAATCCTTTATTTATCCCT
Source organism: Gossypium australe (assembly GCA_005393395.2). Classification (NCBI taxonomy): domain Eukaryota; kingdom Viridiplantae; phylum Streptophyta; class Magnoliopsida; order Malvales; family Malvaceae; genus Gossypium; species Gossypium australe. The sequence continues at coordinate 24,287,829 of CM016615.1, forward strand.
TATTTATCCACTAATTATAAAAGAATAAAAGCTCCTAGAATTTAGCCATGTGCCGTCCAACTCCCTTGCTCCTTGCAGCAAAATAAAACTCTTTTATTTGCTCCCCAAGTGACTCGAACTCAGGCCCACTTGCATAGCTTGTGGCGTCACCTACCTGGGCCTTAAGTGATATCTTCAGGCCACTTTTCCAAGCCTGTTTGTGTGTCAAATTCCTCCTATTAATTTTCTTAAGGCCACACTGCCTTAGTTTCCTCTTTTTAACCTTTAAAACTTGACATTTCTTTACATTTCCAAGTTTCCAAAAATTTTCGTTTGCCTCCTTTAAACTTAACATTTCCATGCATTTCCAAGTTTCCCGAAATGTTTACTTTCCTCTTTTGAATCATTTCTAAATCATTTCCTTACATTTCCTAGTTTCCAAAAATGTTCACTTTCCTCTTTTTACACTTAACATTTCCATACATTTCCAGGTTTCCAAAAACGTTCAAAACACATCCATAACACATAAGACATGTCATTTCATACAATTAAACCGAAAATGCATAGGCCCTTTTCAGGATGTTACATGTATAGCAAGAAAAGTTTTCATTTTCCAAATAAGTCAAGTTTCTTCCCGGATATGAAGAGAGAAATATCTCCAATAATTTATTCCCCCCAAAAATAAAATTGTGCCAAAAATTATTTCACAAATCTTCAAAAATCTGAGTAAATCAATTAGAAACATAATTACCCCAGATACATCAAAATAGCATCAAGAATTGTCGTGTGGATGCCTTCCATAATCAATCAACACACCTTATGCTCAACAGATTCCAAATAAGCTTCTTAAGCTTTCAAACCTATTGCTTTTGTGAAAAATTATTCTAGCTGGCTTTGAGTAGACACATACTTCTTTCCACATGTGCTTTCATGATCATCTATATTCCTAGCCTAATCAACATCTCTGTGTCTTACTAATCACATTACACTATCTTTAGTAAACCAAATACCAAGATCAAATGTAACATGAATGTACCTAATGTTTTGTTTGACAACCTTGACATGTGAATATTTTGGATTGGCTTGATATCTAAAACCCACACATAACTAAAACACATATCGGGATGGCTATCTGTGAGATAAAACAAATTGCCAATCATGCTATTGTAAGTGGTTATTGGATCAGGTACCTTAGGTGTAGTATTTTCGTCAATGTACACTTGTAATTTTTTCAAACAGTTTGGTTTATAAAAAAAAAATCATTGATTACATTAATATACTTTATATAATTGTCCTCACATGGGTTTTTCACCCAAAGTAAAATAGAAGCAAATGTTGTTCACTGAATGTCTAATGATTAACTAATACTAAGCGGTATTACGTGGTCAGATTGTAATAAAGAATGACAACTTATATTAGTAGACGAACCCAAACATGTCCTTAGTCTAATCGTAGATGAGAAAACTGATTGAAAGACTAATATGCTATCTATCAAGTCCAATTGGAGAGATGCTTTGTCTTGGGAATAGAAGTGAAAGACTCCCAGAAGATAGAGACATAGATATGATTGATTGGGCTAACATCAGATTGGACCCAAGGAGAATAGATCCTGAACCTATTTATGAATTTATTCACTTGTGATGTTCAAAGTGTGGCATACCTAAATCTTGAGTGGATGATGGACTATGTATGTATGACTTGTCTACTTTGATGTAAGTAAAAACCTAAGTTCAAATAGATAAGTAATCAAAAGCTGGTGTGTTGGGTATACGACTTCTGTAGTATGTAGCGTCGTTCAAGATAGTGGAATTCATAGCCCGGGACATGGGTAAATGATATCCTCTCATTGGCATTACATGGTTGATGAAAAGTAAACATGATTATCGATCGTTCATCTTTGTGACAAATGAACTGATTACTTGTTGATAGGAATTGACTTTCCATGAAGGAAGATGTAATGGTTACCATGAGATAAAATAGGATCATATTGGGAGAACGGATATCATCCCAAAGAGATAAATGATATCCTATGAGGGTAACCCATTTATGACAAGGTCATTGGACAAGCATTGATTGAGTTGCTCTCATAATGGTATGTCATTGGGGAGAGTTCAATCACGATACTATCGTTGAAAGACTTCATGACTAAATGAGTTTATATCTAATAGGTGAAAAATTGAAACTTTATAAATCATTTGAGCCTCAATCGCATATGTCCAATCGGTCCCTCCGCTAGCTTGTTGAAACCAGAAATGAATTACATGTTGAATCAAATGAACAAAAATGAATAGAAATGGCGAAAATGGAGAAATGAGAGATCATTTGGAAATTATTATGGTTTTCTCCAAAATGAAAATGAAAATGAAAATGAAGAAATGAAATCATATGGAAATGATTATAGTTTTCTCCAAAATGAAAATGAAACTGACTTAAAAATTGAATTAATGTTTTTCAAATTAAATGAAGTTTAAAAAAGGAAATAAATCATTTGGTCATAGTGAATCATTGAATACAAAAAAAAATAAATATATTTTCTCATAGATTCTTTTACAGTAAAGTTGTCATGGTTTTAATGAAATTAGAATTGGGTTGACAAGATTACTTAATTGGAAATATATTGAGAAGTTTATTTTGGGAAATAAAAAAATATCTGGTTAGATTGAATTATAAAGTATTGGGTTAAATGCCCGAGAAGTACTTGTAATTGAACTTGACATGAGAGAGACCCAAAAGCCTCTCATGTTAAAAATGGTGGATGAAAAACCCTAGTAATATTAACTAGGGTTGCCGCCACCTATACTTCTAGTTAGACTAGGAGTTTGTTTTTCTAGTAATATTAACTAGTATATAAACTTTTACAATTCAACAAGGGTTCTACTTTCTTTATAAATAGATGGCACCGGTAGGGCTATTAACATAAAAACTGTAAGATATTATTACCCTGCCCTAAAATAGAGAGAATTTATTCTCAACCATTGAATTTATTTTTCAAAATAACAAATTCTGCCGATTTCTATTTGAGAAGAGATTTTTCATTTTCACACTAAAAAAAGAAAACTATTTCTAGTTCTGTGTTTTGATTCGAACCGTTTGAGTCCACACTCGAAGTAGTTCATGGCACGAGAATAATTAAGAGGATTGTTTAGTTGAAAGCCAAGAACAACAAGGATCTGTCAATCCGTAAACACAAGTGGGAATTCAGTTTAGGGTTTATAACTATAAATATCACAACCCGAGTTGATTTTTAAATTTTTTATTTTTTGCTGTGTAAGAAAACTATTTTCGAACCAGATATTTTCCAACAATTAGTATCAGAGCTCCAAGTTGTGCTATGTTTATAGTGTAAACCGAGACCAAAATTCTCTTTCTTCTTCATGTATGATTATATTTGATGTGTCATTCATATACTTATATGCATGTTTAGGGGAATGTATGGGAATGAATGTGTAACAGCCCGATTTAGGGCCTAGTCGGAATAGTGGTGCGAGACCACAAATCCAAAATAGTAAAATGAGTTTTTATGATAATTTAAATATTTGCATTATAGTATGAAAGTTTCATGTGGAAATTTTATGAAAATTTCCATTAAAGGGTCCATTAGGACTAAATTGCAAAAGTTGCAAAATATGAGTTTCTAGAAGCTTTTTGTATGAAATAGCTTTAGAATAGTAATTAGAAGTCCTTAAATAGCAATTTGCCCAAATTATAATTTTTGGACAAAATTGGACATGAGTTAGTAATTGGTAAAAATTTAGAGAGAAGGGCATTTTGGTCATTTACCAATTAAATGATTAAAATAGGAAAAAGATGATAAAAATCTCATTCATCTTCTTCCTTGGTGCTGAAAATTTGAAGAACCCCATAGCTAGGGTTTGTTCATCTTTCAAGCTTGCTAGTAAGTTCATCTTAGCCCTGTTTTTAATATTCTTCGTATTTTTGAAGTTCTCGTATTATGAATTAGCTATTTTTAGCTATAACATGAGCTAAGATGCATGTTCAAAAATCTACCCAAGAATGACATGCTTGTAAAATGATATTTCATAGAAGTTTATGAGAGTTTGATGTTAGATAAACATCTTTTCCTTAGTGAATTTCATGAAAAATAATAGTATGGACTAATTTGTAATAGTTATGAAATTGGTCATACCTATTAGAAATAGTGAGAATTGATGATTGTTATAGTAGAGAAAATGAATCAGCTAAGCATGATGTTTAAGAAAGTTGAATGAGAATCATTTTACTAGCCTAGGGGAAAAAGTGTAAATATGAGAAAGTTTAGGGGCAAAAAAGTAATTTTTCCAATGTATGAGTTAAGAGTCAATTTAGACAATGTGAGTATTAAATGATCTAATTTTTATTATAGATCAAGAAAAACGAAGCCTGGATCGAAACCGAGGCAAGAACAAAGTCGAGGACTAAATTGCATATCTACATACATTTTGTATATTGAGGTAAGTTTGTATGATTTCTAAGCTTTATGATTTATATCATTGAACTGCTTAGCATAATGTACAATATTACCATGAAAATGTTTGATGTTATGATAAACAAAGAAGATAATGAGATTAAGCATGAGAAAGTCCCGATTGAAGTTGAATTACCTAGGATACTCAATCTATCACAAGAAATGAGAAAGTCCGTATAAGACCAAACCAAGGCATGGCATCGGCAATCAAGCAAGTTATCATGTAAGACTTAGACAAGTCTTGGCATTGAAGAGTTAGTATGAGATGAAGACCCATGTAAGCCCAAGCCAAGGCATGGCATTGGTGAGTCTCCAAGCAAAAATGTCATATAAGTCCAAGACAAGTCTTGGAATTGAAAAGCTATCAAGAGATAGAGATCCCATGTAAGTCCAAGCCAAGGCATGGCATTGGTGAGCCACAAGAAAGATTCATGTAAGTCCAAGCCAAGGCTCGGCATTGACCAATTCATGAATAAAGATACCAAGTAAGACCATGTCAAGACATGGCAATGGTAAGGTTCCAAGGGAACTCACGAGATAGACTTCGTATAAGTCCATGACAAGACATGGCCTTGAACCCAAGATGAGATATTCCATGTAAGACCGTATCCAGGATATGGCTTTGGCATCAAGTTATATGTAGAATGAGGTTCAGTATCCTCGGTTATTCATAGAAATTCATCGGGCAAATGAGTTAAGCTCAAATGAGATAACAAGAAAGATAAGGAAGCAAAGTTATTATCAAGTTGAAAATGAGTATTATTCATGTTATGAATGATGAATTAGAGATTAAGATTAATATGTTAAAGTATGCTGATCAATGTGATCAAGTGATACAGGTACCTTGTTTACCTCACAAGTATGAGACTAGTAAGTATCATGAGATATGTTAATCAAGTATGAGTAAGTAAGCTTTATAGCTGAAATTTATGATACCAATGTTTATGTCAAACGGTTTATATTAAGTAAGTATGTTGTTATGTGCATTATATGCAAACTTACTAAGCTAAATGCTTACGTCTTTTATTCTTTCTTTCCATGTAGTCTCGCCAAGCTAATCTCGTGGATCATCATCATCGGAGCTCGAAGCACACTATCAATCGATATTTTGGTATAGCCAAGTGTTTATATTAAGTATGGCATGTGTAGGAAACATTTTATTTTGAGCTATGTTTTAAAATTAGCCAAAGTGTTGGCTATCAAGCTTAGTATTCTTTTTGTATATGGCCAAAGAGATTGGTCATGAATTATTAAGTATGTATGATTTTATTTATCAATGAAGTATGCATCCTTATTCATGTTAGATTTATTAAATTGAGTTGTTGAATTGAGCATGAGTTTGGTCTTGATTTCAGGGTGGCAATTGGCTTGGTAAATAGCCTCTAGGTGCCCACACGGATGGACACACGGGCGTGTGCCTAGGCCGTGTGCACCCTTCACCTTTGTACCTTAAGTCAGGATAGAACACGGGCTAATCCCACGGCCGTTTGTTTAGGTCGTGTGTGATACACGATTAGAACATGGGCATGTGCCCAGGCTGTGTGAATAAGTCAGTATATCAAGGTATAGCACACGATTTAAGTCCATGGGCGTGTCAAGACCGTGTGAAATTAGTCAGTGTCGACCACGGTTGGGAGACATGGGCGTGTCTTAGGGGTACACGGGCGTGCCCCAAGCCAAATGGGCGTGTGACCCCTGTTTCGAGGAAAAGTTCCCGATTGTATTCCGAAAGTTCTCGGATATGTGTTTAAGGCCTCATAGGCCCATGATATGTACGTTTTGACTAAGAAAGAAGAGTTTCTATTTCAGAACAAAATTTTACAGCCCGTAAGTACATGTTTAAGTGAGTTCAAGCATGGTAATGTCTCGTATCCAGTCTTAGCATCGGACTCGGGTATGGGGTGTTACATTTAGTGGTATCAGAGCTACGGTTTAGTCAATTCTAGACTAACATAGCAGGAGCACGAGTCTAGTTATACATGCCATACGTAAAAATGTTTTTATAATGATAGTGTGACAACTACTGACGACTTAAATTATGTTTATACATATAGTAGATGGATCCCGAAAGAGTTGTGGCGGATGATGTAGAAAGTAACGCGCCGACTCCCGCAGAAGGGACGATGCCGAATGAGAATGAGAATAGACCCACTACGGTGAGTCAATGAGGAGGAGAAGAGGCTAGAGAAGCCTTTCTCCATATGATGAATACGTGGTATACGGAGTTTGTTCGTACGAACCCAAATGCACAACCCCTCTACCCCCGCTTGTTCCACAACCTATCCCTGCAGCCCCTCAAGTAGTAGAGGTGGTAAGAGGAGACAAACCTCCTGTTGATAGGATTAGGAAACATGGGGCAGAAGAATTCTGGGCTAGAAAAGATGATGATCCGGAAAAGGCTGAGTTCTGGATAGAAAATACTATCAGGGTATTTAATGAGTTGTCATGCACACCTGAAGAAAGCATGAAGTGTGTAGTCTCTCTTTTAAGAGATTCTGCTTACCAATGGTGGAACACTTTGGTATCGGTAGTACCAAGAGAGAAGATCACATGGGAATTCTTTCAAGAAGAGTTCAAGAAAAACTATATCAGTCAAAGGTTTGTGGACCAGAAAAGGAAGGAATTCCTAGAACTGAAGCAAGGCAAGATGTCGGTGACTGATTATGAGCGTGAGTTTGTACAACTTAGCAAATACGCTCAAGAATGTGTGTCCACTGAGGCCATCATGAGTAAAAGATTTGAAGAAGGGTTAAATGAGGACATCAAACTATTTGTTGCTGTCCTAGAACTAAAGGAATTCGTTGTGCTAGTAGAGAGGGCTTGTAAAGCCGAAGAACTAGTAAAGGAGAAGAGGAAATCTGAAATGGAGTCTCGTGACTCTAGAAAGAGACAGTGGAATAAGTCATTCCAATCCTCATCCAAGAAGTCAAGAGATTTCTCCACCCGATCAGCTACTTCCACTGGGTTTTCAAGGAAGGACAAGAGTAAGCAGTATTCGAGAAATAAAGCACAGACGACTTTAGTTGCTAGTGTGGGGAACATTCGATTGGATAGACCCGAGTGCCCACAGTGTGGCAGATGTCATCTCGGAGAATGCTGAGCGCATGAAAATGCATGTTTCAGATGTGGTTCTTAGGACCACTACATAAAGAATTGTCCTGAGACGCCAAAAGAAGAAAGAATTCAAAACCCGAGATCCGGGAGTATGGTCAGAGAAAGACCGCAGAGGAACCCAGGAAGTGGGGCAAGTGGGAGAGGCAACCCTAGAGAACAGGCTGCGAGACTCGAGGGTAGGGCGCCTGCGAGAACTTATGCTATTCGCGCTCGCGAAGAGGCATCTTCCCTGATGTTATTACGGGTACCTTTTCTCTTTATGATATCAAAGTTATTACTTTAATAGATCCTGGATCCACACACTCTTACATTTGTATGAGACTAGTAACCAGTATGAATAAGGTGTCTAATCCTTTAGGCAAGAGTGTGTTAGTTGATGAAGTATGTAAAGATTGTCCATTAATGATTAGAGTCATTATTTTAAAGCAAATCTTATGTTGCTACCATTTGATGAGTTTGACATCATTCTTGGTATGGACTAGTTAACCACCCATGATGTAATAGTTAATTGTGGGAAGAAATATATTGAGATGAGATGTGAGAATGAGGATACTCTCCATATAGAATCAGATGAACAAAGTAAATTACCGGAAATGATTTTTCACATGATGGCACAGAGATACATAATAAATGGGTATGAGGCATATTTGGCCTTTGTGATGAATGATAAAGAAACAGAGTTAAATATTGAGTCAGTACCGATAGTATGGGAGTATGTTGATGTTTTTATCGAAGAATTACCAGGACTGCCACCAGTTAGATAGGTTGAGTTCAGTATTGAGCTAGCTCCCGGTACTGTACCAATATCTATTACTCCTTACAGAATGGCTCCAACGGAGTTGAAGGAGCTGAAGTCACAGTTGCAAGAGTTGACAGATAAAGGCTTTGCTAGGTCAAGTTGTTCTCCCTAGGGTGCTCTAGTTTTATTTGTGAAAAAGAAAGATGGCACCATGAGATTGTGCATAGATTACCGTCAGCTTAATAAAGTGACGGTGAAGAACAAGTACCCATTGCCTAGGATCGATGATTTGTTCGATCAATTGAAAGGAGCCACTGTGTTCTCGAAAATAGACTTGAGATCAGGGTACTATCAGTTAAGTGTAAAGGAATCAGATGTGTCCAAGACAACTTTTCGAACAAGGTATGGGCATTATGAATTTTTAGTCATGCCCTTTGGTTTGACCAATGCTCCTGCGGTATTCATAGACTTAAATGAACTGCATTTTTAGACCATACCTCGACAAGTTTGTAGTCATTTTCATTGACGACATATTGATTTATTCCCGAGATGAGAATGAGCATGCTAAGCACCTACAGACAGTTTTGCAGACTCTTCGAGAAAATCAATTATATGCCAAGTTCAATAAAAGTGAATTTTGGCTCAAGGAAGAAGGATTTCTGGGACATATTGTCTTGGGAGAAGGAGTTCGAGTAGACCCCAGTAAGATTTCGGCTATTATGGACTGGAAGCCACCGAAGAATATCTTTGAGATTAGAAGTTTTCTAGGCCTAGCCGGCTATTATAGACTATTAGTCAAGGGGTTTTCTATGATTGCAACCCTGATGACTAAATTGTTACAGAAAAATGTGAAGTTTGAGTGGACAGAAAGATGCCAACAAAGTTTCGAGAAACTAAAAGCGATGTTGACAGAAGCTCCAGTTTTAGTACAACCTGAGACAGGGAAAGAATTTGTGATTTACAGCGATGCATCCTTAAACGGATTAGGCTGTGTACTTATGCAAGAAGGCAAAGTTATTGCTTATGCCTCCAGACAATTGAAGCCTCATGAGAAGAATTATCCGACGCATGATTTAGAGTTAGCTGCCATAGTCTTCGCATTGAAGATATGGAGACACCACCTATATGGTGAGAGATGTCGGATTTTCACTGATCACAAAAGCCTGAAGTACTTGATGGCGCAGAAAGAATTGAACTTAAGGCAGCGGAGATGGTTAGAGTTAATAAAAGATTATGAGTTAGTCATTGACTATCATCCTGGAAAGGCGACTGTGGTCGCCGATGCTTTGAGTAGGAAGTCCCTTTTTGCATTAAGGGCAATGAATTCGCGGATGACCTTATCTGACAAGGGTTCCATTCTAGCTGAGATGAGGGCTAGACCAGTATTCCTTCAAGAGATTTTTGAGGCTCAGAAAAAAGATAGCGAATTCCAAGTCAAGAGAGCTCAGTGCGAGTCAGATGTTGAATCCAACTTTCGGAATAATTCTGATGGATACTTGATGTTTAAAGATAGAGTTTGTGTACCGAGAAAAGAGGAGCTTATTCAGAGAATTTTACACGAGGCACATAACGGATGCCTATCTGTACATCCTGGTAGTACTAAGATGTATAATGACTTGAAGCTACAGTATTGGTAGCCGAAAATGAGGAAAGATATTTCAGAGTTTGTTTCCAAGTGCATGATTTGTCAGCAAGTAAAGGCTGAACACCAAGTACCTTCGGGTTTACTTCAACCAATTATGGTACCCGAGTGGAAATGGGACCGTATCACTATGGATTTTTTAACGGGATTACCATTATCACCGAGCAAGAAAGATGCTATATGGGTTGTAGTTGATAGACCCACGGAGTCAGCTCATTTCTTACCTGTACGAGTGGATTACTCACTCGACAAGTTGGCAAGTTTGTGTGTTTCTGAAATAGTAAGGCTTCATGGAGTTCCTTTGTCAATCATATCGGATAGAGATCCGAGATTTACATCCAGATTTTGGAAAAAAATACAAGAGGCCCTAGATACAAAGTTGAGCTATAGTACCGCTTTCCATCCTCAAACTGACGGTTAGTCGGAGAGATTAATTCAAGTACTCGAGGATATGCTCCAGTGTTGTGTTCTCGAATTTCGAGGCAGTTGGGAAAAGTTTCTCCCATTGGTAGAATTTGCCTACAATAATAGTTTTTAGTTGAGTTTAAAGATGGCGCCTTATGAGGCTCTATATGGGCGTAAGTGCAGAACGCCTTTATTTTGGACTGAACTAAAAGAAAACCAAATTTACGGGGTTGATTTGGTTAAAGAAGCTGAACAGAAAGTGAAAGTGATACGAGAATGTTTAAAAGCTGCATCACACAGACAGAAGTCCTATTCAGACTTAAAGAGAAAAGAGATAGAGTATCAAGTCGAAGATAAAGTTTTTTTGAAAGTGTCACCATGGAGAAAAGTTCTCAGATTTGGCCGGAAAAGCAAGTTAAGTCCACGTTTTATTGGACCGTATGAGATTACCGAGAAAGTTGGGCCGATAGCTTATAGATTGGCTTTGCCATCAGAGTTAGAAAAGATACATGATGTGTTTCACGTGTCAATGTTGAGATGTTACCGATCAGATCATTCACATGTAATTACCCCGTCAGAGATAGAGATTCATCCTGACATGACTTATGGTGAAGAACAAGTTAAGATTTTAGCTCGGGAAGTCAAGTAGCTAAGAAATAAAAGCATTGCCTTAGTAAAAGTATTGTGTCAAAGACATGGGATAGAAGAAGCTACATGGGAACCAGAAGAGAGTATGAGAAACCAGTATCCAAACCTTTTTGCTGGTAAGATTTCTGAAAACGAAAATCCCTAAGGGGGGAGAATTGTAACAGCCCGATTTAGGGCCTAGTCGGAACAGTGGTGCGAGACCACAGATCCAAAATAGTAAAATGATTTTTTATGATAATTGAAATGTTTGCATGATAGTATGAAAGTTTCATGTGGAAATTTTATGAAAATTTCCATTAAAGGGTCCATTAGGACTAAATTGCAAAAGTTGCAAAATATGAGTTTCTAGAAGCTTTTTGTATGAAATAGCTTTAGAATAGTAATTAGAAGTCCTTAAATAGCAATTTGCCCAAATTATAATTTTTGGACAAAATTGGACATGAGTTAGTAATTGGTAAAAATTTAGAGAGAAGGGCATTTTGGTCATTTACCAATTAAATGATTAAAATAGGAAAAAGATGATAAAAATCTCATTCATCTTCTTCCTTGGTGCCGAAAATTTGAAGAACCCCATAGCTAGGGTTTGCTCATCTTTCAAGCTTGCTAGTAAGTTCATCTTAACCCCGTTTTTAATATTCTTCGTATTTTTAAAGTTCTCGTATTATGAATTAGCTATTTTTAGCTATAAAATGAGCTAAGATGCATGGTCAAAAATCTACCCAAGAATGACATGCTTGTAAAATGATATTTTATAGAACTTTATAAGAGTTTGATGTTAGATAAACATCTTTTCCTTAGTGAATTTCATGAAAAATGATAGTATGGACTAATTTGTAATAGTTATGAAATTGGTCATACCTATTAGAAATAGTGAGAATTGATGATTGTTATAGTAGAGAAAATGAATCAGCTAAGTATGATGTTTAAGAAAGTTGAATGAGAATCATTTTACTAGCCTAGGGGCCAAAGTGCAAATTTGAGAAAGTTTAGGGGCAAAATAGTAATTTTTCCAAAGTATGAGTTAATAGTCAATTTAGTCAATGTGAGTATTAAATGATCTAATTATTATTATAGATCAAGAAAAACGAAGCCCGGATCGAAACTGAGGCAAGAACAAAGTCAAGGACTAAATTGCATATCTACATACATTTTCTATATTGAGGTAAGTTTGTATGATTTCTAAGCTTTATGATTTATATCATTGAACTGCTTAGCATAATGTACAATATTACCATGAAAATGTTTGATGTTATGATAAACAAAGAAGATAATGAGATTAAGCATGAGAAAGTCCCGATTGAAGTTGAATTACCTAGGATACTCGATCTATCACAAGAAATGAGAAAGTCCGTATAAGACCAAGCCAAGGCATGGCATCGGCAATCAAGCAAGTTATCATGTAAGACCAAGACAAGTCTTGGCATTGAAGAGTTATTATGAGATGAAGACCCATGTAAGCCCAAGCCAAGGCATGGCATTGGTGAGTCTCCAAGCAAAGATATCAATAAGTCTAAGACAAGTCTTGGCATTGAAAAGCTATCAAGAGATAGAGATCCCATGTAAGTCCAAGCCAAGGCATGGCATTGGTGAGCAACAAGAAAGATTCATGTAAGTCCAAGCCAAGGCTCGGCATTGACCAGTTCATGATTAAAGATACCAAGTAAGACCATGTCAAGACATGGAAATGGTAAGTTCCCAAGGGAACTCACAAGATAGATTTCGTATAAGTCCATGACAAGACATGGCCTCGAACCCAAGATGAGATATTCCATGTAAGATCGTATCTAGGTTATGGCTTTGGCATCAAGTTATATGTAAAATGAGATTCAGTATCCTCGGTTATTCATAGAAATTCATCGGGCAAACGAGTTAAGCTCAAATGAGATAACAAGAAAGCTAAGTAAGCAAAGTTATTATCAAGTTTAAAATGAGTATTATTCATGTTATGAATGATGAATTAGAGATTATGATTAATATGTTGAAGTATGCTGATCAATGTGATCAAGTGATACAGGTACCTTGTTTACCTCACAAGTATGAGACTAGTAAGTATCATGAGATATGTAAGAATCAAGTATGAGTAAGTAAGCTTTATAGCTGAAATTTATGATACCATTGTTTATGTCAAATGGTTTATATTAAGTAAGTATGTTGTTATGTGCATTATATGCAAACTTACTAAGCTAAATGCTTACGTCTTTTATTCTTTCTTTCCATGTAGTCCCGCCAAGCTAATCTCATGGATCATCGTTATCGGAGCTCGAAGCACACTATCAATCAATATTTTGGTATAGCCAAGTGTTTATATTAAGTATGGCATGTGTAGGAAACATTTCACTTTGAGCTATGTTTTAAAATTAGCCAAAGTGTTGGCTATCAAGCTTAGTATTCTTTTTGTATATGGCCAAAGAGATTGGTCATGAATTATTAAGTATGTATGATTTTATTTATCAATGAAGTATGCATCCTTATTCATGTTAGATTTATTAAATTGAGTTGTTGAATTGAGCATGAGTTTGGTCTTGATTTCAGGGTGGCAATTGGCTTGGTAAATAGCCTCTAAGTGCCCACATGGATGGACACACAGGCGTGTGTCTAGGCCATGTGCACCCTTCACCTCTGTATATTAAGTCAGGATAGAACACGAGCTAATCCCACGGCCGTTTGTTTAGGTCGTGTGTGATACACGGTTAGAACATGGGCGTGTGCGCAGGTCGTGTGAATAAGTCAGTATATCAAGGTATAACACATGGTTTAAGTCCACGGGCGTGTCAAGACCGTGTGAAATTAGTCAGTGTCGACCACGGTTGGGAGACATGGGCGTGTTTTAGGGGTACACGGGCGTGCCCCAAGCCACATGGGCGTGTGACCCCTGTTTCGAGGAAAAGTTCCCGATTGTGTTTCGAAAGTTCCCAGATATGTGTTTAAGGCCTCATAGGCCCATGATATGTACGTTTTGACTAAGAAAGAAGAGTTTCTATTTTAGAACAAAATTTTACAGCCCGTAAGTACATGTTTAAGTGAGTCCAAGCATGGTAATGTCTCGTATCCAGTCTTAGCCTCGGACTCGGGTATGGGGTGTTACAGAATGAATGTAATTATTTTATTGTTATGGATGATAAAGTAATTTTGCCAAAATTGTGATTCCTAGAAAATTAGTTGTAATTTATTATTATCTCAGACATGTATATTTTAGATCGTAGACTATCATCTCCATGCAGGATTTTTATTTTATTATTTTAGAATAAAATATGTGAGTTGGAAACAAACATAGTGATTTTGTAGTATTTTTCCCGGTGAAACTCGGAGAACCGAGACGCATCATGACTGATCAAATGACAGAAACTCGACCTAGCCAAACCAACACAGAATGAACAGTGGTCCAACAGCAAGAGGTTGTCTACTGATGGTCCGCCGGTGATGATCGACAAAAAGGGGCTTTCGGCGATGGTAGAAAGACAGCAACGAAAGAAACGTTAACTAGGACTGCAACAGAAGCCCGTGGTGGCAAAATTGAATACCCAAAGTATGCTTTGGTGAATTTTGTAATTTCTATTTTTCTAGGACAGAATCATGGAAACTTTGGTTGGTTAGAGTCATTTAAATTTTATGCTTTTATTAATGAAATGTGTATGATGATATTTATATGAATGCGAATGTATGTTCATGCATATGCATGATAAGCATTCCATATAGTTTAGGGAAGAATGCCACATGTATTTGTCATGCATATATTGATCATTCATGATTGAAATTGGACATTAAAACATTGCATATTTCTTTTTAAATATTAAGTGGGAGAAGGTCCCTAAACATGACCTACGACCTCCATCAATGGTCTCTTATGATGAAATGGAAATTTAAGTACCCCATGGTAGGATTGTCATGTGGACCTTACTGAGGAGATTTCTTGAAAGTAAGTAGAACTCTCTTGTGATCGTAAGATAGTTGGATCGACTTTCGTGGTAGGTACTATCATGTAATATTTCAAGAAGTTTTCTCTTCAAAAAGGACAACTTGTTGCAACATGCTACTTGGTGAGGTTGTCCCAATATGACTCATTTGTGGTGCATGATGCATAAGGTGTTGAGTCGATGGTTATACACTCAAGATCTTATAGTTAAGTAACTTCCAATGGAGCTATACTTAAGTTAGAATGATGGCCAAACGTTACATGATTTTTAGTTCGTCTAAATGCCTAAAGAATTAGGTTCATGTGCTAAATGGATGGAAATCCATGTTCTTACTAGTTGACTATGATCGCCCCATGGTGGCTTGAGTCAATAGGTGGAGGGAATTATCGTTGCAATGACTTACACATGTTTTCAAGATTTTATGTAAGAAGCATGCATCATCTTAATGCATTTCATAATGTTGCAATTTTTTTTCAAACATTTACTTAATACAAATATATTAATGAAAGAATCTTTTTATTTTCAGTTCGAAAATGACACCTACAGTCTTATTCAACACACTCATTGAAAACAAATTATATGGAAATAACTATAAGGAATGGAAAAGGAACCTGATGATTATCTTGAGATGTGAGAAACTTAAAACAATTCTTGATAATAAGTGCCCTCCAGTGACTCAAGTTGAGGCTAGAAAACACTGGGAGAAGTCTGATGAGATAGCTCATTGCTATATGCTAGCAAGCGTGACCAACACCCTATATAAGTAACTAGAGAGCTATAAGATTGCCAAAGCAGTTCTAGATAAACTAAAAGACATGATCGGAGGCCAAACTGCCTTAGCTCGACAGCCTGCTATAACTAGTTTGATGAATACCTAGCAAGAGCCCAGTACTCTGGTCAAAGACCATGTGATAGCTCTTATGGAATACTTTGCCGAGGTCATGAAAAATGAGGCCATTTTGGACCAGAACACTCAAATTGAGATGGTGTTCAAGAGCTTATCCAAGAACTTTGCTGAATTTTGGGCCGCATATAACCTTGGCAACAAGAACCTAACAATTGCACAACTCATGAAGGAGTTACAATCCTATGAGTTGATGTTGAATGGTGGTCAGCCGGTTAGAAGAGTAAAAGCAAATATAGTTGTTGCTTCTTCCTTAAAAGGGCAGGGAAAAAACTAAGAAAGGCAAGACTAAGGTCTCTAGGCCACCACAAGTGGAAATGAAGAGAACTAGAAAGCTTAAAGACTTATGTAGGTCTAAATTATTCTTCTACAAGAAGAAAGGACACTTCAAGGCGAACTACAAAGAGTGGAAGGAATACCTGGCCACCAAAGGCAAAAGTATGCAACTCTTTATGATAGAAACTTGTTTAGTGTAGGATTCAATAGACCACTGGGTCATTGATTTGAGAGCCACTAATAATGTTTGTGTTTCTCTACAAGGGTTCGAAGGGACGCAAGATCTTAAAGATAAGATTCTATCATTGTGGACCGGAAATATGACAACTATGGCAGCTAAAGCAGTGGGAAATATACATATTTATTTTGATAATTTTAGAAAGATTATTTTGAAATACATTTTATATGTACCATGTTCCAAGAGAAACTTAATTTCTGTTGCATGTTTATATAAAGACAGTTTTACCGGGACTTTTAATAATAATATTTCAATATTTAGAAATCGCAATCTTATCTGTAATGGATGAATGTCAAATAATATATATTTGATCAAAACAAAGATGTACACACTGCTTGAGACTAAAATAATGAATAAAAGACTTAAAACTTCTCACTTTAATGAGGCATACATTTGGCATTTGATACTTGGTCATATTAGCTAAGAAAGAATCACTAGACTTGTGAAAGATGACATCTTAAATTCACTTTAAAGAAATCAATCTTCCATAATGTGAATATTGCTTGGAAGGTAAGATGACTAACTGATCTTTTAATGCAAAAGGAATGAGGGTCTTAAAACCTCTAGAACTTGTGCACACTGATGTATGTGGCCCTATGATCGTCAGTATAAGAGGTAATTACGAGTAGTATGTAACCTTCATTGATGATTATTCTAGATACGAGTATGTATACCTAATGCACTGTGACCTACAAAAAATTCTAGTGGCAATTTAAGTATTTTTAGGCATTTAATGTGCTTGTTTGCTTGGAAGGTAAGATGACTAATTGATCTTTTCTCTCCTCTTGTTTCACACTCCCTTTCACATTCTTTTTCACACTATTTTTCTATGTAATTTTTTTCTTTTTTTTCTTTTCTGCTCTTGTTTTTTTTTTCTCGCGCTCTCATCATCTTTGCTTGGTCTTTTCGAATCTGATCTGAAATTAACGATGCCAAGGTGACTTATTGGCTTTAATACTTAAACGTGCATCGATTAGCATGACCATCATAATGGGCTCGTCGATTGAATTGCCATGGACACCCGAGGAGAATGTGGCAAACTTGCATCAAAACTACATGATAGAGCACTTCATTTTTGTACTTGCCGATTGCGAAAGGTACCGTCACTTGTTTGGCGACCTTTACTTCACCACGTTTGTTCAACCATTGTAAAGTAATATAGTTGAGGATGTTTCATCATAGGCAGATGAAGTTTCTCCACCATAGTTGTACTTGCAATGTTATTACAACTTCCTCCATCAATAATCAAACTACAAACCTTTTCTTGTACATAACAACAAGTTTGAAACAAATTGTATTCTGTTGCCATTGGTTTGAACATTTAGGGACCTTCTTGAAACAAATTTTTCCCGCTTCGTGATTTAAAATAGTAAGAATGCCTTACCAAACAAAACCTCACAAGTTCACTCGAAAAGCAAAATCGCTCCACTTGTGTTTCACTCGATTCGTTTGGCTTTTACCTCTTGATTAGTCGCACTCGTGCCTTTTACCTCTCACAAGTTATTCTATTGGTTCTAACAGAACTAAAAGAACATAATCAAGAAAATAGAGTTGTTGTGGCAACGAAAATGTAGTAATAGGCTTCAAAAGGGTTTAAGGGTATTTTAGGTATTTTTTTTTGTCTTCACCAAAAGTGTCAAAAAGTTGATAAATGGGTTAAGGAAAGTATTTAGGGATGTTTCGTGTAGAAGGGTAAAATAGGAATTTTTCGAGTAGAATTTTTTTTATCGTCAAATTTCACAAACAGGCGTAAAATAGGCTTCAGAATATGAATCAGAAGAAATTTTTACAAGAGGGTTCCCAAACATTTTTTTTGAGTTCCTACTTGTTCTTCTTTTTCCTTTTTCTTTTCTTTTTTTCAAGAAAAAAATTTGAATTTTTTTAGAAACCCGGGATAACATACGTACCTGATTTAGATTCCGGTAGCTCTGATACAAATTGACGTGAACTCGCTTACGAGTTGATCATGATTTAATGTGCTCGATCATCTAAATCAGTACTTGAGCGAAAGTTAAGGGAAATCGAAAGAAAAAATAAACAAAGAATAGATTTTAGATATAACTCTCGAATTATAAAAGAACCAGAAAAGAATTGAAGTTAGATAACAACTCGAGCCAAATTCTATAAGGTTGGGTTAGAATAGAAAAGTTTGGAATGGATGGATAAAGATGATCGTCACACTTTGGGATGGTGAAAAAAGTGATAAGATCAGTTTGAATGCCATAAGAACAAAATTCTTGATAAGTTCGATAAGTTCTTAAAGAACAAAGAGATTAACTCAAATGTAAATTATATCAAAATGGTCTAACCATGCAAATGTTCTTGTACAAGCTATTTATAAACCCCTAAGTGGCTAATCAAATTTAACATCTACGATTGTTCACACAATAATAAATTCGGTGTTTAAATACTTCCGAAAACCCAAATAGTCACAAATCTTTCCCCAAATTCATTCATGAATGCTTAGTGAATAATAAAGCTTAGATTCCTTGAATGACTAGCCTATAATCTCCCTTTACTCCCC
Organism: Gossypium australe; assembly: GCA_005393395.2. NCBI lineage: Eukaryota > Viridiplantae > Streptophyta > Magnoliopsida > Malvales > Malvaceae > Gossypium > Gossypium australe. The sequence goes on from CM016615.1 coordinate 24,306,677, forward strand.
TTGGCCGAAAGTTAAATGCATGGGACATACATTACTTTAATTTGAAGCCTTGTTGCACCTTAATCACTTGAATGGACAACTTGTTAATGATGTGTCTTAAAGAGATGTTCATGCACGAATTTAATCCAATTATTCATCTCCAAATGCCCCTTCCAATGTCTTTATGTATCAACAAATAAGGTGATTGAATCGACACCTTTTCTCCTCAAAACCGAACAGCCACAAGGTGTGAACATGATGAAGGCTTTGTAATTCTGAACAACCATATAATGTGAACACTTTTGATTCCTTTTTGTCAAAAAATGAGCAGCCGCTTTATCCTTAATTAAGCCAGCCATTTATCTTCCCCTTGGACACATTAACACATGCATTAGGGCACATTAAATGCTACAAATGATACTATAGTAAAAATAAAAGGAAATATTTCAAGCAAACTTTTAAGATACAATTAACACTCTTAAGTCTTATTTAAAAGATGTAACAACATGGACACAAATTAAACACACATATTAAATATGTAATAGGCAAGCCACATTAAAATTGTAGAAAATAAAAGATTATGTCATTTGATGTTTTAAGCCTCATAGACCACATGCAAAACATTGCATGGGATTGGAATATCTTTAGGGGCCCAAGAAGACTTAGGCTTGTGACATTCAGCCCTAATTTGTTGGATTAGACCCAAAAGTGCTTCTTTAAGCCTTTTAGCTCTAGCCCGCGTCATTGGTTCAATAGGTAACTCAATTGGATCATTCTTTGAGAATTCATCAATTAGCGGCCCTTTGGTTGGGAACAAAGGTAACTTAAGATTCAACCTTATTGTCGACCCCACGATCACATTAGTGGTTGTCACGTATGTAGAGGGCGATGCTAGGGGCAGCTTTGGAGAGAAATGAGGAGAAAAGTGGCGATGCAAAGGAGGTTTGGTGGTCTGATGATTGTGGTTCAAGGCTAAGAAATGGTGAAAGAGAAAGAAAAGTGAGCAAAAAGGGTGGTTGAAGGATAATTAAAAGAGAGACAAAAGAGAAAAAGAGTGAAAAGAGTGGTGGGTTTTGGAGGTACGTCAATGAGAGATGGAGAGTGAGAAGATGGATGAAAAGAGTGTGGTCAAACATGTGTAGGTTCAATGAACAATATTCATGGAAATGGTGAAGAGAATGGTATGTTAGGGGGACAAGGGAGTGAAAAGCGGATCATGTTCTCATAAGTTTGGCATGTTAACCAAAAAAAAAAAAAAAAAGAGGAAAGAATCTTCCCTTAGTATGGCAAGAAGGGCTAGATGGCAAGGGGGTATTATGCACATGGGGAAATCACAAAAAATTAATTAAATAATTGCTGATGAGGAGACTTGAACCTATGAACTATAGGATTTAATTAAACACTTAACCACTTGGCCATTTTATTCCTTTTCAATTAAACAGAAAATATTTAAAACATATGATTTGACCTCTTCTAAGGTTTGAAGCAAAATTGCACCACATAGAAAATAATGGGAGGGAAGAGATTCGAACATTGGTAATCGAGGATAGCTCCACTACTACTCAATCACTAAAAATTAGACGTGACCACTCTCAGTTCATTAACTCAATTTCTACTAACCCATATTTTGGGATGACACAACACCCCCTCAAAAAGAATTTTGTCCTTGAAAGTCTTATTGTCAAGCCAATTCACTTATCCAAAATATTCATAACTCCTCTTTCTAAATACCATCATGCTTTCGTTGGGCAATCTCTAATTCCAATGTAGTTTCACTACTTCACTTTAAATCTCAAATAGATTTCCTATTTACTTACACGAATTGTCTCAAGGGACTATTTATAGAAATATTACTAATGGTTTCTTTATTCCCAGATTCTCAATTTCACATATACACTATTGACAATAAACATTTTGGTAATATCAATTCTCAAACAATGCAAGGCACAATTAGAATGGATCTTAAAGGTACCTTTGATGACATCAGCTGCACCACGGTCCTCTCTGCGCCTTGCTGCATAAACAAAGGAGGGTTGTCTAGCATTAGTGTGATTTGCACCCTGATCGATTGTTCTCTACTGATAAACCGTAATTATAACATATTTTAATCCCATATCTAGCTCACTTTTCGATGATTTATTCCTTGATTTATATAAAAAGGTGCTTGTAATCCTTTCTTTTCATGTCTTATACCCAGGAAAGCACCCGAGGATGAAAAGAACACAAAACGAGCCCAAAACGGAGTAAGTGGGCCTTAGCATGAGATTGACACGGCCTGGCCCAAAGTCCAAACGGCCGTGCCTCGACGATCACCTAGAGCACAACCTCAACCTCGCTTCACACGGTCGTGCCTCAAGTTAGAAATCCGAACACGGTCTGAAGTCGATCCACATGGGCGTGTACCATGGTCGTGCCTCTGTCGCTGGAAAGAGCAATTTCAGTCGGAAAAGGATACTTAGGGAGAAAGAATCGTATTCCAAGAGCCTATAAATATCCCCTAAGTGTCACTTTTGAAAAAGGAGAAAAAAGCTAGGCTAAGGAGCCAAGCCGAGAAGGTCAGAGTTAGGAAATAACGCGAGGACAGCCAGTTGATCCATCCCAAGAAGCCGGAGTTATACTCAAGACGGCGGAATTCTCCTTCAATTCCTTCAGGGGGTTTTAGGATTTTCTTATGTGTTGTTTTATCTTTCCTCTTGAGATGTTTTTTTTATTCATCATGAACTAAACCCCTCATATACCTAAAGGGGATGAAACCTAGATGAATCTTGTTATGTGATTTTTGAATTATATGATAAATACTTAGTTTGTTCTTAATTATGTTGCTTAATCCAAATCTGATGTGCTTAGGTGGAGGAGGAATAGACCCTGCCTAAGAGTAGATCTAACATAATTAAGCGGAGTTGATCGAACGCCTAAAGATAAGGTTACGAGATTTCGCCGGATTAGGGTGAAACCTAATATGGGAGTCCATTGATCGATTTACTGCTATCCTAGGGGGTTATTATAAGCGAATGAGAGTTATTCGCCTCGAGAGAGGGTTTAATATAGGTTAAGGAGTCCTACGGATCAAGCTAAGTAAAGAAATCGTATAATTTAGGGTTAGGTAACAAGGGAAGTCTAGGTGGATTCTTCCTGAGGGTATCGTCGTGATCAATTGAGTTTTACTTTAAGTTATTTTCCAAATCGTTCTTTTTGTCTTTGTGTCCTTAGCTTAGTCGTCATCAATTTGGTTTAAAAGCAACTTCACTCCGTTTTTAAGGCTAAATAATAAAAAGAAAGTTAGTATTAGTACTTTTAGTTCCTTTGGGTTTGATAATCCGGTCTTGCCTAAGCCATACTACTGTTCGATATGTACACTTGCCTTTAATCGTTGGTAGAGTTAGTCTCCAGGTTCGATCATTCTTTTATAAATTTTAAAGCTCTGATTTTAGCGATCAAGTTTTTGGCGCTGTTACCGGGGAACTAAAATATTAAGAACGCTCTATTTTTATTATTTTAGCCATTATTTTTCTTTTCTTTTATTTTTTTAGGTCAAATTTTAATTTTTTTGCTAAATTTTCTTCCTTTCTTTCTTTTCCTAGCAAGTATCTCTAGTTTATGACTAGAAGGAACCTAATAGGACCTTTGGTATACGACAGCGAAATCAAAGCTACCACTCGCAGGAATCGTCGAGAAACCAGTCGAGCCTTAGATTACACAGAAATAGGGGAAGAAGGCAGATCCAATCCTACTGAAGGGATGGACGAGAATAACCCACCACCACACGATGTGGGGGAAAATAATGATCCACGTACAATGTTTGATTATGCGAAACCACATTTAACAGTAGCAGAACTGAGTATTTTTAGGCCTGCTATAGTTGCTAACAATTTTGAATTAAAGCCTAACACAATACAAATGATTCAACAGTTTGTTCAATTTGATGGTTTGCAGGATGAAGATCCAAACACGCATATAGCTAACTTTTTAGAGTTCTGTGATACTTTCAAAATAAATGACATTTCTGATGATGCCATACGTCTTCGGTTATTTCCTTTTACATTAAGAAATAAAGCTAAACAGTGGTTAAACTCGTTACAATGAGGGTCAATCACTACATTGGATCAAATGAACGAAAAGTTTTTAATGAAATATTTTCCACCAGCCAAAATGGCCAAATTACGGAATGATATCTCTTCTTTTGTGCAGATGGATTTAGAGACATTATACGACGCATGGGAGAGATTCAAGGATCTCTTGAGGAATGCCCACACCATGGCTTACCCTTGTGGCTACAAGTCCAAACCTTTTATAACGGTGTAAACCCCTCAACGAGGCAACTAATTATCCAGCCGCCGGTGGAACACTGAACAACAAAACACCAGAAGCATCATACGAGTTCATCGAAGAGATGTCACTGAATAATTAGCAGTGGCAGGCTTCAAGAACCAAACCAACAAAATCAGCAGGAGTTTTCAACGTTGATGCGGTGACCATGCTATCAACGCAGCTAGAGATGATGAATAAAATGCTTGATAGTTTGTGTTCCTCGCAGGCACATCCAGTCATGTAGTGCGACGCAAGTGGAACCGTGGCGAATCTTGAATACCCACCCTACCAACCGGAAGCAGAGAGCGACCGGATGAACTATATAGGAAATAATTTCCGATCCAATAATAATGCTTATAATAACACTTACAATCCAGGTTGGAGGAACCACCCAAATTTTTCGTGGGGAGGTCAAGGAAATCAAGGAAATCAAAGGCAACAGCCTCCTCAAAATTTCCAAAATCAGCCCTATCCACAAGAGAAGAAACCGACCCTCGAGGAGATGATGGCAAAATTCTCAGCAGACATAGAGAAACGTATCCAAGAAACTGAGAGAACAATCAAAAGCAATGAAAGCCGAATCGGGGAAATTACTAAGTTAGTCAAGGAAGTTACTAATGCAGTCGAGCAACTCGTAAAGCTGATGTTAGAACGACTGCAAGGACGTCTACCAAGTAACACCGAGATTAACCCCAAAGAGCAAATTCAAGCCATCAAAGTTCAGGACAGTAAAGGGTTAGGTGAACCTGATCCAAAGCCAGAAAATAAGGTAGACGAAGGTAAAACAGAGGTAACACAAGAAAAGCCAAAACCGGTAATCAAAGAGTACCAACCTCGCATACCTTATCCAGAAGCCATAAAAAGAGACGATTCAGAGGAACAGTTCTGTAAGTTTCTTAAGCTGTTAAAGAAATTACATATTAACTTACCTCTTCTTGAAGCTCTTTTTCAGATGCCAGACTCAAGGAAATTTTTAAGACAGCTCTTGACCAATAAACGCAAAATAGATGAAGAGCACCACGTGGAACTAAACGCAACATGCTCGGCAATGTTACAAAATAGACTACCATAGAAACTAAAAGATCCAGGGAGTTCTACAATTCCATGTTTAATTGGTAGTTGAAGTATTTATAATGCGTTAACTGATTTAGGGGTAAGCATAAATGTCATGCCTTATTCACTGTTTAAACGATTAGGTCTAGGAAAGCCCAAACAAACTAGGATGAGTATTCAATTAGCTGATAAAACTGTTAGAATTCCTAAGGGCATTATTGAAGATGTTCTCATAAAAATCAATAAATTTATTTTCCCAGTAGATTTTGTTGTCTTAGACATGGATGAGGATAATTCAATCCCCTTAATTTTAGGAAAACCTTTTCTAGCAACTGCCAAGACTAAAATTGATGTTGCCACAGGTGAACTCATACTTCGTGTAGGTGATAAATCAATCAATCTTCAAGCTCTTGACTCGTCTAGGACAACAATCGATGAAGGTACGAAAGTTACTTCAATAGATGATCAAATTGTTCAACCTCCACCACAGGAAACATCACAAGGACACAAACCTGAGCCAACTCATAGACCCCCAAGTCAACAAAGTAGAGTCACACAAGGAACAAAGCCTTAGGGTCGACCAATTAGAAGAGCAGCAAACACACGTCAAAAAAGAACCAGATCCACACGAAGTAAAACCAGAGGAACCACCAGAAGAACTTGTAGGGACATCCAACCACTTCAAAATAGGAGAACAGGTACTGTTAGAAAAACTGATCCTCACATCACTACAACAGACCTGAGGGCAAAGGGAGAAATTCTTCTTAAGGTACACGACATCTTTCCACACTGAATAGTCGAGGTAAGCAATCCAATATTCGGCAATTTCAAGGTAAAAGCTTCTCGACTTCAACGTTGTCAAGGAAATAAAAATTTAAGCATGAGGGAAGATATTCAAACCTTTAAACCTCCCTAAAATTTTCAAAAACGAGGAAAGTCTAGCTTAAGACTATAAACGAGCGCTTCTCGGGAGACAACTCGAGCACTAACCCTATTTCTTTTTAAAGACATTTTTATTCCTTTTTATTTTTCTTTCTTTTTCTCCTTTTAAACTAACCAAAAGTACAGATTCCCAGGCCACACGGCCTTACACACGGCCGTGTCCATGGCCGTGTAGACCACCGAAACTGCCACACTGACAAAACAGAGGCCGTGCAATTCAGTCCAACCACCCTCCCACGTCATGGATCCAACCACCCTCCCCACGGGCACCAACAGAATGGCACGGCCATGCCCCTCAACCGTGTGAAGCTACTGACTTCCACACCACAGGTAGAACACGCCCGTGCCTGAAAACCGTGCGAAGCTACTGACTTATCGAGCACGGGCAAGACACGCCCGTTCAACCTGACCGTGCCAACATACAAACTTCACAAACACGGGCGCGGTGATTTGGAACACAGGCAGGGTATAAAAACACACCCCAACACACGGCTGTGCGAGGCGACCGTGTAAATTGACACACCCTAGAACCACGACCGTGGGGACATGGCAGACTTGAACCCCTATTTAAAACCTCACAACTCTTCCCTTTTCCTCCATCTGGTTTCACCTTTATTTTCACTCTTCTCTCTCTCAGACTTTTCACTTCATAAATCTCTATGAGCCACACAAAATCATGTCTAAGAAGCGGAAGAAGATAAGCATAGTCTCCCCAAAAGGAGAACGGTCAAACATGAGTTCATGCCGGTAGCTTCGACTAATCACGAAGCCAAGGGTCTTTGAGACCAATTTATTCTCTCTTTTTGTCTCTCTTCTCCTTTATTTTCCTTTTCTAAACTTCTCTTCTACTGCATTTGTTTAATTTTCTTTTAGTTTCTTAATGTCAGGTTCGCCAGGCTGCTAGGGAATCACGCCGACCACCACGATAACCACACCACTCTCACCACTGCCACCACCTCCGCAGCCCTAGAAGTCGCACCCACCTTGCGAACCATCCTTCAATAAGGACTCTTCGGTCCATTCTTCCTTTCTTTTATTTTTGTTTTCCTTCTTAGTCTCCTTCCATTTAACTTGCTTTTCTTTAATTTTATATTTAGTTTATTTATATTATGTCTTAATAACCCCTGGCTAATCCTTCACGAGTTCCCCAATTTCTTCATCTAGCGCAGAGCTTGGGAACCAACACCACCACCATACTGACGCCTTCACCGTAGTTACCACATCCTCCACCGAACCCGCCCAAGAATTCAGGGAGTACCTCTCACCCTCACTTTTGATTTCTATAAAAATAGAGATATTATCTATCTTTGTACATTGAGGACAATGTACATCTTAAGTGTGGGGGGTAAAAATGACTAACTTTTTGCATTATTCTCAAATCCCTGAGGGTAAAAGTGGAATAACAGTGCCAAACTTTTTTCATTATTCTCAAATCCCTGATTTAGTCTTGTTTTATGCAAAGTTGTCATATTACTAATTAGGATGAAATTTCTGATGATTTGTGAATTTTATTGACTTGTTTTAGAATAAGTCATAGTTAATTGTGCATTGATAATTGAATTGGAAAAATACTAGAGAATTAAGCTTGATAAGTCCCTTTTTCAAGAATTAAAATTTTGTTAGGTTATTGACCTAAATTTGAATACTACTTTGAAATTTGAATTTCACGAGGATGATGTCAAAACACCCATAATTTTTGTGAGATTTTGAGCCTTACAGAGCATATATTCTTTTTCGTGCTCATTCTTTGATTATGAGTGTGTCTACCATGAACTGTTATTCTAGAACTTGCCTCGTTTATGCATGTCGAGACCACACTTTTGAGTTGATATTACAGAGATGATAAAGGCACCTAGGTTTTAACCCACTTACACCACTAAATAGCTTACCTTCATAACTAACCCCTAGTGAACCCCGTTGATCCTAACAAACCCTTTTTATTGACTCACCTACTAATATTAACCCAAAGCCTCTTTGTATTCACCCTTTCTTTTGACTACCCTTAATCGAGAATTGATTTGATCAAGTTACCTAAGTATTTTTTTTGGTAGTTAAATTTATCTTGTTTTACTTAGTTTGTTCTTAAAAAAAAATCAAGGTATTCAATATTAGTAGTTTAAATAGTGAAGCTTACACAATCAAAGTTTTTTTTTAAAAGAAAAGCTCGTATTAGTAGGTTTATTACTTTTCAATTGATGAATTTTCAGGTAGGTACTTGTCAATTCGATCTCGATTCTAACCCTCTAATTTCAGCCTTTAACCACACCTTTAACCCTAGCCCCGTTACAACCCTAACAAAGACCTTTCGATCTGTTTATCATCTCATATTACAGTGGTGGAGATTTGATTTTCAGGTAAGCCTATGGGATTAACTTTTCATGTTCGACTTATGAGCGATCTTTTCCTGAACCTTAAACACTTTAGAGTGATTTGAGTGAATCCTTAGTAAGGACATCAATTCTTGTCAGTTTTGAATTGAAAAGGTAGTTATTTAAATAAAGGGAGACACCTATGTTCTCGAAGTATAACTCATGACTTATCTCGTTTAAATCTTTAGGACTCTTTGAATTGAATTATCCATGTATAAATTGTCTATGAATTATGATGAGGCATTGTTGATTGGAATTGTGAATTATGGAAAGTTCGTTTTAATTGTAAGTTGAGAATTTTGCTTGAGGACAAGCAAAAGCTTAAGTGTGGGGGTATTTGATAAACCGTAATTATAACATATTTTAATCCCACATCTAGCTCACTTTTCGATGATTTATTCCTTGATTTACATAAAAAGGTGCTTGTAATCCTTTCTTTTCATGTCTTATACCCAGGAAAGCACCCGAGGATGAAAAGAAAACAAAACGGGCCCAAAATGGAGTAAATGGGACTTAGCATGAGATTGACGTGGCCTGGCCCAAAGTCCACACGGTCGTGCCTCGATGATCACCTAGAGCACGGCCTCAACCTCACTTTACACGGTCGTGCCTCAAGTTAGAAATCCGAACACAGTCTGAAGTCGATCCACACGGGCTTGTGCCATGGTCGTGCCTCTATCGCTGGAAAGAGCAATTTCAGTTGGAAAAGGATACTTAGGGAGAAAGAATCGCATTCCAAGAGCCTATATATATCCCCTAAGTGCCGCTTTTGAAAAAGGAGAAAAAAGCTATACCAAGGAGCCAAGCCGAGAAGGTCAGAGTTAGGAAATAACGCGAGGATAGCCAGTTGATCCATCCCAAGAAGCCGGAGTTATACTCAAGACGACGGAATTCTCCTTCAATTCCTTCAGAGGGTTCTAGGATTTTCTTATGTGTTGTTTTATCTTTCCTCTTGAGATGTTCTTTTTATTCATCATGAACTAAACCTTTCAGATACCTGAAGGGGATGAAACCTAGATGAATCTTGTTATGTGATTTCTGAATTATATGATAAATACTTAGTTTGTTCTTAATTATGTTGCTTAATCCAAATCTGATGTGCTTAGGTGGAGGAGGAATAGACCCTGCCTAAGAGTAGATCTAACATAATTAAGCAGAGTTGATCGAACGCCTAGAGATAGGGTTACGAGATTTTGCCGGATTAGGGTGAAACCTAATATGGGAGTCCATTGATCGATTTACTGCTATCCTAGGGGGTTATTATAAGCGAACAAGAGTTCCACTAATTAACCTAGGGTTAGACGTTATTCGCCTCGAGAGAGGGTTTAATATAGGTTAGGGAGTCCTACGGATCAAGCTAAGTAAAGAAATCGTATAATTCAGGGTTAGGTAACAAGGGAAGTCTAGGTGGATTCTTCCTGAGGGTATCGTCGTGATCAATTGAGTTTTTCTTCAAGTTATTTTCCAAATCGTTCTTTTTGGCTTTGTGTCCTTAGCTTAGTCGTCGTCAATTTAGTTTAAAAGCAACTTCACTCCATTTTTAAGGCTAAATAATAAAAAGAAAGTTAGTATTAGTACTTTTAGTTCCTTTGGGTTCGATAATCCGGTCTTGCCTAAGCCATACTACTGTTCGATAGGTACACTTGCCTTTAATCGTTGGTAGAGTTAGTCTCCAGGTTCGATCATTCTTTTATAAATTTTAAAGCTCTGATTTCAGCGATCATCTACCTAGCATTACCAGCTCTGTTATTACCACGTCCCTTTTGATTCTGATTCTATTAGGGTTGAGGTGCTCTTCTCTAATCCCTCATATGCGGACAATTCTTAATCTGGTACTCCATGGATCCATATTTTAGACATGCTCCCATTTTCCTCCAACATTCTCCTTTATGGGATTTTCTACATTGAACACAATCACGAATCCAGTCTCTACTACCAGCAACAGTAGGATACTATCGAGTTCTATCATTATGGGCCCTCTTTGCTAGACGCGGATTAGAATTACCGGAACCAAAATCCTTCTTTACTGGAATCTTGGTCTTGCCCCTTCTGTCTCGTTTAGCCCTATTCATCTCTTCAAGAATCTTCACTTTCTCAACTAAGGTCTAAAAGACTCTCTCTTGTAGCATAACAACTTGTTCCTTGAGATCCTACCGTAGCCCATTCTTGAACCTCACACACTTATCCTGCTCCGGAGCTACCATCCCTTGTGCATATCGGCTCAACTTAGGAACTCAGCCTCATACTTGGATACAGTTAAGTCCTCTTGCTTTAATTCGATAAACTTTAGTCTTCGGGCTTCAACATACCTCGAGCCTACATGCTTCTTTCGAAAGGTAGTTTGGAAATAATCCCAAGTTCTCCTATCAGCTTGAGTACCCTCAATAATGAATTGCCACCAGTAATAGGCCTCATCTCTCAGAAGAGACACTGTACCCTTAAGTTTTTGTTCTGAGGGACAACCGTAGGGGTTGTCCCAGCAACTCCCCTAAACACTTTGGCTCCATTAGATCGAAGTGATCTAGCGTAATTCAGTGTAGCAGATTAAACTAGTTTTCGCACTTTAGGAGCTTGAACATAAGCATTTTAAACATAATTACTTTTCAGCAAGTTTATTAAGTGTAATAATATGTGTTATTCGAGTCTTTTGTTGACCTTAGGGGCCAGAAGAGGCCTAATGGTGAGCTAATACACTTTGTGAGTGTGCAGAAGACCATTAGAAGGCATAATAACTCAATATTGGTCGCTAGGTTGCAACACGGAGTATTAGATGTCGCAACATAGGGAGCAAACCTTAAGAATTCCAAGACTAGCTTTGTTGTCATGACACAGCTTGAGGATGTCGGCACATACCAATAAAGATACCCTAAAGCTGAACATACTACCTTCGATGTCGCGACATAGGACCTGGTGTGTTGCGACATTGCCTCTGTATGGATAATTAATACAAGCCAGGGGCATTTTGGTCTGCACAATCCAACTTTAAAGCTCGTAAACGTTAATTAAGTTAGGATTAAGGATGAGGACCATCCTAAGTCTATAAATAGCCTCAGCTAACACATGTTTTGGGGACCTTTTCCTTTGTATAATTTTCTCTGTAGTTTTAGAATTTAGTTTTTCTTTTCTTTTAGGGTTTAGACTTTAATTTCCATTTGTATTATTTACTTTCGGGAAGAAATCATATTCTGAAACTTTTCTCAAACTTCGTAAGGATTCTACTCTTTAATTCAATACAACCAGGCTTATTCTAAACTTTATTCTTGAAATCATTCTTTATGTTCATTCTTTTATTCAAGTTCATATTGTTTATTAGATCCATGAGGAACTAATCCTTTTATGGGGGATTAGCAAGTGGAGATAGAATAATTAATTGTTTTGTAGGGATTTCTTAACAGATCAGTTGTTCAGGACAGGAAGAATCTAAACCCTATGCCTGACAACCCTAGGAAGTAATCATGGTGGGAATTAACCCAAATTGGCATGGCCTATCTGGGAACACTTTAACCCTGAACCAGTCTGGATTGTAAGGTCAGAAGATAAGTAGTCCTTGTCGACTCAGTGTTCTAGTGGACGTATCGGAAGATCTTGCTAGGGTACTGACTAGTTGATTAAACAAGAAAACCCGAAACAATAGTTGATTAAGATTACCAAAACGAGCTAATCACCCATTATAACACCCCTAACTCGTATCCGTCGTCGGAACAAGGTTGAAGAGCATTATCGGAGAAGAGAAAATTTACCAGTAATGATGTTTGGTGCGGAGGCATCCTCTCTTGCACGCATAGCATATGTCCTTGCCGGTGCTCTTGCTTCAGACTTAACTGTTGAATCTTTTGTAGCACCTCAGCTACCACTGACATTGCCAAGTGACGAGGTGGTCTACCTCAAGAGGCAGGGTTACTCGGCTTCAAAATTCGAGCAGTATCTTTTTCAATCCTTTTTAGAAAATCTTTAATATAGTGGTCAAGAGAACCACATCTACAGCAGGCTCTGTTTCTCATACGACACTCCCCAAAATGAAATTTATTACAATGTCTACATCTAGGTTTGGGGTTCCCAACTCTAGGTTTGGGGTTCCCAACACTTCCAATACTTGTTACAGATGGAGACGGAGATCTCAGATTAGAGCATTAACAGCCTCGTTCTTTTCCAGAATACCCCGTAAATGTGGTAGAACGATCATGGATTTCTTTGTTTTCTTTGAAGCAAACGCTTATGACTTCCCTATAAATTTCTTATTAGAAATACGGGCTTCTCTTTCTGCTTGTCTTTTCTTTTTGCTTAATTCCTTAGCTTTGTGTGCCTAATCAGCTAGTACTACAAATTCTTTTAATTTAAGATTTCCTATCAATAGCTTGATGTCTTCAATTAATCCTTCTTCAAAATGTTTACACATATCAGCCTCAGTTGGAACCCGTTCTCTAGCATACTTACTTAATCTAACGAATTCTCGTTTGTACTCAAATACGGTCATGTTTCCTTGTTTAAGCTCTAGAAGTTCTTTCTTTTTCTAATCCAAAAATCTTTGGCTAATATACTTCTTCCTGAATTCTATTTGGAAAAACTCCCATGTAACATTTTCTCTCAGTACAACAGAAGTTATGGATTTTATCTAAAACCCTGATAGTATTTTCTAGCCAAATTTCAGCCCTCTCCAGATCATCTTCGGTAGTAGCCCTAAATTCTTCTGCCCCATACTTACAAATTTCATCTACCGGAGGCTTACCAATTCTAACAAGTTCAGCACCTTGTGGCATGTCATGAACCGGTTGAGGAGCAGGAGGGGAGGGTTTTTGTACAGTAGGATTTGTTCTCAAGTATTCAGTGAACCACTCGTTCATCATTTGAAAGAAGGCTTCTTTTACCTCCTCACCTTGGCCCTCAAATACGGGCCTTCTACTACTACTAGATGCAGCTCTTTGTATAGAAGCTTGAGCAGTGCTCTCAGCTTTCTTGGATGCAACTCTAGCTTGGTTGGATGACATTACTATATGAAAAACATGTTTAAAATGGTTAGGAGATATCACACTATCACAATTTATATAATGGCATGTATAGTTAAACTCATACTTGCTACGTTAGTCCCAGAATCGGCTAAACCCTAGCTTTAATACCAATAAATGTAACACCCAAGACCCGTATCTGTCGCCGGAACAAGGTTGCAGAGCATTACTGGAGTTTACAGTTCAATTACAATTAATTTATGTCATTTACTATTCATTTACGAAAATCAATTACAATCAATTATAATATCCCTTATATTGGTCTTCGAGGCCCAAAATACATATTAGAAACGTGTCGGGACTAAACCAGAATCACAGAAAATTCTTCGTGAAATCTCAAAATTTTTCTTAAGTGCAGGGGACACACGCCCGTGTGGCTAGGCTGTGTGGCTCACACGGCCAATGACATGCCCGTGTCCCAAGCTGTGTGGGCATTCGATGTGAAGCACACGACCGTGTCCCAGCCCATGTCCTTACCAGTGTAACTCTCTGTCTTGGGTCACACGGTCATCCACACGCCAATGTGTTAGGTTGTGTGGATAATTTAATTTTCAAAAATTAGGTGCAGGATTCACACAACCATGTTCACACACCTGTGTACTAAGCCGTGTGACTCACACGCCCGTGTCTCTGCCAATGTGACCAATTCTGAGCATTCTGTTTCTAAATTTTAAGGATGCATCGGACACACAGCCAAACCACATGCCCATTTTCATGGCTGTGTGTCACACGCGGTTGAGACACACGCCCGTGTGTCTGCATTTGTGGACAAAATAAGGCTATTTTCCAAGCCATATTTCTCACCCATTTTACATTGCACCTACATTAACACTTTGACACACTTTCAACCCAAATTAGTATATATAAACCAAGTCAAAACCAATCTTTTACATGGCATATTAACATCTATACTCAAGTGTTTTAAACTTACCAAATGCATGCCTGTGTTCATGAACAAAATTTATCAATTATACTAATTCAAATCCATTCATCCTTTGATTTATATAACTTCTACCTTTCAACCATTTCAACACACTTCGAACATGATATGTGACTATATAAATACATCAAAATGCATATAACACTAGCCATTCTAATGGCTAGTTACAACCAAACATATGTATGCCTCCATTGGGCACTTTAAACTATACATGCCATTATGTCTAAAATAAGTTTACTATTTATACCAAAACAAGCTTGAGGATAGTGTGATAATGCTCCGACCACTCTCCAACCTTTACAAGCTTTCAAGCACTATAAAATAGAGAAAGGAAAACCGAGTAAGCATTTCAAATGCTTAGTAAGTTCGTATAACATGAATTTAACTTACCATATATTTTCATTTAAGATAAGCACACAAAAATGCATCCAAGAAATTTGGCTAATAGCCTAAAACACAACTTCATTAATCATGTTAGTCAAGTAATTCACATAATACTAAGAACATAGATGATCTCATTGTTTAATGATTTTCATATACATATGCTTTCCATATCATTATTCTATATTACATGTACATTTCCATTACAAATCATTTCAAGTTCATTTTAGCCATGTCAGAACTTTACCCGTTGAGTTTATTGGAAATATCGATGGATACGCACATGTAGTACACTTAAAGTGAAGAAAACTGAAATCCATCAATTCATATCCAGGGGTACCCAAATAGGGCACATAATTAGGAAGCACTCTCTCGAGCCATGTAACAAGATGCTTATATGAGCCATGTATCAGGAAGCTTATCCGTGTTAAACATGAAACTCATAAGAGTTTAGAACAGGAAGCTCATTGAGCTTAACAGGTAACTCCGAAGAGTTACAGTAAGCTTCAGATAGCATAACAGGGAGTTCAAGCAAGCCATATCAGGAAGCTGATAAGAGCCTATATCAGGATGCTCATGAAGAGTTGCGTTTGTGTCTGCAATAAATGTTGGATCACAACCGATCAATTCATATAACATGATGCTCATAAAGAGCTACGGTAGTACGCAACACATGCAGGATCACTACCGATTAGGATGCTCACAGAAACTATATAATTGGATGCTCGAGAAGGCTTTTAACAGGATGCTCATTCGAGCTATAATGTCCGCAACTTGTGCAGGACTATAATCAATATGAGAAGATGCTGCATCCATCGTGTTTCATTATTCAAACAGGACTTATCAATTATCGAACAATATCAGGTGTGTGATTAAATTCATACATTAAACATTTATGCAATTCACACAAATACAACATTTGCTTCAAACATATTAATATACATAATTAAGTTACACGAACTTACCTCGATACTTTTTTGTATACAGAAATATACTAATCCGGCACTATTTCTTTTCCTCGATCTAACTTCGTATTTGAGTTTTTTTGGATCTAAATAAATGAATTTATGTAACAGCCCTATTTAAGTGAAATCAGAACAGTGGTTTCGTGACCACAAACCTGAGCCGAAAAGATAATTTATTTTGATATTATTGTATGATTAGTGACATGATAGGAAGGTTATATGAAAATTTTTGAAAAGAAAATTTTATCGATTTTGTGTTTGATTAGAGAAAGGACTAAATTGTATAAAATGTTAAAGTTGAATTCTATTAGCTATAAGGTTTAAATAGCTATGGAATTCAAAACTTGAGGTCCTTATATGGTAATTAGACAATTAAAGAAAAGTATGTAGATATTTTTGGTGAATCATCCATGGAAATTTAGATAAGGGCAAGGACTAAATTGGAAATTAATTAATTTAATTAATTAAAAGATGATAAAAGAAATATCATCTTATTTTCACATCATCTTCCCCAAATAATCTATGGAATCCCTAGGAGAGAGAAAAGGAAATTTTCAAGCTTAATTGGGTAAGTTTTCAAGTCCCGTTTTTAGTAATTTTTATAGTTTTGGAATCAAGATAGTTTACTCTCTTTATTTTGGGGATTAATTTGAAAAGTTATTAAAATATGGAAATTGTGCCATGGATGTAAATGCTGAATTTATGAAATTTATGGTAGAAAATGAAAAGTTGTTGATAGATAAACAACTTTTACAAATTAAATTTTGATGAAAACATGATTTAGGGACTAAATTGAAAACTTGGAAAATTCCATGGAAAATTCTGATTTTTATGAAAAAAATATGTGCTGTAAACTGTATATTAAATTTTGGTTAGGCTTGGAATAGGGAATAAATTGCATGAATTTTATTTTCCGAGCCTAGGGACGAAATTAGAATTAATGGAAAGTTTAGGGGCAAAATAGTCATTTTTCGTAGAATGTAAATTAAGTTCAAATGAATATGAAATGTGAGAATTTGATGATTAAATTCTTTTACATAGATCCGGAAAGATCAAATAAGGAGTTGCATCGAGGAAAGGAAAAAGTTTTGGATTAGTAGTTCCAAAAACAAACGAATATAAAGGTAAGTTCGTGTAATTTAAATGAGTATAAAATTATGTTGAATTGAATGTTATGATTGAGTTATATGAGTTATATTTATGCAAATGATAAGAATGCAAGAAATGGATACATGTTTGAAATTGAATGAAAAGGGATTAAATTCCATTTGAACATTGGATTTTGAGGATAAATGTGATTTCCCGAAATAAATGAGGTCTTGCATTTGTCGCTGATGGAATTTAGCTCAGACGAGTAATTCTGTTGACCTCATTTCTGATAGGATTTAGCCCGGACAGGTAATACAGATTAAGCTCTTTAGAGTATTTCACAAAAAGGATTTAGCCTAGATTGGTAATCCTAACAAAACTCTTAGAGCATATGTTGCATACAAGATTTAGCTTGGACTGGTAATTCTGCTGTATGATATATGGCTCGAGAGTGTGCTCTCTGAATAAGTGCCCTAAGGGGGTACCTCAAAATATGAATTGACGGGTTAATGATTTGTACACTTTGTGTGTACTAATGGAATATCCATAGATAATTCAATAATTTAACAGATAAAACTTTTGATATGGGAAATTAATGGATCAAAGGATTAATATTTATGAAATGTTAAGGAAATGTGGCATGATGAGCTCATCTATGCTTATTTGGTATTTACATGAGTTATTTAACTAATTTGTTTAATTGAGTGCATGTGATTAGGCAATTTGTCAAAAATATGGAAAGCATGTTATTGGTTGAATATTATTAAAGAATATGGATGGTAAAGTTAATTTCTGTTATACGAACTTACTAAGCATAAAATGCTTACTAGGTTTTCTTTTCCCAGTTTTATAGTGCTCGAAAGCTCGGGAAGGTTGGAGATTGATCGGAGCGATCATCACACTATCCACCCTTTGATTTTGGTATAAATAGTAAACTAGCTTTGGTATAATGGCATGTATAGGCTAAAATGACCAAATTATAGTTTGTAAATGATGGATGTAATCTAGCCATTGGAATGGCTAGTAATAGTTATTCTGATATACTTAAGGTTATGCTATAACAATTATCTATGAATTGAGAATGTTAAGTATAGTTGACTAAGTTTTGTATAAGAAATAAATTAAACAAAGGTAAGGTTATGAACATGATTGCATGTGATATTATATCATATTGGTTGTTGGAATTTGGCTTGGAAATAAGCTTGAATTGGTTGGTATATGTTGGTTTGTTTTGGTGTAGGTTAATGGTAAAGTTTGGGTGAGAAATAAAGGTAGGAAATAGCTTTATTTTGTCTACATGGGTAGACACTCAGGCGTGTGACTTGACCATGTGTGACACACGGCCTGGTACATGGGCATGTGGTCTGGCCGTGTGTCCCCTGCATATTAAAATTTAGAAATAGAATGCTCAAAATTGAGCACACGGGCAGAGACACGGGCGTGTATCTTAGTCGCGTGAGGGACACGGCCTCAAACACGGGTATGTATCCTAGTTGTGTGAAAACTGCACCTATTTTATGAAAATTAAATTAACCACAGGGCCCAGCACACGGGCGTGTGGCAGGCCATGTGACACAAGTCAGAGAGTTACACAAGATAAGACATGGCCTGAGGCACGGGATGTCTAAAGGTCACACGGGCGTGTCCCTAAACTACATGGGCGTGTGAGCCTTGTATCTAGGAAAATTTTTAAAATTTCGTGAAAAATTCTCAGTGGTTCTAAATTAATCCTGGTTTGATTCTACTGTACATATTGGGCCTCGAGGGTCCATTCAAAGGATAATACGATTGGTTTTGGACATAAATAGTATTTTAACACGATTTATCTGTGATTATTCTGTAAACTCTGTTAATACTCTGAAACCCTGTTCCGGCAACAAATACGGGTTAGGGTGTTACAATTTAACATCAATTTAATCTATTTCATACTCAATTGAACTCAATTCACTTCTTAGGCAAAATTATCATTTTGCCCTTATACTTTTCATAAATGACGATTTCTTCCCTAAGCTCGGAAAATGAAATTCATGCCATTTAATCCTTATTTCAAGGCTAACCGAATTTTACATGTTATAATAATAGCCCATGAATTTCACAAAAATCAAAATTTTTTCCATGGGTTTTACCACTTTTCAATTTAGTCCCTAAATCATAATTTCATAAAAATTCTCTTTATAAAAGTTGTTTATCTATTAACAGCCTTTCATTTTCTACCATAAATTTCAAAATTTTAGCATATTCATCCATGGAAAAATTTCAATACTTTGATAACTTTACAAATTTATCCCTAAAATAGATAGATTAAGCTATTCCGAACTCGAACATATAAAAATTACTAAAAAAGGGACAAGATTACTTACCCAATTAAGCCAAGAAAGCTTGCTTTCTTTTTCCTAGGGTTTCCATGTATTTTTGGTGAAGAAGATGATATAAAATGATGATATTAAAAATTTATTTAATTTATCATCTTTTATTTATTTCATTTCCAATTTAGTCGTTTTCTTTTTCTAATTTTCCATGGATGAATCATCAAAAATATCTACTAACTTTTCTTAATGGTCTAATTACCATATAAGGACCTCAAATTTTGAATTTCATAGCTATTTGATACTTATAGCTACTAGAACTCAACTTTTGCATTTTATGCAATTTGGTCCTTTCCACAATTAAATATGCAATCGGTAAAATTTTGTTATCGAAATTTTCATACGTCTTTCCTATCATAATACAGACCATGAAAGTTTATTAAAATAAATTTTCTTTCTGACTCAGATTTGTGGTACCGAAACCACTGTTCCTATTTTACTGAAAACGGGTTGTTACAATTCTCCCCCTTAAAGAATTTTCGTCCTCGAAAATCTTACCAGTAAAGAGGTTCGGATATTGCTTTCTCATTGTATCCTCTAATTCCTAAGTAGCCTCTTCTATACCATGTCGTTGCCAGAGAATGTAACTGCCCGATTTAGGGGCTAGTCAGAATAGTGATCTTGAGGTATAAGTACATGAAAATTTTGGTATTTTAATTTTAGCAATTTCTTGCTTAATCGCGAAAAAAGGACTAAATCGCATAACATGCGAAAGTTCCATTTTATAAGCTAAAGGTGTTCAATAGCTAAAGAATATTAATTGGAGGTCTTTAAAGCGCAATTAGACCCCTAAGAATAGAGTGGCCGACCATAGGAGACAAACAATGTCAAATTGGTCAAAGTTGTTAATAGTAGGTGGACTAATTGATGTTTCATATTAAAATAAAGAAAAAGAAGATATCATCTTTTTCTCTTTTCTTCTCCACCAAAAAATTGCAGTAAACTAAGGGGTTTGTGAGCTCAAATTTTCAGGAAGCTTCTCTCCTTGCTAGTAAGTATTCTAGTGATCATCTTTTGATAAAAATTGTACTTTTGGGACCCCTAAAGCTTAAGCTTTCTAAAGAGGGGACTATCTTGCAATATGGTGAAAAGTTTAGGGTTTTGCCATTAGAGCTTTTATGCTGTTTGCTGCATTTTTATGGAAGTAAATAAGTCATAGTTGTTAGATAAACAACTTTTGTGAGAGGTGTTACCATGAAAACACCAAAAAGGACCCTTTTGTAAAGGTTGCAAAATTTGTTGTAAATGTGTGAAATGTTGGGTTTTGATGATAGCCATAAGAGAAATAAATGTTCACCTAGGCTTGTTGAAGGTAGAAATTTGATTAGAATTGATTTCTGAGCCTAGGGGTAAAATAGTCATTTTGCCAAAGTCTAAGGGCAAAATAGTAATTTTTTCAAAGCATGATTATTAAAATGCTTTTATTAATGTGATGATTAAAACGAGCTAATTTTCTATTATAGAGCAAGAAGAACCAAGAGTCAACCTCGATCGGGGAAAGAATAAAGTCTCGGACTAGATCGACGATCTAGCTTATTTTGAAACCAAGGTAAGTTTGTATGTGATAATTCAATATTTATGCTAGCATGGTTGAGAATGGTTGATATCATAATGACATTCTATGAAATTGAATGTTAGTGTTATATGAGAAATGTGATAAAAGTTGAGAAGCTGAAGTCCCGATGGGACTATAATAAGTTTGAAAATGCTATCATCAAGTTGTGAGATGAACAAGGTCCCGTGTAAGACCATGTCTGGGATATGGCCTCAGCGCCAAATTGAGATTCCGGATAAGACCATATTCGGGATATGACTTCGGTATTGAGTATGAGAATCGTATAAGACCATATCCGGGATATGGCTTCGATGCTTAATGAGAGATTTCGTATAAGACCATATCTGGGATATGGCATCGGCACTCAGAACTGACCCCATGTAAGACCACATCCGGGATGTGGCATTGGTTTCGTGTTATGCTAATGCTTATGAACATACCTCCTTAAGTATCCTTAGTGATTATCGGGATGAATTGATTAGCTTAGAAATAGTGAAGAGGATTTTACTAATAGTTATGTGATTGAGTTAACACAGGTACTCTTGAGTAATTCACGGAGAATCAATTACGATATGAGGCATGGTATGTGCTAAATAATGGTAAGTATGAGTGTGTATAAATAGGGTAAGAAGCATATGACTTGTGTATGGTTAATTAATGCCATGGATGGATTATATTGTGAGCTTATTGTTGCCATTTATTTCCATGCAAACTTACTAAGAGTTATGCTTACCCCTTTTCATTACCCTTTTTCCTTGAAGTATTACAAAATTAGCTCGAGAATTCGCGGACGATGGAATTGGAAATCACACTATCGACTACAATTTGGTATAGCCAAATTAGATTTATTTTGAATATGGCATGTATAGGACTTGAATATTTTGTTAGGTCATATTGGTAAGTAGAATGTGTTGGCTACTAAGGTTGTTCCAATTCATTTTGTAAATGGTCATTAAAGTTGGGCCAATACTTGGCTAATTCTTAAGTTTAATGAAGATGAATTTCATGAAGCGTATACTTTTGTGGATGTATTGTTTCTTTTGAGTTCAAAGAGGTACCATTTGGCCATCTTATATGTTGAAATGTTTTGGTATGAGTGTGATTACTTGATAGGGTGGCAAATGGCTTGGTAGATAGCCATCTAATTGTCCACACGGGTAGACACACGGGTGTGTGTCTAGACCGTGTGTGACACACGGTCAGCCCTATGGGCGTGTTGATCGGCCGTGTGTCCCCTTGCATGCTTGAATTGCAAGTTAGTATGCTCAGTAGTAAACACACGGGCAGAGACACGACCGTGTGTCTCAGCCGTGTGAGAGGCACGGCCTAGGACATGGGCGTGTGCCCAGGCCGTGTGAAGTCTGCACCTAAAATTGGGAATTTAATTCGACACAAGGGCTAAGGACACGAGCATGTGCCTTGGCCATGTGACCTTAGTGAGATGATGACGTCATAAACAGAATGCCAAGGTTTTGGCACACGGGCTGAGACACGGGTGTGACGAGGCCATGTAAGGGACACGGGCGTGTGAAATAAGTCAGCGTCGACCTCGGGTGAGGGACATGGGTGTGTGTGACCACACGGCCTGCTCCCACGGGCGTGTCCCATTTCACGCGAGCGTGTGGCCCCTGTTTAGGCAAATGTTTTTCTAAGTGCATAAAAGTTCCTGGTTTAATTTCGAAACCTCTCGGAAGTATGTTTAGGGCCTCGTAAGTCGAGAATGAGCAGGATATGAGTTTAAATGGAAACGTTTTATGTTGAAATGAAATTTTATAGCCCGATGTGATATGTTTAAGCAAGTTAAGTTAGGTAATGCCTTATATCTGATTTCGGCTTCGAACACGGGTAAGGGGTGTTACAGAGAACTTTTACTAAAGCTACCTTTTTATTTCTTAACTCTTGTCTCACGTAACAGAATTTTGATCAGTTCTTTACTGTTGGTCATGTCAAGCTGAATCTCAACTTCTGTCGGAGATATAACATGTGAAGGATCTGACCGATACCGTCGTAACATGGACACGTGAAATACATTATGAATTCTGTCAAGTTTTGGTTGTAATGCCAGTCGATATGCAACAGGTCCAATTCATTCTGTAATCTCATACGGTCTGATGAACCGTGGACTCAATTTTCCTTTACCGCCAAACAGGAGAACTTTCTTCCAAGAATACCTTATCACTGACCTAGAATTCTATCTCTTTCCATTTAAGATCAGCATAAGACTTTTGACGATCAGAGGTTGCTTTCAAACTATCCTAAATTACTTTCACCTTTTCTTCAGTCTTACGGACTAAATCAACTCTGTGTATCTCACTAAGTTCTATCCAGTACAATAAAGTTCTACATTTACGACCATACAGAGCCTCGTACGATGTAATTTTAATGCTCAACTGATAAATATTATTATATGTAAATTCAACCAAAGGCAGATACTTTTCCCAGTTACCTTCAAATTCTAACACATATCACCGAAGCATATCTTCTAAAATCTGTATCACACGTTCTGATTGACCGTCAGTCTGAGGATGAAATGCAGTACTGAAATGTAACTGCGTACCCAGAGCTTCTTGCAATTTGCTCCAGAATCAAGATGTAAACCAAGGATCTCTATTGGATATAATGGAGACTGGTACTCCATACAGTCTAACAATCTCAGAAACATATAATTCAGCCTGTAACAGCCCGATTTTAGGGCTAGTCGGAGCAGTGGTTTTGGAACCACCAAATCGAGGTCGGAGAAAATTATTTTAATATTATTTCATGTGTTATGGCATGATTATATGAGTGTATGAAAATTTTGGGTGCATTAATTTTAGCGATTGCATGCTTAATTGCGAAAAGGACTAAATCGCATAAAGTGCGAAAGTTTTAATCTACAAGCTAAAAGTGCCAAATAGCTATAGAACCTTAAATTGGAGGTCTTTAATGTGCAATTAGACCTTTAGGAAAGGGTTGGCTAGCCATAGGGGAGAAGAAATGTCAAAATTAGTCAAAGTAGGTAAATTAGGTAGCTTAATTGAAGGAAATAAATAAAATAAAGAGAAATATGATATCACTTTCACCTTCATCTTTTTCTGAAAATACCAGCCAAGGAGGGGTTTTGGAAGCCTAAAATTTTCAGCAACTTCTCATCCTTGTAAGTAAGTGATTTTGGTGGTCTTTCTTAATAATTTTTGTACTTTTAAGACCTTTGTAGCTTGAGCTAGCTAATGAAGGGTCTAGTTTGCAAAATGGTTGAAAGTCTAGGGTTTTGACATGAGAGCATTAGTGTTGTTTGCTAAATCTTTATGGAAGAAAATGAATCTTAGTTGTTAAATAAACAACTTTTGTAAAAGAGGTTTCCATGAAAACATCAAAAAGGACCTTTTTGTAAATGTTGTAAAATTGGTGATAAATGTGTGAAATAATTGGTATTGTGAATTGCTATAAGAGTAATAAATGTTTAGCTAGGCTTGTTAAAGGAGTAAATTTGGTTAGAATCAATTTACGAGCCTAGGGGAAAAATCGTAATTTTGTGAAAGTCTAAGGGCAAAACGGTAATTTTGCCAAAGTATGACTTTTGAAATGTCTTGATCAATGTAGTGTTTAAATGAGTGAATTTGTTATTATAGATCAAGAAGAACGTGGAATTAACCTTGACCAAGCAAAAGGCAAGGTTTTGGATTAGAATTGCAAATTGGCATATTTGGAATCGAGGTAAGTTTGTGTGTAATAATTCAACATCATGTTATTATGTTTTAAAATGCTTGACATTTCATGAAGATGTATATTATTTCTATGAAATTGATCAATGATGTTTCAATGAGAATATGATGAAAATTATGATGTTGAAGTCCCGGTTGAACCTTAGGAAGTGAGAGGATACCATCGTCAAGACATGAGCTTTGTAAGGTCCCGTATAAGACCATGTCTAGGACATGGCCTCGACACTGAATTGAGATCCCGTATAAGGCCATATCTGGGATATGGCATCAGCATCGAATATGAAAATCGTGTAAGACTATGTCTGGGACATGGCATCGATATACGATCTCGTATAAGATCATACCTGGGATATGGCGTCGACATCGATATGTGATTCCGTATAAGACCATATCTGAGATATGGCATTGGCATTGACATGTGGTCCCATGTAAAACCATAACTGGGATATGGCATTAGCATCTTACTATGTGCATGACGAATTACGAGCATCCTTCGACATTCCAAGCGGTTCAACAGGTAAAGAGCTAAGTTTATGTTAAAGATGGTAAAGAGCTATGTTTATGTTCAAGATGATAAAAGTGCTAATGTTATGTGATGAAGTGATACAGGTTCTTATGAGATACTCACGAGAAATAAGTCTGATATGTGATATGTGATTGGTAAGAGTAAGCATGAGTAAGTTATGTCAATGTGCTTAAGAACTTGTGCTATTACTTAAAGTAAAGTATGAATGTATCATAAGATTTTAGGTTGTCATCTATTGCATGCAAACTTACTAAGCTTTATACTTACTCCCTCTTTTTTCCCTTTCCTTGTAGTATAGCCAAGCTAGCTTTGGGATCGTAGAACGTCGAAGCTCGATTCACACTATCAAGCTATTCTTTTGGTATAGTAAAGTTTGATTATTTTGGGTATGGCATGTATAGGAACTTGGTTATTTTGTTGTATGTCATATTGGTTAGCCAAGATGTTGTTATTAATGTTATTCAATTCATTTTGTATAAGGCCACAGTTGATGGCTATTACTCATTATTCTTATATGAAAATGATGATGTTTTTCATGGATGTGCAAATTGTATGGTTGAGTATTTGGAATATATTCGTATGAATGAGTAGGTTGTTTTGATGTGGCTTATGTTGGTGCAAGTAAGGGTGGCAAAAAGAGCTTGGTAAATAGCCTTGTTCTTGTCCACATGGGTAAACACACGGGTGTGTGTCTAAGCCGTGTGTGACACATGATCTGCCCCATGGGCGTATGGTATGGTCGTGTGTCCCCCTGCATTCTAAGATGGCAAAACAAAATGACCAGTAGTAACCACCCGGGATGAGACACGGCCGTGTGTCTCAACCGTGTGAGAGACATGACCTTAGGACATGGGCATGTGCCCAGGCCGTGTGAAGTCTGCACCTAGATTAGGAATTTAATTCGCCACATGGTCTAGGGACACAGGCGTGTGCCTTGGCCATGTGACCTTATTGGGATGATGACGTCAGAAACAGAATGCCAAGGTTTTTACACATAGGAGAAGACACGGGCGTGTCATGGCCGTGTGAGGGACACGGGCCATAGACACGGGTATGTGTCAGGCCGTGTGGAAACCCTTGTAGGTTTGAATTGAGAAATAAATCTACATGTTACACGGGTGTTCTCTTCTTCCACACGGGCGTGTGGACTGTTTGATGAGAATTTTTCTAAGTTTTTCCAGAGATCTTCTAAAGAACTCGATTTGATCTCGAAACGTTTCTGTGATGTGTTTTGGGCCTCGTAGGCCTATATTAACGTTGTTAAGAGGAAGTTTGAAAAGTTTTAAATTTGAACGGACTTTTATGATTCGGATTTGTATGTATGCATGTGTTTAAGTTAGGTAATGCCTCATACCCTGTCCCAACGTCGGATACGGGTAAGGGGTGTTACATAGCCAATCTATCCAAGGAAAAATCCATACGTATAGAAATAAAGTGTGCAGACTTTGTTAAACGGTCAACGATTACCCATATGACATCTTTCTTTTTCGGAGATAAGGGTAATCTCGATACAAAATCCATAGTAATTCTTTCCCATTTCCACTTCGGTATCATAACTGGTTGCAGTAATCCTGAAGGCACCTGATGTTCAGCTTTGACATGTTGACACATCAAACATTTAGATACAAATTCAGAAATATCTCATTTCATTCCTGGCCACCAGTACATGTTTTTCAAATCATTATACATTTTATTACTTTTTGGATGAATAGACATAGTACCATTATGAGCTTCATGCAAAATCTTCTGTATCAGCTCTAAATTCTTCGGTACACATATTCGGCCTCTGTATAACAGAAAATCATCAGAACCTATCTAAAATTCTGAATCAGAATCCAATTCACACTGTACCCGTCTAGCTTGTAATTCATCGTCACTCTTCTAAGCTTCATAGATTTGTTACAAGAATATTGGTCTAGCTTTTAACTCAACTATGATTAAACCATCATTTAACAATGACAATCAGGTATTCATTGCTCGCAAAGCAAACAAAGACTTTCTATTTAAAGTATCAACAACCACATTGGCTTTTCTCGGATGGTAATCAATAACCAAACCATAATCTCTTAACAATTCAAGCCATCTTCGCTGTTTCAAATTCAAATATTTTTGCAACATCAAATACTTCAAACTTTTATGATCGGTGAATATGTGACATTTTTTACGAAACAAGTAATGCCGCTAGATTTTCAATGCAAATACAATAGCTACTAACTCCAAATCATGTATCCGATAATTTCTTTCATGTGGTTTTAGCTGTCTAGAAGCATAGGCTATTACTTTACCTTATTGCATCAAGACACAGCCTAAACCATTCAATGATGCATCACTGTAAATTACAAATTCCTTACCCGATTCAGGCTAAACTAATACGGGTGCTTCAGTCAACAAGGCTTTCAACCTGTAAAAAATTTGCTCGTACTTATCAGACCACTCAAATTTCACATGTTTCTATAATAAACGAGTCATTAAAGAAGCTATCATTGAAAACCCTTGAATAAACCTCTAATAATATCTTGATAGTCCTAGAAAACTTCTGACTTTAGACACATTTTTCGGTGGTTTCCAGTTAACAATAGCTGAAGTTTTATTCAGGTCCACTCTGATGCCTTTAGCAGATACTATATGCCCAAGGAAACTTACTTCCCGAAGCCAAAATTCGCACTTACTAAATTTGGCATACATTTGTTTCTCACACAAAATTTGTAGTAAAATTATCAAATGATCAGCATGCTCATTTTCATCTCAGGAATATACCAAAATATCATCGATAAACACCACCACAAACTTGTCTAGATACGGTCTGAAAATTCTATTTATTAAATCCATGAATATTGCAGGTGCATTCGTCAAACCAAACGGCATCACAAGGAACTCATAGTGTCCATACATGGTTCTGAAAGCTATCTTCGGTATATCCTAGTCTTTCACGTGCAATTGATAATATCCAAAATGGTGATCTATTTTAGAGAACACAGTGGCACCTTTCAGCTGATCAAACAGATCATCAATTCGAGGCAATGGGTACTTGTTTTTTATTATAACCTTGTTGAGGTGCCTGTAATCAATACACAACCTCAACAATCCATCTTTCTTCTTTACAAGCAGAATTGGTGCACCTCAAGGTGAATGACTAGGTCGAGCAAAGCCCCTATATGTCAATTCTTGCAACTATGCTTTTAACTCTTTTAATTCCGTTGGGGCCATTCGATAAGGTGCTATAGATATCCGTGTTGTTCTTGGAACAAGATATATAGAAAATTCCACCTCTCTGACTGGCGGTAATCCAGGTAATTCTTCCAGAAACACATTAGGAAACTCACCAAGAACTGGTACTGACTTAATCTTTGATTCGGATACTTTAGTGTCCAACACATATGCAAGATAAGCATCATACCCTCTTCTGACATATTTCTGTGCTGATATAGCTGAGATGACATTAAATAACCCATCTGATTTATCAGATTCAACATGAAGTAATTCACCATTCTTACATTTTAACACGATGTATTTCTGTTTACAATTTACCACTACATCATGTTGAGTTAGCCAGTCTATTCCCAAAATTACATCAAATTCATCAAAAGGTAGTAACATCAAATCAGCCAAGAAACAATAATCCTTTACCATCAACGGACAGTTTTTACAAACTTTATCCACCATAACATATTGGCCCAGAGGGTTCGAAACTTTAACCACAAATCCAGCGAACTTAACAGGTAAATTTTTAACAGACACTAAATTTGTACATATATATGAATGTGTTGAACTAGGATCAATCAAAGTAGTAATATCAGTATCAAGAAGAGAAAATGTATCAATAATGACGTCTGATGCAGAAGCATCTTCTTTTAACTATTGAATCTTTTGTAGCGCCTTGGCTACCACTGACATTGCCGGAGTGACGAGGTGGTCTACCTCTCGAGGCAGGGTTACTTGGCTTAGGAATCTGATCAGTATCTTTTTCAATCCTTTTTAGACAATCTTTAAGATAGTGGTCAAGAGAACCACATATATAGCAAGCTCCGCTTCTCATACAATACTCCCCAAAATAAAATTTATTACAATGTCTACATCTAGATTTAGGGTTCCCAACACTTCCAACACTTGTTACAGATGGAGACGGAGATCTAAGATTAGAGCATTGAGAGCCTCGTTCTTCTCCAGAATACCCCGTAAATGTGGTAGAATGATCATGGTATTTCTTTGATTTCTTT
Source organism: Gossypium australe (assembly GCA_005393395.2). Classification (NCBI taxonomy): domain Eukaryota; kingdom Viridiplantae; phylum Streptophyta; class Magnoliopsida; order Malvales; family Malvaceae; genus Gossypium; species Gossypium australe. The sequence continues at coordinate 24,336,074 of CM016615.1, forward strand.
GAAGCAAATGCTTGTGACTTCCTCATAAATCTCTTATTAGAAATACGTGCTTCTCTCTCTACTTGTCTCTTCTCTTTGCTTAATTCATCAACTTTGTGTGCCCGATCAACCAGTACTACAAATTCTCTTAATTCAAGATTTCCTATCAATAGCTTGATGTATTCATTTAATCCTTCTTCAAAACGTTTACACATATCAGCCTAGGTCGAAACCCATTCTCTGACATACTTGCTTAATCTAATGAATTCTCGTTCATACTCAGATACGATCATGTTTCCCTGTTTAAGCTCTAGAAATTATTTCTTTATCTGATCCAAAAATCTCTGCCTAATATACTTCTTTCTGAATTATGTTTGAAAAAACTCCTTTGTAACATTTTCTCTCGGTACAACAGAAGTTATGGTATTCCACCAATGGTAAGCTGTGTCTTTCAATAGTGATACAATGCATTTTAGGCACTCAGCTGGTGTGCATGATAATTCATCTAAAATCGTGATAGTATTTTCTAGCCAAATTTCAGTCCTCTCCGGATCATCTTCGGTAGTAGCCCTAAATTCTTCTGCTCCATGCTTACAAATTTTATCTACCGGAGGCTTACTAGTTCTAACAGGTTCAGCACCTTATGGCATGTCAGGAATTGGTTGAGGAGTAGGAAGGGGAGCTTGTTGTACAACAGGATTTGTTCTCAAGTATTCAGTGAACCACTCGTTCATCATTTGAAAGAAGGCTTCTTTTGCCTTCTCACCTCGACCCTCAGATACGGGCCTTCTACTACTACTAGATGTAGTTCGTTGTACAGAAGCTTGAGCAGTGCTCTTAGCTTCCTCGGATTCAGGTTTAGCTTGGTTGGATGACATTACTTTATGAAAAACATGTTTAAAATGGTCAGGAGATATCACACTATCACAATTTATATAATGGTATGTATAGTTAAACTCATGCTCGTTGTTAGTCCAAGAATCGACTAATTGTAGCTCTGATACCAATAAATGTAACACTCTTAACTCGTATCCATCACCAGAACAAGGTTGCTTAGTATTATCAGAGTTTACAGTTCAATTACAATTCATTTATGTCATTTACTATTCATTTTCAAAAATCAATTACAATCAATTATAACGTCCCTTATATGGGTCCTCGAGGCCCAAAATACATATTAGAAACGTGTTGGGACTAAACCGAAATCAAAGAAAATTTTTCACGAAATCTCAAAATTTTTCTTAAATGCAGGGGACACACGACCGTGTGGCAAGGCCGTGTGGCTCACATGGCCCATGACATGCCCGTGTCCCAAGCTGTGTGGGCATTCGATGTGAAGCACACGACCGTGTCCCAGCTCGTGTCCTTACCAGTGTAACTCTCTAACTTGGGTCACATAAAAAACCCAACAAGGGAAAACCAATGAGTCCTAAACAGGGATTTATTGCTACACCTGAATCAATGAATTCTAAACAAGGATTTATTGCTTCACCTACACAAGTACAATTTTATCCTAACCAGGGATATTATGTACCATATCCAATGGTAAACAAACCATTTGGAACACAATCACCAACCCCGGTGAGTTATTTTGAATTTTCAGAAAATCCATATTCAGAATATCAAAAAAGTTATTCTGAAATTATAAAAAATACAGAAGATTTGTTGAAAAAACAACAAAATCTTGGATTCCCTGAATTAAAGGATTTTTATAATCCCGGACTGCCTATAGAATATTACAATTATATAAACAGAATATGGAAAAACCATATTTTGGAACAAAGAGCAAATTTCCGAAAAGCTCTTACACAATTCTCGGAATTCTTAGTTGAAAAAACAACTAAAGAAAATAAATCCGAAGATTTATTACTAAAATCTATTTTATACCGAGATTGGGATGAAATCCTAATCGAATATATGGATATTAAGGAGATAAACAATCTTCTTGATATATTTCAATATTTTATTAATAACGGGAAAAACAGTCCTATTATTAATAAAATGTTTAGAATATGTCTATATAACAAGTGTAGACAAATTCTACCTACTGATATATTTTCAAAAATAAATCGAGCTATTTGCAACCAGCAAGCTCTATTTTTAGAAACTTTTTCAAAATATTTTTCACAAGCTTATGTTTTTATAAATGATATAGGAGAAAAATTTCCTACTATCAAATTTCGACTTGATCATGATCCATTTGATATAACCAGTATTGAATGGGGATTTGTTAAAAAATAACAGTCCAAAATCCTTCTTTTCATTTACTAAAAGATTTTCCAGCTATAGTAAAATCTAGATTAACAAACTTTGTTGATTTAGATGATTTTGTTTACTATTTTTATATAGAAATAAATAGTTTTATTGGTATAGCTGAGAAAGAAAAATTTTATCAGCCATATCAAATATGGACTATTCATAAAATGCTTGGAGGAAGATCCCTCTTGGCAGCCCAGGAAGATCAACAACATTTGTCAAAAACCATTGACGAGTGTTATAAAAATTTTTCCCATTATCAAATCCAAGCCGGAATTGATTTAATGGCAGAGGCCCGATTTCTACTTCAACAAACCAGTTATAAGTTCTGGACCGATGGAAGAAGAATATTGGCTTTTGATACTGAAAACCACCAGGAAGAAAGAAATGAAGAAGTCATTTCGTTATTAACAAAAATAGCTGAAATGGAGATCGAAGATTATCCAATAGCAGCGGAAATCAGAGAAGTGTGGGAAAGCTGGAATACACCAGTACCTTCACCGGAATCATTTGATTTAGCCTTTTATAATTAATAACCATCCTAGCTTTACCTCTTTTTATTTCTGCATGGTTTCTTACCATGAAAGCAGGACTGGAATGTGGACTAGTAGTTTCTTCTATTAATCCTTTGTCTAATAATTCTTTTATCTGTATTTCAAACTCATCTATATCTTGTTTAGTATAGATCATAGGTTTTACTCTAATAATTTTATTGGGGTTTTCCAATTTTATGGTACAATATCTAGGACTATTTTTCCATTTTAATGGTTCTTCACTAAAATTATTTTCTAATATTTTAAACAACCAATGATTTATTTCAAGTTGTTTAATTTACATATTAGTCAAAATTAGGGGCAGGATTCATACGGCCATGGCACACGCCTGTGTGCTAATCTGTGTGACTCACACGGCTGAGACACACGCCTGTGTCTCTGCCTGTGTGACCAATTCTGTACGTTCTATTTCTAAATTTTAAGGATGTAGTGGACACATGGCCAAACCACACACCCGTGCGCATGGCCATGTGTCACACACAGTTGAGACTCATGCCCATGTGTCTGCCCGTGTGGACCTAATAAGACTATTTTCCAAGCCATATTTCTCACCCATTTTACATTGCACCTACATCAACATTTTGAGATACTTTCAACCCAATTTAGTATATATAAACCAATTCAAAGCAAATTTTTTACATGGCATATTAACATCTATACTCAAGTGTTTTAAACTTACCAAATGCATGCCTGTGTTCATGAAAAAAATTTATCAATTATACTAATTCAATTCCATTCATCCTTTGATTTATATATCTTCTACCTTTCAACCATTTCAACACACTTCAAACATGATATGTGTAATATCCTAGAATTAGGGGTTATGCGTGTAGTGCATAATTCAAGTGTAAGTGGGCTTAGTGTGTGTTTGGATGAGTTTTAAGGGTTTTTAGAATTTTAGAATGTAAAGGAATGCCTTAGAAAAATATTAGATTTTTATTCTTAAAAGGGAGCTAGTCAAGATAGGCCTTAAGAAAATTTGTTGGAGGATTTAGACACAAGGAGTCAATTGGTAAAGTGGCAAGTGGAGTGTGGAGTGTACTAATGGTCTTAGGTTCGAATCCCATGGATGACAATAAGGTGACTTTTATTTTTGCATTTATATGGCATGTGTTGGTCAAACTCTAATTAAGGTAAGGTTGGACTATTGTCTTTTATGGTTAGTAGACTAAGGAATAAGGCAAGTGCTTATTTATGGTATGGTATCAAGGAATTTTGGTAGGATAAGGGGACATAAGGCTTGAAGTATGGAGTGTTGTTTTGGAAACTTTTCTATGGTCATTTGACCATGAATGTAGACGGTATAGTGGACTAGGGGGGTTGGCTTAATTTTGAATGTGATTAGGAGGAAATAAGGAGAAATTTAGGAGTGAGTTTAATTCAAAATTAGTTTGAATTGTTGGCAAGAAGAATTTTGAGTGTGGAGGCCGAATGTGGGTCTCTTTTAGGTGATAATTTTCGGTCATGAGTGAGGGGGAATAGCCGAATTTCCTATAAGAGGTCTAGAAGTTCTTTTTCGGTTCTCTTTTCTTTCTTTAGTATTCTCTTTCGAAACTTTCTTTTCACCCTTGCCATTGCCGAAATATGCACCCTATTTCTTGACCAAAAGCCGAAAGTTGGAAGTCATTTTGTGCATCTTTTTTCTTTTTCCTTTTGCAACTTATTTTTCCTTCCATTCACTTCCTAAAAACCGAAACCCATCCTCTCATTTGCAACAAAGCCGAAACCTCTCCACCTTTGTTCTTCATTGCCGAATTCTCCTAACTTTCATCTACACTTCTTTTCTTCTTCTCAACCTCGGGGCTATACCTATTTTGTGTTATCCGAATATCCCTTCTCCATTTGGGAGTTCTTGTCGAATCTTTTAGAGCCTTTAGAGGGGGAGGTGTCGACATTCCTTTTCATCAATCTTCCAATCGGTTTCGAGTATAGTAAGTATTTTCTTAGCAATCAAATTCTCTTCTTCTTCATTTAGTATGCCGAAACCAATGGTTGGCCTTGGTTTCTAAGGGATGGCCAAATGTATGTAGAGTCATAATATTGTGTTTCTTTTGTGTAGCCAACGGTAAGGAGCCTTAAGGAGGATTGTAAGGATTCGATTCATCAAGGTAAGTGTTATGTGGTGATTCGGGATTTAGTTATGCAAAGTAGGTGGTTTGTAGTATTCGGCCATAGGCCATTTTATGAGTTTAAGTGATGACCGATTTCTGACTTTGGTTCTTAGGAGCAAATCGACAGGAATAAGAGAGTTTCGGGATTGAGTAAACTATGCCAAAAAGGTGTGTAGTTATTGCACTGTTCTCTTGATTGTTTATGTGTGTATGTTGTTATATATGTGTGATATGATGTGAATGGTAGCCGAAATAAGGGCTAAGATGATGGATAACCATGGTGGGTGATCGAATAATCAGGTCAGTACTTTATGATATTAAATGATCACTGATGAATATGTGAAATGGTGATGAGCGTGTGTTATATACTCTATTAAATGATATTTTTGTCATGTTATATATATGCATGGGAATTTGGGACATGAATATTGAAGGACAGGGTGTACATTATGTACGTGGTCTGATGTTAGCCTTGTGCTACATTGGCGCTTGATGTTAGCTATGTGATTCATCAAGGTGGGGTGTTGGCTATGTGCCACCTCCTGGCGGATGATAGCTGTGTGCATCACCGTGGATTGAGAATGACCTCGAGTCACCTCGTGGATATTGACATGTGGGGTCACTTAGGTGATCGATGGCTTAGCCATGGCCTTGGGCAGCAGGTCTGCCAAGGTAGGTGTATTGGATGGACTCTAGGTTGGGTTGGGATGCATTTTTGCATGACTGATTATGTGGATCAATGTGGATATGGGTCAAGCCCAATATGTGAAATTATGTGGATGAATTGTCTTACCATCTGAATTGTAATTGATTTGTGGATGTGGGCCAAGCCCATGTGTGGAGGCATGTGAAATAATTACACACTGAGTCTGTGTGACTCACCCAATTTTTCTCAAACCTTACAGGTGATGCATAAAGCTTGGACCGGGTTGGAGTGGATACGAGGTGGCCCATGCAGAAGAGGATTTTCTTTATACAATTTATGTTTCAGTACTTTAAGTATTTATTTATTGTAATAAGGGCCTCCTAAAGTGTTTAAGGATTTTTATTATGTTTTAAGTTGGATTGTCAATTATATTAATAACTGAAAATGTTTTATTTTTAGCAACTTTCCTTTTAAAATATATGATAAAGTTTTTAACTGAAGAATTTGTAACATCAAAGTTTTACTTAAAGTTTTAAATACGTAATGATTTATCAACAACAACAAACTTTCATGATTTAGTTTATGAGTCAAAATATTTTTCAAACGTTTTCCGCAGTGGCATTCTGAATTCGGCCGTGGCTCGTGGGCCGGGTTTGGGGTGTTACAATATGTCACTATATAAATACATCAAAATGCATATAACACTAGCCATTCCAATGGCTAGTTACAACCAAACATATGCATGCCTCAATTGGGCACTTTAAACTATACATGCCATTATGTCTAAAATAAGTTTGCTATTTATACCAAAACAAGCTTGAGGATAGTGTGATGATGCTCCGACAGCTCTCCAACCTTTACGAGCTTCCGAGCACTGTAAAATAGAGAAAGGAAATCTGAGTAAGCATTTCCAATGCTTAGTAAGTTCGTATAACATGAGTTTAACTTACCATATATTTTCATTTAAGATAAGCATACAAAAATGCATCCAAGCAATTTGGCTAATAGCCTAAAACACAGCTTCATCAATCATGTTAGTCAAGTAATTCACATACTATTAACAACATAGATGAGCTCATCGTTTAATAATTTTCATATATATATGCTTTCCATATCATTATTCCATATTACATGTACATTTCCATGACAAATCATTTCAAGTTCATTTTAGCCATGTCAGAACTTTACTCGTTGAATTTATTGGAAATATCGATGGATACACTAATGTAGTACACTTAAAGTGTATAAAATTGAAATCCGTCAATTCATATCCAGGGGTACCCAAATAGAGCACATAATCAAGAATCACTCTCTCGAGCCATGTAAGAAGATGCTCATATGAGCCATGTATCAGGACACTTATCTGGGCTAAACAGAAAACTCATAAGAGTTTAGAACAGGAAGCTCATTGATCTTATTAGGTAACTCTGAAGAGTTATTAAGAGGAAGCTTCGGATAGCATAACAGGGAGTTCAAGCGAGCCATATCAAGAAGCTGATAAGAGCCTATATCAGGATGCTCATGAAGAGCTGCGTTTGTGTCCGCAATAAATGTTGTATCACAACCGATCGATTTATGTAACAGGACGCTCACAAAGAGCTGTGGTAGTGCGCAACACATTCAGGATCACTACCGATCAGGATGCTCGCAGGAACTATATAACAGGATGCTCAAGAAGGCTTTTAACAGGATGTTCATTCGAGCTATAATGTTCGCAACATGTGCAGGATTATAATCAATACGAGAAAATGTTGTATCCATCGTATTTCATTATTCAAACAGGACTTATCAATTCTCAAACAATATCAGGTGTGTGATTAATTTCATACATTAAACATTTATGTAATTCACAGAAATACAACATTCGCTTCAAGCATATTAATATACATAATTAAGTTACACGAACTTATCTCGATACTTGTTCGTATACAGAAATCTACTAATCCGACACTTTTTCTTTTCCTCAATCTAACTTTGTATTTCAGTTTTTCGGATCTAAATAAATGAATTAACATCAATTTAATCCATTTCATACTCAAATGAACTCAATTCGCTTTCTAGGTAAAATTACTATTTTTCCTTATACTTTTCACAAATGACGATTTCATCCTGAAGCTCGGAAAATGAAATTCATGCAATTTAATCATTATTTCAAGGCTAACTGAATTTTACATTTTACAATAACAGCCCATGAATTTCACAAAAAATAGAATTTTTCATTGGGTTACCACTTTTCAATTTAGTCCCTAAATCATAATTTCATCAAAATTCTCACTGTAAAAGTTGTTTATCTATTAACAACATTTCATTTTCTACCATAAATTTCAAATTTTCAACATATTTATCCATTGAAAAATTTCAATACTTTGATAAATTTACAAATTGATCCCTAAAATAGATTAGATTAAGCTATTCCGAACTCGAACATATAAAAATTACTAAAAATGGGTCAAGATTACTTACCCAATTAAGCCAAGAAAGCTTGCTTTCTCTTTCCCAGGGTTTCCGTGTATTTTTGGGGAAGAAGATGATATAAAATGATGATATTAAAAATTTCTTTAATTTATCATCTTTTATTTATTTCATTTCCAATTTAGTCCTTTTCTTTTTCTAATTTTCCATAGATGAATCATAAAAAATTATGATTTACTAGGTTCAACTTATCTTCTAATTTGACTTTCCTATGATAACTTATTAGGGTTGTCAAGCCTAATAGTTTAAAAAAATATAATTTATACCAACTAATCCATCTCGAGAAATCCCAAATCATCTATTAGTCACATTCTCATCCACTCGTTAATCTCCCCTAAGAGATTTAGCCACTCATGTTATTCATATTCTCAAATTATATTGAATAAATCATGTAAGAAACAAAATCAATTCAGAGAAGAAAGCAGATGTCAATAATTGTGGATTGAGTATCGAATGGGAAATAGAGTAGCAAATCTCTTGATTGGAGTAATGAAATAAAACAAATGCAAAGGAAAATATAAACTGATTCAAGAAGAAAAATAAGAAAGTATTTAAAAAGTCAAAAAGAAAAGAAAAGAAACTAAAACTAATTCTAAACTATGAGAGTTTTTGAAGCCGTCTAGGATGACTTGATTACATTCAAACCCTGATGTCTTATTTATAGAGGTGTTGACAGCCCAAATTAGGTCTTCGACACGTCCTAGGTCTTCAGATAAGTTTGATTACGCAGACAAAAAACCTCTCGAAATACTTGGGCAGCACATCAGCCTTATGTCATACCACACCCCTTACATGGCTTGACACGGTACTCAAATACTACCTTATGTCATTTCTTTGATCTTTTGATGTCCCGGGAAACTTGTGCATCACTTGACCTTTGCTTCCACATCAATCATGCCTTTATATCTCTATCCTACACACTTAATTAAACCAATTAGCACAATCTAAGGCCTATGTCGGCCTAGTGGATCACAGCACCTACAAAATGTGTTAAAAACAATTATTTTTATTAACTTTCTATCCTAATGCCTAAAAACTGAAAACATAAATTAAAATACTAAATTGCTTAGGAAACAAACTCCTTAATTACGAAATTGACTCAAATTAACTACTACATTGGACGATAGGTCATTTAGACCTATTACTGTAGAAATAATTTTAAATTTAATCCATCCTCCATTGGGTACAACCCTCAGAATGGTTACAAGTGTTCCATTGTAACACAAAACTTTATTACAATTCAACCTTTTCGCTTGCAAATAGCGCACATTAATTATATATATATTATTTGCATGATTTTTACTCTAAACGTTCGCACGTTTGGAGACGGTCAAGTTGTTGGCGCCGTCGCCGGGAAGGTTTCGGCATTAAATTCAAATTTATTTTGTGCAACTAGTAGGATAAATAGGAAAATTAAAAATTATAGATATGATTTTTACTTTCTTTTATTTTTTTGTTTTAAATTTTAAATTTTTTTGTTGATTTTCATTCTCTATCTCTAATTCCAGTTTATGAACCAAAGTGGAAGCACTCCAATCAAGCCACATCCTGATTCAGAGCAATTTATGAGACGATGAAAACAATCCTTGGTCAAATTGGTTCGATACTAGTTAGTTAAAACCAAACATTGCCAAACCAGTTATTACCAAACCTTAGTTTGAAATCAATCCTACATTTCTAACTTGGGTGACCACAAACTTGCAATTTGGTAATGATATCGACATGGATCCGGTGGCATTTCTGAGACAATGTGAACAGATTTGCAATACAGTTAGGTATGTTGGAATTTTAGATGAGGCAATCAAATTACTCTTCATTCCTTTTTTACTTAGAGGCCAAATTAGAGATGGTTAGAGGCATTACCACCAGAGACTCACATTCTTGGAAATTTTTGTACAATTATTCTTGGATAGGATCATACCAAAGCTTTCTACATTAAAGACTCAAGCCAAACTACTCGAATTCAATCAAGAACCAATCGAAACATTGGGGAAAACTTGGGATAGATTCAAGTTAATCCTTTGGAAAAATACTTGGAGGTGGCATCGATCTGGCCATTCAATTACAATAGTTTTATAGAGGCCTGGATCAATATAACAAATGATAATTTGATATTATAGCTGGGGGAAGTACTTGGACAGAGACAACCCATGAGATAGTTGTTCTCCTAGAAAAAGCCAGCAACAATGATCACGCTTGAGGATAGATTAGAGAACCAAAAGTGGTGACTGAGCTAATGAACGTCACTGAACAAGAATCAATGGTTGATGAAGATAATTCAAAAAAAGAGTGAGGAACTTTCAAGCAATGGTGATTCTTACATTTTCGGTTTGGACGAAATAACAAAGGAAGAAGTTTCAGGAGACTCATTGAGAGATCAATTGGAATAGATTTATCAATTAGACTGGAAAAAGCAGGGTAAGAAACCCTTGAGTCAACCAGATACCTTACTCTCAAAGAAAATTAGTGAATAGGCCAAGTGCTTGTCCAATTCTAGTGTATCTACTATAGTATTCTCCAACTCTATCTGATCTTACAGTTTTAATTTGTTTCTTAAATTTTCTTTCTACCTCTACTTTAAATATTTTAATAGAATCCAACACCTCATCTTTGTTGTGAAGCAAGTAGAGATACATGTATCGAACTAATCATCTATAAAGGTGATAAAATATTTATGACCATGTAGACTCATATCAGGACAACAAATATTAGTGTGTATGATTTCTAATAATTCAGATCAAGAGTTTCAAGAACAGAAGCTCTTAAAATGATAGTGTATATAACAAAATAAGTTCCAACCAATGTAGTTTCTAGAATACCATTTGAAAGGTCAAAAATCGAGTTTTCGACATATGCGTGTTTGGGGATGCCCTTCTAAAGTAAGAGTTTATAATCCATAAGAAAAGAAACTTGACCCAAGAACTATAAATGGGTACTTAATTAGATATGTTGAAAGATCCCAAGAGTATAGATTGTTCTATCCATCTCATAGCACTAGAATTACGGAATCACGAAATGCAAAGTTTTTTGAGAATGACTTGATTAGTAGGAGAGATCATCTCATAATTTAATTTCTAAGTCAGATCATTTTGATAATCAAACTCTTACTATAAGTGAAAGATTTGTCATTACTCACATCACTCCTCAAATAAAAATGAGTGTTAGACAATAATTGTTGAGCTTTCACAAGTTGTTGATGGCAATCCAATAGATCAAGTTGTTCAACAATTATCGAAAACTATTGCACAACCAATTGTAGAACATGCTCCTTAAGAGAATATTGATACAACATTACAAAGATTGACTAGGACTAAGAAAGCAACAATACTTGTGGACTATATTATGTATCTACAAGAAGCTGGCCATAAAATTGGAGCAGAAATTGATCTTGAAACATTTCCACAAGCCATGAGTTGTAGAAAATCTAAGTTGTGGTGCAATGACATGAAAGAAGAGATGAATTATATGGCCTTTAATGACATATGGGATCTTGTTGAATTTCCTAAAGGAACAAAGGAAATTGGATGTAAATGGGTTTTTAAAACTAAAAAAGACTTGTCAGGTAATATTTAAAGATATAAAGCAAGACTCATTGCTTAAGGGTTCATTCAAAAGGAGAAAATAGACTACATAAAAACCTTTTCTCCCATGTCTAAGAAAGATTCTTTTCACATCATTTTGGTATTAGTTAGCCATTTTGACTTTTAATTGCATCAAATAAATGTGAAAATGACATTTCTTAATAGAGACCTTAAGGAGGAGGTTTATATGAAACAACCAGAAAGACTCTCGATGGTAAGTAATTGGTATGCAGGCTTAAGAAATCCATACATGGATTGAAACAAGCCTCTCACTAGTGGCATTTAAAATTTCATGATGTCATTTCTTTATTTGGTTTTGTGTAAAACATCATGGACCAATGCATATACCAGAAGGTCAGTGGGAGTAAAATTTATTTCCTTGTTTTGTATGTGGATGATATTTTACTTGCTACTAATAATAAGGGTTTGCTATATGAAGTGAAATAGTTTCTCTCAAAGAATTTTGATAAAGATCTGGGCATCTTATGTCATTGGTATTATGATCCATAGAGACAAATTTCAAAATGTTTTGGGTTTATATCAAGAAACCTATATCAATAAGGTTTTAGAGAGATTTGAAATGAAGGACTATTCACCTAGTGTAGCACCCATTGTAAAGGGTGACAAGTTCAACTTGAACCACTGTTTGAAAAATTAGCTTGAAAGGGAACAAATGAAAAATATTTCATATGATTCTTTTGTTGGAAGCCTAATGTATGCTCAGGTTTGTACTAGACCTGACATTGCATTTGTTGTTGGAATGTTGGGAAGATATTAGAGTAATCTAGGTTTAGACCACTAGAGAGTTGCAAAGAAAGTGATGAGGTACCTTAAAGGGACCAAGGATTTCTTGCTTATGTATAGACGAACTAACAACTTGGAGGCAGTTGGTAATTCAAACTCGGATTTTGCTGGATGTGTCGATTCAATAAAATCAACATATGGATACATTTTTATGTTAGTTGAAGGAGCAATATCTTGGAGAAGTTCAAAGCAAACCTTGATTTCCACTTCTACCATGAAGGCTGAGTTCATTTCTTATTTTGAGGCAACTTCACATGGTGTATGGTTGAAAAGTTTAATATTAGGGCTTAAATTTGTTTATTCTATTTCTAAGCCATTGAAAATGTATTGCGATAATGCAATTGTTGTTTTCTTGGCTAAAAACAATAAAAGTGGTATTCAAAGTAAACATATCAACATAAAGTATTTAACTATAACGGAACATGTTAAAGAGAATAAAGTGTTTGTTGAATACATTAGCAGTACTGAATTAATGATTGTTGATCCTTTAATGAAAGGCATGCCACCAGTGAGGTTTAAGGATCATGTAGTACCAATGGGACTTGGTTCTACCTTATGATTTTTTTATTTGGTAAATTATCATTAGTAATGAAATTCTTATTTATTTGGACGTTGTTTCTCATTTTTGGTGTACACATTTATGTTAAGAATAACAACTTTTATTAGACTTAGAATAAACATACGATTTATTCATTAAGTTATAAATGAAATATAATACTCTTCTTTTAGAGGATTTATTTCCGTAATTCATGTCTTATATTTCTTTTATCAATAATAAGATTTAGAGGAATTTGAGTACTATTGCAAGTATATACAGACAAAATGGGAGTATGTAAGTTTTTTTTTTTTTTCATTAAGTGTCGTATTTATATAAAACTCTCAAATGTTTTCCCCTTATTTATTAATTTATGTTAATTAAAAACAATATTAGTGATGATTATAATATAACTCAAATTTTACATGTCTTGATTAACATAAATGATGCTTAAGTTTCTTTCATAACTCATTCTTTTATTGAAGGTGTTAATGTTGTTATGGATTGTCCTTTTACTTACTTTCTAATAAGGAACTTAAATTGCTCCGTTTATTTTGTAAGGGATTAAACTACTCTTGACCCTATAACGTAATGATGTCTTGCATATTTATCCACTTTAATAAGTTTGAGTAAACCAATTTTTCATATTATTTAATTCCAAAGACCAACTAAATCGAATTAAATTAAATTAATCAATTTAAATTAATTAACGGTCACTTGAATTCCCAAATAGTCATTAATGTAGTGAAAAACAAATACTTATTAATATTAAGTCTTCAATTTAAATATTAACAATTTCTAAAAAAAATATGATGTCTTGAATCGAATTAATAGAGAAAATAAATTAAAATTTTATACTATTATTTATGTTTCTGATTAAGTTGGTGATCATCAACTCATTAGGAAAATTATAGAAATATATTTTCGTAATCAAAATAAGTTATATTATTTAATGATATTTTAGTCTTGTCATTTAAGAAAAAATAAAAATATACATGATGAAATTTGAACTCAGATTAATTACATTAATAAGATTTTTAATTTACAATTCAATTAAGATTTACTTTAATATTTTATACATTTTAATTTTATTTATTACATATTATTTTTAAGTAAACATATATATTTTATATTTGTAATTTTTATACATTTACGCGTATAATAAAAATTTTAGTGGAATTTGATTATTTTTAGAACTTTCTTAAAAAAGTGTGATTTATGGGAAAAGCAGGGTTTGGCAGTTGTTGATATGAAAATGGGGCCTTTGATAAAACATTTCACGTGCTAAAGCGCGTCCAAAGTCAGCAGTCAGCAATGCCATCCAACCACTTCAATACAAATCTATCTCTATATTTGCAATTATTTCCTTGGAAAATCCTGTCAAATGTTTACTCACATTACAATGATAAAAAAAAAAAAAATTCTTCCTAAAAAAAATTATGGTTGCAATCGCAAGTGCGATAATAAATATCAGATGTAATACTACGATATATTATATTTTTAAAGAGTAGAATTTAAAAATTACATAATTGAGAGGAATAAATATAAAATTTGAAAAAAATTATTTTTTATAAACAATAAAACATGTATAGAAAATAAATTGATTAAAGGAAAAGGATAACATGATTTAGATGAAGAATAATTTCTTTCTAGATTATGATTTTATTTGTTTTTCTTGTATAGAAGGTAAAAGTTTATTAAGTATTACAAATGCTTTTAATAAATATATAGTTTTTAATAAAAACAATGCTTAATATATTAGTTGGTATGTGTGTGTTGGGCTGTTTTTTCTCATATGGTATTTGTGTTATTTATTTATTTGACGTTGTCTTTATATTTGATAGAAACTATGCGTTTTGGTACCTATAAATAACTAGGCTAATTTTTTAGTTTTTAATTCAAGTTCTAAAATTGATTTGATGAAGATTCATAATTTATTAATAATATTAACAACTAACTTTTATCAAATCAACTTAAAACTCGATTTAAACACTAAAAAAATTAATATCATTACTTGTGAATATTGAAACATACAACTTTTACCAAATATATTTATTATATTGAAAAAAAACACAATAATCAAATTAAATACCAAATTATATATGAAGGTAAAAAAAAAAAACAATATAATTTGTTATTACTAATACTGAATGTCATCTTCCTACTTTCTCTCAAAACTTACACCCATGGTGGATAAAATATACTTTTCAAGAATTTTGTTTTGAGTTATCTTTTATATTTATAATTCTCAGGGTAAATTACACTTAATATTGTTAAATTATTAGTAAGTTTATGTTTTGGTCACTTAACTTCAAAAAGTTACAACATAATCACTAAAATATTCAAAAGTTTTCAAGAAAGTTGTTTGGATTTTGGTTTGGAGATTTGTGACGTTCAAAATTATTTCTAAAAAAAAACTAAATTGTAGAAGAGAAAGAGAATGAGAGCTTTTGATTAGTTCAAGTGATACGAACAAAAAAGAGGTCATACAACAACGATTTTAATAACCAAGTGACATGAAAAATTTTGAATAGTTCAGGGACCATTTTGTAACTTTTTGAATTTGAGTGACCAAAACATAAACTTACTAATAGTTTAATAACATTGGGTGTAGTTTATAAGGAGATGCAGTAAAAGGGCCAAGCTAAGAATGTTAGTTTGGAGGGGTTAAAATTAAAAAAATTATGTTCAAAGGTTTTATATTGAATTATTAACTTCTTGAAGGAGTCAAAAATGAAAAAGAAATTATTTAATAAAAAAGCTAAAAGTACTTAAATTGAATTATTAATTTTGGGAGGGGATAAAATTAAAATTTTTCCATCTACCAAGGAGGAGGCAAGACCCTTGCCTATCTCTTATGACTACGCCTTTAAGATAAAGTGTAATAGCCATCACTCGTATTCAACGCCGGAATAGGGTTAAGGAGCATTACTGAATTACCACATTTTAAACATACATTTCACATACAACTAATCAAATCATATACATTGTAATGCCTTGAAAATTAGGCCTAGAATAAATGGGTTTCGTGTGTCGAGAGGATGGATTTTCTCGATCGAGAAAAGAAAAAAAAAGGGAATAATGAATTAAGTGTGTTTAAAAAAAATTATTATCATTGCATGTTTAGTTTAATTTTTAGGTGATTTAGGAAGGGTTGGTAGTGTTGGAAAAGTCCTAGGCTCGATCTAGGGCTTTAGCAAAAATTTTGTTTTTACAAGTGTGGTTGGTGTTAGTCAGAAGGCTTTTAAAATATTTTTGTGTTAAAAGATAGCATAAGGAAGTAGGTGGTCTGGTGGCCTAGGGCGTTATGAACAAGTTGGTGGTTAAAGGTTCAAGTCTTGGATTTGGTAAAAAAAATTTATTGCGCATATGTTAGTATGAAGGCCAAAGTTTAGGCCTTATAATTAGTTGGGTCTAATTCACGACACAAAGAAACGCCAGGCCTAGTGGCAAAGGCGTTAGGAGCAGGAGAGGGAGCAGGGTTTTAATCGCGGTGTGCGCTAATTGTTGGTTTTTTTTAAGTAAACTTGGAGCGCGACAAAAAGGTTTATAATTAATTAGGGAGGAAATATCGCTCAAATAAAGCGGGCGGCGCAGTGGCAAGGGGCATGTATCATAGTGAAGAGGTTGGAGGTTCGAAGCTGTGTGTGGCGAATATTTTTAGATTTTTTTGGATGATTCGGTCTCTGGGAAATAGGCCTTAAAAGAAGTTGAGAATGGAACATATCACAAGAAGAGTTGTGGTGCAAGTTTGAATCCTAGTGGCTGGTAGCGTGTGGTGGTGCCTAGAGGTCTTGGTTTCAAGTTGCCTTGTGCACAATAACATACTGTTTTGCTGCTGGCGTGGGGAAGCTATTTGAAGTGGATCGAAACACCAAAGGATGGCTGCTGTTCGGGAAAAGCAATTTGAATGTAATTCAAATTGGATTTTTTGCTAAATAAAGGAATTTTTGGATGGGGATGAAGATAAAATTTGGAGAAAATAAAAGAATTTAATTGGTGATAAGTTTGAGTTGACTGGGGAGTGTAGGTTTATTTTATTTATTTATTTATTTTTATTTTTTTAATATATATATGTGTGCCGTATGGGTAAGTAGGGCATTTGTTTCTTTTGTGTGCTTTAGTTGATTAATTAGGGGAAAATTCCTTCCAATCTTCCAATTCTTTTTAGTTTCTTTCCCTTTGGCAAATACCTGAGTAATCACAATTTCTTTCTTTTTTCCAAACAAAAGCGCCTAGACCGAATTCTCATTCCCTCCCACAATATTTATTCTATTGTCGAAGTAGAAGAGAAATTCTCTTATTGGGGTTTCATTCTTTGTCAAACCAATTTCTTATTCTCCATTTGTAAAACCAAATCTCACTTCTAAAAATCACACTCTATAATCTAAAATCTTGTGGGCAAGTAATCTTGTGGCGGTAAGAGAGCAAATCTTTCTTTATTTAACAAAAGGGGTTAGTTTTAATCGCTTTATTATCTTATTCTTAGCCGAAACCCCTCATTGTGTCTTTCACTCATTCTCTTGACTAGGCTGAACCCTTGTGTTTCTCTACCGAATCATTGTTGTTTCTTTGACGAGCTACTCTCCTCGCGCTTTGGGTTTTGGTGTGGTAAAGTCCCTAGTCAATCGGTAAGTGTACTCATCTATAATTCTTGGATTAATGGTTGGCCGAATATGGTTAAGATTGGTTAAGAGTGACTTTTGATGGATGTAAATCACTTGGTTGTGTAGCCTTTGATAGTCAAGGTCCTTTAACGAAGATCTAGGAGTCAATTGCGGTTAGCGAATAAGTGAAGGGTTGATAGGCTTAATTGTTCAAGGTAAGGGATTGGTATGTTTTTGGCTTTTGATAAAAAAAGGAGAAACGATACTAAGCGTATGATTAACTGTTAGTTTTGATTGATCATAGGTTCGTGGCTAAGGAATCGTAGCATGCTTCGCAATTAAAGGTGTGTACATACACTACACATACACGACAAGTCGGCACTAAATGGGCTTATCAAATTCGTGGGCCCAAGTCGACTAGAGTTGATATGTGAATGATGGTTTGATATGAATGTTGTATGATTTGGTCATGATTGGGCTTAATGGGCTATATGAACCTGAAATGGGTTTAATGGGTTATATGAACATGAAATGGGCTTAATGGGTCTTATGGGGTATTAGAAAAGTATGCTAGGGTTTATGGACTCTAGGCCTAGTTCTGATAAACTCTTAAATATCATAAAACTTAAGTTAATAATCAAGCATGTCTGTGAACGAGTCGTTAGGTTAGAGTGTGGCAATGGACATATGCATGTCGAGGATTGGATCTAGGGAGAGCTTGGTACTTAAGCGGTCCTAGTGACCCACCTCCTTTTCTTTGAGATCCTACCTGGTGCATAGTGTCTGTTCACTTTAGCCGCGAAGACTCGTTAATGGGCCAAAGTTCATAACTAAAACCTGAGAGGGAACTAATACCCTTAATTTGCAAAATTACCAAAATACCCCTGATATGCAAAATTACCAAAAAAACCCTTAATTTTAAAAATTACCAAAATACCATTGATTTGCAAATTACCAAAATACCCTTAATTTGTAAAATTACCGAAATGCCCTATAGGGTAGATTTACGGAAATACCCCTAGGTAGTGAAATGACTAAAATACCCCTAGGTGCTTAATGTGTGAAAATGTGTATGTTGCATTCATGAGATATATGTTGCACTTGGGTGGGTTTGATGATACGGAGGAAGACATGTGAGGATCGCATAGTCGCTTGACGACCGTGGATCCACCGGTGGCTTTAAGCCCATTATATGCTTAGCAGCCTTGCTGCAACATTTGAGTAGTGCCACTGTTGGTGCTACCTTTGGAGTGTAGGGATGGGTGGGTTGATATTTATATCCCCATAGGAGTGTAGGGTTGGAAGGGAAATGGAGTGCAGGGTTGGATTTGGGATGGGAACATTGCATGCATGTGATACTGATGTGATATGAGGTCATTGTGGGCTAAGAGCCAAGACCACCGTTTTTGATAGGGCTTAGGCCCAATATGATAATTGCATGTTGACTGGATTACTAAGGGTCGTACACACTGAGTTTTGAAACTCACTCCCTTTTATTAAATGTTTCAGGTGACTCTCAGTAGACGGCTCGACTTGGGAGAGGACTCGGAGATGGCCACACTACAAGATACTTAGAAGTTTTTGTTTATTTGTTTTCGAGTGACTTATTGTTAATTATTTCATTTGTAATAAGGCCTTGTATCTCCAATTTGACTTTACATTTAAGTTTCCTTATGTTTTCAACTGTTTAATTGTTAAACGGGAATAAATTTCTAAAGTTTAAACATGGATTTCGAAATACCTACAACATGTGGGCGTTTTCTTAAAATATGGGCTTTTATCATTACTTAACGAGTTGCGTAGATTTTGGGTTTCTGAGCTCTAAACATAAGTTTCAAATAAGCGAAGTCATTTTGAATTATTCCTTTGATGTGACATCATCGGATTCGGCCATAATGTTTGGGCCGGGTCTAGGGGTGTTATATACATTCCATTCACAACCAAACATTTTGTCCCTAATACGAGCTTACGAGGCCCTAAACAGGCATTAGGAGTGGTTAGGGACCAAACCGATAACTTTAAAAAATTTTAGAGTACTTAGAAAATTTCCTCAAAAACAGGGTGTAACAGTCCGATTTAGACCCTAGTCAGAATAGTGGTTTCGGGACCACAAATCTGACTTAGAAAAATATTTTAATATTATTTTTGGTGTCTGAAGCATGTTAGTTTATATGTGTGAAATTTTCGTGATTTAATTTTATCGTTTGAGTGTTTGATTTAATTAAAAGGACTTAATCGTGTAAAATGCAAAAGTTGGCTATTAAATGTGTAAGTGTCGAATTGCTATTGTTTTAATAATGTAAACTCCTTAAAATGAAATAGGCCACTATTAAGGTTAGTGGACGGTAATGGACTTAAAATATGTGATTTTATAATGTTTTAACCAAGATTAATTTTGTAAATTGGAAATATAAGTTAATAAAATTAAAACAAAAGAAATAAAAGCCATTATTCATCATCTTCTCACCGAAAATTAGAAAAGAAAATAGGGTTCTTGAGCTTTGGATATTCGACACTCTTGAAGCTTGATTTAGGTATGATTTTGACTCGATTTTTGATTATTTCTATGTTTTTGAAATCATTGCTTTGAATAATAGATAGCCCATGCTTGAATTTTTGAATTTGATGATGTATTAATGAATTGCCATTGTTGAGATCTTGATGATTTTTTTGTTTGATGATGAAAAATAAATATATGTTGTTAGATTGTTAAGTTTAATTAAGTGATTTTTAGTAAACATGCCTATTTAGGATTAAATTGTGAATTTTGTAAATTGAGAGGTCAAAATATAAAATAAATGAAAGAAATGGGCTGCTAGGGACCTTAGTGAAATTCGACCAAGCATGAGTGTGGTGAAATTTTGAATATTTTGTGTTTGTGAAACATGGACTAAATTGTGAAAAATGTGAAATGTCAGAGGCAAAAGTGTAATTAGCCCATTATTGTGTTTTTGGATGAATTTGATTGAATATTTGATTAAATAAGTCAATTTTATATTGAATTAGATCAAGAAAAGAGGAAATCGGATTTGGATCGGGGGGAACCTAAAGTTGTCAAATAGTCATCCTGAGTCGTCCGTTTTGCCGAGGTAAGTTCATAAGTAAATAAATGTCGTTAAATTCGGTTGTATATATATTAATAGTGCCGAATTTAATTATTACTTATATATATATATATATATATATATATATATATATACTTGCCGAATTGAATTAAGCATGGGAGCATTGTTTACGAGCTTGAATCGATAGAGTTATGATGTCCGAAAGCCTCGTACGAACCTTAGGAATAGTTAGGATACATATGTCATGAGATAGGATTTCAATATGTGTTTTCGTGTAAGACCACGTCTGGGACATTGGCATCGACTTGTGACTTACGTGTAAGACCATGTCTGGGACATTGGCATCGTATTTGATTCGTGTAAGACCCTGTCTGGGATAGTGGCATCGATATATGATTACATGTAAGACCACATTTGGGACGTTGGCATTGTACGAGCTTTTCGACTATCCGAGTATCCTTATTAATTTCAAATGGTTCAACGGGAAATATCGAGTTAAGAAGGAATGTGAAATCGAGCTAAAAGTTCAGGTATGTGCTAAGTTAAATGATTGGAAAAGTAAGATAAGTATATATTTGAGATGAATATATATGCTTATGAATAATTGTGTATTCGGTTAAGTTAATATATTTTGATAATGTTCATGTGATGGTATATGAGTTTTAAGCATGAAAATGCGTATTTGATTAATGATTTCTTGATTCGGCCTAGTTAATTTAATACTAATATTCGTTTAATAAATTAATTGCTTATGACTTACTGAGCTATGCAAGCTTACTATGTATGTGTTTGTTCATTGTTTTATAGATTTTGGAAGCTAGTTACAAGCTCGAGGATCGTCAGAGAATTCCGTCACACTATCTATCTCTATTTTGGTATTTTAAAAGCTTGAACTACGAACGTATGACATGTATAGGCTAGCATTTGTTTTGGTTGAATTTGAAAGTGTAAAGATATATGTATAAGCTAGTCTTATTGTGTTTGAGTTTGAGATTGTATATATAAAGCCATGCGAAAATGGCTTGATCATTATGCATGAGTTCGGTTATGTTTGATTATGGTTTAAGTTTATTGGAGGAAGTGTGTTTCATAACTTGAATGAATGGTAATTTGGCTATTTGTGTTGTTTGCATATGTCTTGAATGCCTTGTAAATAGCTCATTGAGTATGCTTGTTACATGGTGTAATTTACATTTATGGTTAGTTTATAATTTGGCTTTAAATGAGATAAAATGTTGAGCTTATATTTTATTGTATATTGATTAATTTTGAATCTATTTGGGAATGAAAGAGTATGCATTTATATTAAGCTTGAATGAGTGAGTCACTAGGTACAGGTCATGATAGAAATGGTAAGAATTATTAGAGGTTAAGTTTAATGATTGCATATATAGTTGTTTGATTTGGATATGCTTATGAAAAGGTAATATGAATGAAGTTTATTATAGGAGTGCAAAGACTATAATATTTAGTCAATAGGTTCGGCTAATAGAATTATAAAGTATTTGTAAAGTGATATGTTTTGTATGGATGTTCGAAAATGGCTCAATTGATGTATACATATGCGCAAGCTTGTAATAGGAAAATATGTATGTTTTGGTCTTATAAAATGATGTATAGTTGTCTTGTAAATAGGCTTAAAGTTAGTAAATAATGTACATGCAAATTCGGTTAATGTTAGTTAAATGAGTAGTGCACGTTTTGGGTTTAGCATTTATAGATTTAACTGGTTAGCCAAATTGAGGATAGGATGATTGGCAATGTGCGTATATATTTAATGCTTGAATGGTTCAAATTTGATGTGGAGAAATGCGCATAAGGATTTTTATTACTCAATGGAATATATTTGATCAATTGGTATAATTGTTTATGTCACATATGATTTTGGACATTAAGCTTTGTGATATGATTTGTTTGGTCTATTAAGTGCAGGTATACTATTAAAAAATAAAGTGTTCAATAGTTATTAAGTATTCGAATACCATTGTAAAGATAAGTACACAATTCGTGCATTTATTTTGAAGCATATTTTGTATGGCTTTGAGAAATGTTTATTAAAGTATAAATATGATTATATGCAAGAGAATTGTATTTGTTTTATGATATACTAATGTATGTATAATATTTAATCAGCCATTTGTTTTATTTATGCGAATATGATCTGTGTGAATATGTGATTGTTTGGAAGCTAAAATTTGATTGGTAATGCCTCGTAACCCTATTCCGGCGACGGATTTGGGATAGGGGTGTTACATTTGATTGGTATCAGAGCTACGGTTTAGTCAGTTCTAAGACTAATGTAGCGCGTGTGAGTCTAGCTATACATGCCATATTTTTATACTGCGATAGTGTGATGATTCCTGACAATTGAAATGTGTTTTCGTATAGTAAATGGATCCCGGTTGAGCCATAGCTGATGATGTGGAAACTAATGCACCCGCTCCTACTCAGGGGGTAGCGCCGATTAATTCTAGGCCAATTTCGAGTAGTCATGAGAGTGAGGCTAAACAAGCCTTCTATCAGATGATGAACAATTGGTTCACACAGTATGTTCAGACAAATCCGGCTGTTCAACAACCCCCACCCCCGCCTAATCCTCCTCCGATACCTGTAATACCTCAAGTACTTGATTCGATGAGATCACATAAGCCCCCTGTTGATAAAATTAGAAAAAACGGGGCTAAAGAATTTAGAGCCACTATTGATGATGATGATGATGAGCGAGCTGAATTCTGGCTCGATAATACTATCCGTGTGTTTGATGAGCTATCCTCTACGCCTGATGAGTGTATTAAATGTGTTGTATCATTGCTTCGAGATCTGCATATAACTGGTGGAATACACTAGTTTTGGTGGTTCCAAAAGAACGGGTTACCTGGGAGTTCTTTCAGACTGAATTCTATAAGAAATACATCAGTCAAAGATTAATCGATCAAAAACACAAAGAATTCCTCGAGTTGAAACAGGGTCGTATGACCGTAACAAAATATGAGCAGGAATTTGTGAGACTTAGTAGATATGCCCGAGAGTGTTTTTTAACAGAAGAAATTATGTGTAAAAGATTCGAAGACGGGCTGAATGAAGACATTAAATTGCTCGTTGGGATTCTTGAAATAAAAGAGTTCTTCGTACTTGTTGAAAGAGCGAGCAAAGTTGAAGAGCTCGGGGAAAAAAAAAGAAAAGCTTATTTTAAAGCCAGAGATTCTCGTAAGAGATCATCGAGTAAGACATTTCAGTCAGCATCAAAGAAATTCCGAGATGACTTTAGCCATTCAATGGCTACTGTGGGTTATTCTAGACGGGATCGAGATAGACCACCTATGAGCTTGAGAGCTACCTCAGTAGCTAGTGTTGATAACATTCGACCAAACCAACATGAGTGCAAACACTGTGGTAAATGACATTTCGGTAGCTGTAGATTGAATGATCGGGCTTGCTTTAAATGTAGATCAATGGATCATTTCATCCGTGAATGCCCTGAGTTAGCTAAGCAAAATACAGTACAGAATGCGAGATCGAGTAACATGTCAGCTCGAGGTAGACCACCCAGAAACACAGGTAATGTGAGTAGCAGTCAGAAAGGAACTAAAGACACAGTTGTTAGATCTGAGGCTCGCGCACCTGCCAGAGCTTATGCTATTCGCGCTCGTGAAGAGGCTTCATCCCCAGATGTTATTACTGGTAATTTCGCTCTCTATGATACTAGTGATGTTGCATTAATTGATCCTGGTTCGACTCATTCTTATATATGTAAGACTTTAGTATCCAATAAGACTTTGCCTGTCGAGTCTACTGAGTTTGTGATTAGAGTATCGAACCCCTTAGGCCGGTGTGTTTTGGTTGATAAAGTGTGCATGAATTGTCCGTTGATGATTCGAGATTCATGTTTTCCGGCTGATTTGATGTTGTTGCCATTCGATGAGTTTGATATAATTTTGGGTATGGATTGGTTAACCTTGCACGTTGTTATAGTGAACTGCAAACGGAAGACTATTGATTTGTGATGTCAGAGTGATGAGATTATTCAGATTGAGTCTAATGATCTGAATGGTGTACCGGCAGTGATATCTTCGATGTTAGCTAAGAAATATGTGAGAAAGGGTTGTGAAGCTTACTTTGCTTATGTGCTCGACTCTAAAGTAATCGAAAAGAAGATTGAATCAGTACCAATTGTATGCGAGTATCCGGATGTGTTTCCCGAATAATTACCGAGTTTGCCATTGATCCGAGAGGAAGATTTTGGTATTGAGTTAGTGCCGGGGACAACGCCAATATTGATAGCTCCGTACAGAATGGCTCCTACTGAATTAAAAGAACTGAAAGCTCAGTTGCAAGAATTGACGGATAGAGGCTTCGTACGACCGAGTTTTTCTCCCTGGGGTGCACCGGTTTTGTTTGTGAAAAAAGAAAGACAGAACTATGAGAATGTGTATCGATTACCGACAGCTCAATAAGGTGACTATAAAGAATAAATATACTTTGCCACGAATTGATGACTTGTTCGATCAGTTGAAATGGGCTACTGTGTTTTCTAAGATTGATATGAGATCGGGTTACTATCAGCTGAGATTTGAAGACTCCGATGTGTCGAAAACTACTTTCTGAACGAGGTACGGACACTATGAGTTTCTGGTTATGCCTTTCGGACTTACTAATGCACCTGCTATTTTTATGGATTTAAGGAATCGGATCTTCAGACAGTATTTGGATCGATTTGTGGTTGTGTTCATAGATGACATATTGATCTATTCCCGTGATGAATCCGAGCATTCTGAACATTTAAGATTAATGCTACAGCTTTGCATGACAAGAAATTGTATGCAAAGTTCAGTAAATGTGAGTTCTGGTTACGAGAAGTCAGTTTTCTGGGACATGTTGTATCAACATCGGGTATTCGGGTTGATCTGAACAAGGTTTCAGCTATAGACGGTTTTCTAGAAATGTATTCGAAGTCCAAAGTTTTCTAGGACTAGCTGGTTACTATAGACAGTTTGTAAAAGGTTTCTCTATGATTGTAACCCTGGTGATGCGACTATTTCAGAAACATGTTAAGTTTGAGTGGTCAGAAAAGTGCCAGAAAAATTTCGATTAGTGGAAAGCTTTGTTGACCGAAGCTCCAGTGCTAGTTCAACCAGAATCGAGTAAAGAATTCGTTATCTATAGCTATGCATCTTTGAACGGTTTAGGCTTTGTTTTGATGCAGGAAAGCAAAGTTATAGCTTATGCGTTAAGACAGTTAAAGCCACACGATCTAAATTATCCGACACACGATCTAGAATTGGCAGCTATTGTGTTTGTGTTGAAAATTTGGCGTCATTATCTGTTCAGTGAGAAATGTCACGTTTATTCCGATCACAAAAGCTTAAAATATTTGATGACTCAGAAAGATCTAAATCTACGACAGTGAAGATGGTTAGAGTTGTTGAAAGATTATGAGCTTGTAATTGACTACCATCCGGGGAAAGCCAATGTTGTTGCTGATGCTTTGAGTCAGAAATTGTTGTTTGCCCTACGTGCGATGAATACTCAGTTGGCCCTATTTGATGACGGTTCGCTAGTAGCTGAGTTGAAAGTGAACCCGTTATTTATTCAGCAAATTTGTGAGGTACAGAAAGTTGATAACGAATTGATAGCAAAACTGGCTCAATGTGATGTGAATACTGATTCAGAGTTCCGAGTTGATAATGAAGGTTGTTTGAGGTTCAAAGATCGAATATGTGTTCCAAGAAATTCAGAGTCGGTTCAGATGATTTTGAATGAAGCTCATAGCAGTCGGTTATCTGTTCATCCGGGTAGTACAAAAATGTATCATGATTTGAAACAGCTTTACTGGTGGCATGGTATAAAACGAGACATTTTTGACTTTTTTCTAAATGTTTAATCTCTCAGCAAGTTAAAGCCGAGCATTAGGTACTGTCTAGGTTACTTTAGCCGAATATGATACTCGAGTGGAAATGGGACAGAGTCACGATGGATTTTGTATTAGGTTTGCCTTTGTCACAGAGCAAGAAAAATGCAATCTGGGTTGTTGTGGATAGATTGACTAAATCGGCTCATTTTATTCTGATTTGCACAGATTACTCGCTTGATAAACTTGCTGAGTTGTACATCTCGCAAATAGTGAGATTGCATGGAGTACCTATTTCTATTGTTTCGGATAGAGATCTGAGGTTCACATCGCAATTTTGGAAGAAACTGCAAGATGCACTAGGTACGAAACTACACTTTAGCTCTGCTTTCCATCCGTAGATAGATGATCAGTCTGAATGAATTATTCAGATACTCGAGGATATGTTGCGATGTAGGAATTGTCCTTTGACAATTAGAGGTCATTGTTTTCCGGCAAATCTCATGTTGCTGCCGTTTGATAAATTTGACTTGATTCTTGGTATGGATTGGTTGACTGCTCATAATGTTTTAGTGAATTGTGGCAGTAAGTTTATTTAATTGAAATGTGTAAATGGAGATGTCATTCGGATTGAATCAGGTAGATCGGATGGTTTTCTTGTGATAATTTCATCTATGGTAGCCAAGAGATACTTGAGAAAAGGGTATGAGTCCTATCTCGCCTTTGTGCTGAATACTCAAAAGTCAGAGGTAAAGATTGAACCAGTGCCAGTAGTATACGAGTATCTAGATGTGTTCCCGGAAGAGCTACCCGGATTGCCTCCAGTTAGAGAGGTTGAGTTAGGGATTGAGTTAGTTCTGGGTACGGCACCTATTTCGGTTGCTCCATATAGGATGGCACCATTGGAGTTGGAAGAATTGAAGGTTCAGTTGCAAGAGTTAACGGATAAGGGTTTTGCAATACTGAGCTATTCACCCTGGGGTGCTCCGGTACTTTTTGTGAAGAAGAAAGATGGGTTGATGAGGTTGTGCATAGACTACAGACAGCTCAACAAGGTGATAGTGAAGAATAAGTATCCTTTGCCAAGGATAGATGACTTGTTTGACCAATTGAAGGGAGCTACGGTGTTCTCTAAGATAGACTTAAGGTCTGGCTATTACCAGTTGAGGGTTAAGGAGCAAGATGTGCCAAAAACTGCATTTCGGACAAGGTATGGTCATTATGAGTTCCTTGTCATGCCATTCGGCTTAACGAATGCTCCTGTGATTTTTATGGATCTAATGAACTGTATCTTCTGACCGTATTCGGATAAGTTTGTGGTTGTTTTTATCGACGACATATTGATTTATTCTTGGGATGAGAGTGAGCATGCAGAGCACCTGAGAATTATTTTGCAGACTTTAAGAGACAAGCAGTTGTATGCTAAATTCAGCAAGAGTGAGTTTTGGCTCCGAGAGGTCGGATTCTTAGGACACACTGTGTCAAGAGATGGCATTAGAGTTGATCCGAGTAAGATCTCGGCTATTGTAGAGTGGAAACCTCCAAGGAATGTGTCAGAAATTAGAAGCTTTTTGGGTTTAGTAGGGTACTATCGATGGTTTGTCAAAGGGTTCTTCATGATTGCTACCCCGATGACGAAACTATTGCATAAAGATGTTAAGTTTGAATGGACTGAGAAATGCCAACAAAGTTACGAGAGATTGAAAGCATTGTTGACTGAGGCACCAGTTTTAGTACAACCTAAGTTGGGGAAAGAGTTTGTGGTTTATAGTGATGCGTCATTAAATGGTCTTGGCTGTGTGTTGATGCAAGAGGGTAAGGTAGTAGCTTATGCCTCGAGACAGCTAAACCGCATGAGAAGAATTAACTGACTCATGATTTAGAATTGGCTGCGATCGTATTTGATTTGAAGATTTGGCGTCATTATTTATATGATGAGTAGTGTCGAATCTTCACCGTCACCGATCACAAGAGTTTGAAGTACTTGATGGACCAAAAAGATTTGAATTTGCGACAACGATGGTGGCTTGAATTATTAAAGGATTATGAGTTAGTAATCGATTACCATCCGGGGAAAGCAAATGTGGCTGCAGATGCCTTGAGCAGAAAATCCCTGTATGCTTTGAGAGCTATGAGTTCGAGCTTAGTGTTATCTGATGATGGTGCTATATTGGCCGAGTTGAGGGCTAGACCATTATTTATTCAGTAGATATGTGAAGCTCAAAAGAATGATAGTGAGATGCAAGTTAAGAGAGCCCAGTGTGAATCGGGAAATGACTCTGATTTTCAGGTGAGTTCAGATGGTTGTTTGATGTTTCATGACAAGATTTGTGTACCTAAGGATGATGAGTTGATCCGAAAAATTTTACATGAAGCGCACAGTGGTTGCTTGTCAGTACATTCGGGTAGTACGAAAATGTACAATGATTTGAAGAAGTTGTATTGGTGGCGGGGTGTGAAAAGAGACATATCTGAGTTTGTTACAAAATGTTAAATTTGTCAATGAGTGAAAGTCGAGCATCAAGTACCCTCGGGATTACTTCAGCCTGTGTTGGTTCTAGAGTGGAAGTGGGATCGAATCACAATGGATTTCGTAATGGGGTTACCTATTACTCTGAAAAAGAAAGATGCTGTGCGGGTTATTGTGGATAGATTAACGAAGTCAGCTCATTTTATACCAGTGCGTATGGATTACTCACTCAATAAGTTGGCCGAGCTATATACTGCTGAGGTGGTGAGATTACATGGAGTACCTATATCCATTATCTCGGATAGAGATCTGAGATTTATTTTGAGGTTTTGGAAGAAGTTAAAGGAGGCCTTGGATACAAGATTGAATTTTAGTACTGCATTCCATCTTCAAACCGATGGCCAATCCGAAAGAGTGATTCCAGTCCTTGAGGATATGCTCTGATGCTGTGTGTTAGAGTTCGAAGGTAGTTGGGAAAAATACCTACCTTTGGTTGAGTTTGCCTATAACAACAGTTATCAGTCGAGTATACGAATGGCACCGTACGAAGCTTTATATGGTCGCAAGTGTCGAACCCCTTGTATTGGATTGAGCTTAGTGAGAAGTAAATTCACGGGGTCGATCTAGTTAAAGAGACCGAAGAGAAAATGAAAGTGATCCGTGATAGTCTGAAAGCTGCTTTGGACCAACAAAAGTCAGACACGGATTTAAAAAGGAAAGAAATTGAGTTTCAAGTTGGCAATAAAGTATTTCTAAAAGTATCCCCGTGGGAGAAAATGTTGAGATTTGGTCGAAAGGGCAAATTGAGTCCATGATTCATAAAGCCGTATGAGGTTATTGAAAGGATTGGGCCAGTGGCATACCGGTTGGCTTTGCCGGTAGAGTTAGAGAGAATACACAACGTGTTTTATAAAGAGGAACCAATTAAGATATTGGCTCGAGAGGTTAAACAGTTGAGGAATAAGAGCATAGCCTTAGTGAAAGTGTTATGGCAAAAATACGGTGTGGAAGAGGCTACGTGGGAACTGGAAGAAGCCATAAGGGAACAATACCCAAACCTTTTTACCGGTAAGATTTTCGAGGACGAAAATCTCTGAAGGGGGAGAGTTGTAACAGCCCGATTTTGGGGCTAATTAGAATAGTGGTTTTGGGACCGCTAATCTGAGGTTGAAGAAAATTATTTTGATATTATTTTATATGTTATAACATGTTTATAAGGATGTATGAAAAGTTTGGTGCTTTAATTTTAGCAATTGTATCTTTAATTGTGAAAAAGGTCTAAATTGCATAAAGTGCGAAAGTTCTATTATACAAGGTAAAGGTACCTAATAGCTATAGAATATTAAATTGGAGGCCCTTAAAGTGCAATTAGGCCATTAAGGGTGTGTTGGCCGGCCATAGAGACAAGGAGACAAGGGCATTAAATTTTGGTCAAATTTTGGTGAAATTAGGTGATAAGAAAATGAATAAAGTAAGATAAATGAAAGAGATATCATCTTTCACTATTCATGCTTCTTCTACCACTGGAAATTGAAGGGAAATTAGAGTTCTTGGAGTTCAAATTTTCAACAAAAAAAATCTCTTGCAAGTAAGTGATTTTAGAGGTCTTTCTTTATAATTTTTATACTTTTGGAACCCCCAAAGCTTAAGCTAGCTAATGAGAGGACTATTTTGCAAAATGGTTGAAAGTTTAAGGACTTGCCATGAGAGCGTTCATGTTGTTTGCTGAGTTTTTATGGAAGAAAATGAATGTTAGTAGGATGAGGAACAACGTTTGTGAAAGGTGTTACCATGAAAACAACTAAATAGAACTTATTTGTAAAGGTTGAAATTGTGTAATAAATGTATGAAACAATTGATTTTGTGAGTTGTTGTAAGAGAAATAAATGTTCAGGTAGGCTTGTTTAATGAGAAAATGTGATAAAAAATGATTTACGAGCCTAGGGGCAAAATCATAATTTTCCCAAGGTATAAGGGCAAAATGGTCATTTTTGCCTAAGTAGAAATTTTGATGTATCATGAATTGTAAAGTGATTGAACGAGTGAATTTTATTATTATAGATCAAGAAGAGTGCGGAAACAACCTTGACTGAAGAAAAGGCAAGGTTACGAACTAAACCGTCGATTAATACATTTTGCACCTAGGTAAGTTTATGTGTAAACGATACATCTTTAATACATATGTTGTTGTTTATTGGTGCATTGTATGAATGAGATCAATTATGATTGAAATTGATAGATAGTGAGTAATTTTCGTATGAACCTCAAAATAGTTATGTAAGTGCGGAAATATGTCCGTAATATTTATTTGCTGGGCTATGTGCGATACCACCGTAATTACCCTTTTGGTTGGGCTGTGCACGATACCACCTTATTACTTATTCACGATGGGCTATGTGTGATACCATCGTTTATATTATCATTTGGTGCACTATGTGTGAAACCACCGTAAATATTCTTGTTGGTGGGCTATGTGCGATTCCACCCTATTATTGATTAATAGTGGGCTGTGTGCGAAACTACGGGTACTTAGTATTATTCTGAGGGGTTCATCAAGAAATTGTATAAGTAAACATTTCATGTTGCTTTGTGATGATGAGCGTAGGGAATGTGTAAAAGTAAATGTGAGCAATATAATTGTTATGTGGTTGGAACGTGGTAAGAGATAAGATGAGTAAGCATTATTATGGTAAAATGAATTGTTCTTGCTTAGTATGTAATGTTATTGATTGATTAGCATATGTTATGGTGCTTATTGTTTACATGTAAACTTACTAAGCTTAAAGCTTACTATCTTTCTTTTCCCTTGTTTTATAGTGTCAAAGAGCCGGTTCGGGATACGAAGATAATCTGAAGATCACCCACACTATCAACTCATCTCGGTATATTTAGACTTAGCATTTTGAGTATGGCATGTATAGGGGCTAGACTTAGTGAAGTGTTTTGTTGTTTTGGCCAAGTGTGTTGGCTCTTTTAAAGATGAACATCTTTTGTATATTGTCATAGTTGATGGCTCATTATTACTAATTTATGAAAAGATGAGATTATTCATGAAAGTGTATGTTGCATGATTGAGTTGCTTGGTAAATGGTTGAATGTGATTGATGTTATATGAGTTAGGGTGATAAAAAGAGCTTAGCAAATAGCCTTATTCTTGTCCACACGGATAGGCACACGTGCGTGTGTCTAGGCCATGTGTGACGCACGGTCAGTCCCATGGGTGTATGACCAGGCCGTGTGTCCCCTGCATGTTAGTGTTGCAAGTCAATGTCGACCTCGGGCTAGACACATGGGCGTGTGCCTAGGCTGTGTGCCCTTTATATGGTTATGACGTCATAGACAGAATACCCAGGTTTTCATACACGGGTAAGGACACGGGCATGTCTAAGCCGTGTGGAGGACACGGGCATGTGTCTGGCCGTGTGAAAACCCCTGTAGGCTCGAAATGAAAAATAAATCCCACACGGGCTAGGGACATGGGCGTGTGTGACTACACGGCCTGCCTACACGAGCGTGTCCCATTTCACACGGGCGTGAGGCCCCGTTAAGGCAAAATTTTTCTAAATTTATAAAAGTTCCCAGTTTGATTCTGAGGCCTTCCGTTTGCATGTTTAAAGCCCCTTAGGCCTATAATGTGGATGTTATGAATGGGATTGGAAAGTTTTAAATTAGAATGAAATTTTATAGCCCAAAGTTGTGTGTTTACGTAAGTTACGTCCGGTAATGCTTAATACCCGGTTCCGGCGTTGAACACTGGTAAGGGGTGTTACACATGTCCATAGCCCGTGTCCCTCACACGGCCATGACACACTCGTGTCTTCACCCGTGTGTGTAAACCTTGACATTCTATTTATGACATCATCATCTTAATAAGATCACATGGCCAAGGCACACGCTCGTGTCCTCAGACCGTGTGTCGAATAAAATTCCTAATTTCAGGTGCAGACTTCACACGGCCCGGGCACATGCCCGTGTCTTAGGCCGTGTCTCCCACACGGTTGAGACACACGGCCGTGTCTCAACCCGTGTGTTTACTGCTGGGTACTCTGACTTGCCAACCTAGCATGTATGGGGACACACGGCCTATCAACACGCCCATGGGGGGCTAACCATGTGTCACACACGGCCTAGACACACGCCCGTGTGTCTACCCATGTGGACAATTGTAAGGCTATCTACCAAGCCAATTGCCCCTTACAAAGCAACCACACTTATACCAATTCAATTCAACATACACCATGACCATACGACACTTCTAAGAACCCAAAAACAAGACATCCACACAAGCATACACTTCATTAACTTCATCATCATTGAATATATAAACTTGTCATGTATTGGCCAATTTCCAATGGCCATTTACATGAATTGAACAATACTAATAGCCACACATTGGCTAACAAATATGACATAACACAAAATAACCAAGTTTCTATACATGCCATACTCAAAATTAATCGAACTATGCTATACCAAAGAGAAGTTGATAGTGTGATTCCGAACTCCGACGTCCCACGATCCCCGAGTTAGCTTGGCGATACTACAAGGAAAAGGGAAATGAGAGAGGTAAGCATGAAGCTTAGTAAGTTTGCATGAAATAAATAGCAACAATAGGGCTCATAATGTCATCCATCCATTGTATTTAATAAAAACACAAATTCTCAAGCGTATTGCTATAACTTACTCATGCTTACTCTTACCAATTACATGTCATGTCACATATCGTAAACATTTCTCGTGAATTACTCACATATACTTGTATCACTTCATCACATAGTTTTAGAACTAATTTCATCTCTATTATAAGCTTAACTACTTATCCCAATGAATCACTTGGAATACCTGAGGATACACAATCATCATCATACACATAAACATGACGCCGATGCCATATCCAAGATATGGTCTTATACGGGATCTCATATCGATGTCTATGCCATATCACAGATATGGTCTTACACAATTTTTATATTCGATGCCGATGCCACATCCCAGATATGGTCTTATATGGGATCTCAATTCAATGCCGAGACCATGTCCCAGACATGGTCTTATACGAGACCTTACCAATCTCATGTCTTGATGATGATATCCTCTAACCTCTTAGAGTCCAACCGGGACTCCAACATCATAAATTTTCATAGAAATAATATACATCTTCACAAATATCAAACATTTTAAAACTTAATAACATGATGTTGAATTTATTACACACAAACTTACCTCGATACCAAAATAGGCCAATTTGCCCATTTGCCGATCTAATTCGAAACCTTGACTTTTCCTCGGTCAAGGTTAATTCCTCGTTCTTCTTGATCTATAATAGAAAATTAGCTCATTTAATTATCATATTAATCAATACATTTCAATAATCATACTTTGGCAAAATTACCATTTTGCCCTTAGACTTTCACAAAATGACGATTTTACCCCTAAGCTCGTAAATCAATTCTAATCAAATTTCTTTCTTTAGCGAGCCTAGCTGAACATTTATTACTCGTATAGTAACTTCCAATACTCAATATTTCACACAATTACCACCTATTTTACAACCTTTACAAAAAGTTCCTTTTAGGTGTTTTCATGGAAACACCTTTCACAAAAGTTGTTTATTTAACAACTAAGACTCATTTTCTTTCATAAAATTTCAAAAATCAACACTAATGCTCTCATAGAAAAACCCTAGGTTTTCAACCATTTTTCAAAACAGTACCCCATTAGCTAGATCATGATACAAGGGTCCTAAAAGTACAAAAATCATCAAGAAAAATCACCAAGATCACTTACTTGGAAAGAGGACAAGTTGCTGAAAATTTTAAGCTTTCAAACCCCTATTTTGCTGGTATTTTTGATGGAGAAGATGGAGAGAAAAGATGATATCTTTCTTTTCTTTATTTTATTTTATTTCTAGAGAATTTATCACCTAATCCACCAACTTAACCAATTTTGACATCTTTTTGTCCCCTATGGCCGGTCAACCATTATTAGAGGCGTTAATTGCACTTTAAGGACCTCCAATTAATATTCTATAGCTATTAGACACCTTTAGCTTGTAAAATAGAACTTTCGCACTTTATGCGTTTAGTCCTTTTTTTGCAATTAAGCATGCAATCGTTAAAATTAATGCACCAAAAATTTTCATACACTCATATAATCATGCTAATTCATATAAAAATTATAAAAATAATTTTCTCTGACCTCAGATTAGTGGTTCCGAAACCACTATTCCGACTAGCTCCTAAATCGGGTTGTTACATGAGGAGCCGAGCAAGAGAGTTCCAAGAGATCTAGGCTTGGTAGAGACTTTATTACACATTTTAGATGCTGTAGTCGGGCATTTTGGAACTTCCAAGAATTAGATTGATTTTGGTTGTAAATGGACTTTGGACATTGAACATTTATTGTAACAACTGTTTTCAGTGAAATCAGAGCAATGGTTTCGAGACCAAAAATCCGAAGTAAAAAAATTTATTTTATTATTATTTTATTTCCTACAACATGATATTAGTACCGTATAAAAAATTTGTTAAGAAATTTTACCGTTTACATGCTCAATTTGATAAAAAGGACTAAATCACGTAAAGTGCAAAAGTTGAGTTTTAGTAGCTAAAAGTATTAAATAGCTATAGAACCTTAAAGTATGAGTCCTTATATGGAAATTAGACCATTAATGTTGATAGTGGATGTACATGGCTTGACATTTGTGTAATTTTTAAAGTTTTTAAAGGTTAATTATGTAATTAATGATAAAAACAAATGAAATAAAACAAACTATCATCTTCCATTATTATCATCAACCAAATTTAGAAGGAAAAAAAGAAGCCATTGGAGACCTAGGTTTTGCCAACCTTAATTTGCCAATAGGTAAGTGATTCTTGTCTCGTTTTTAATGATTTCTATGTTTTCGGGATCGTTGTAGCTTAATTTAACTAACCTGAGGACTAATTTGTGAAATTGTTAAACTATTAGGGTGTTTCCATTGTTGAATATACATGAGTTTTGATGTTTGATGATAGAAAATGGATGGTTGTTGTTAGATAAATAATTTTTGTAAATAGATTTTTGAAGAAATTATCAATTAAGGATTAAATTGAAAAATAAAAAATATACATGATGAATTTGTGAAATAAATGAAATATAGGGCATGCCAGGGACCTAATTGATATTCGTCCATAGTGGGTTGTGATGGAATTTAATGAATTTCCATTTTTACGAGCTAGAGACTAAATTGCAAAGAAATTAAAAGTATAGTGGGAAAATAGTAATTTTTCAAAATATGATTTTGGGCTAAATTGAATGAATTGTGTATTAAATTGAGTAAATTTATCCTATAGATCAAGACAGACCCCGTACGACTTTAGATCGGGGCAAAGAGAAAGTCTCGAATTAATCGCCTCTGTATCTACGTATACTTGTCGAGGTAAGTTTGTGTAATTAAATCATGTTTATGTGTTTTTAATTGAATTATACATGTGTTGTGAAATGTCATACACATATATAGATTGCATATCCAACGACGTACGACAATTATCGAGTCTAGTTTGAACCTTAGGAATTCGTAGGATACAAATGACATGTCATTAGGGTTTACATGATTCGGGTACTGGTCCTGAACGTCCTACTGATGGCTGAGGTCTGACATATGTTGCGAATACTCCATAGCTCGTGTGAGCAGCTTCGTGTAGCTACGTTCTGACCCACGGCTTGTGAGAGCATACCGATTTACAGCTCGAGTGAGCATACCAATTCACAGCTCATATGAGCATACATGTACAGGATTTGACAAATTACAGTTAT
Source organism: Gossypium australe (assembly GCA_005393395.2). Lineage (NCBI taxonomy): Eukaryota > Viridiplantae > Streptophyta > Magnoliopsida > Malvales > Malvaceae > Gossypium > Gossypium australe. The sequence goes on from CM016615.1 coordinate 24,372,799, forward strand.
ATGATTTAGCACACTATGTGTGAGTTATCGCGGGTATCCAACAATATACTAAATGGTTCAACGGGCAATGTTCTGATATGAAATGGTAAGAGTTCGAGACGAACTATACAGGGATTTTTATGAATTACATGGAAATGTTGTTACATGGTATATGGAAATGGATGATACATGTATATGAAACATAATTATTTGTTGTGCTCATCCATGTTTACTTAGTTTATGTATATGTTTACATGACTAACTTGTTTGGTGTATATGCATTGGCTTTGGCCAAATTATGGTTGGAATATGCTATGTTACTTACTTAATATATGATTAAATGGTAAGTTATGTTCTATGTTATACGAACTTACTAAGCTTAAATGCTTACTCTGTGTTATTTTCAGTGTCTTAGAGTGAATCGGAAGCTCGTTCGGGTTGGAAGCTTGTCGGAGTTATATCACACTATCCATCAACTTTTTTGGTACATTCAGTTGTTTAATTTTGGCTATAATGGCATGTTTAGGTATTTTGGCTAATGTTGGTCATGTGTTTGGTTGTTGGAAATGGCCACTTAGTTTGGCTTGTGATTAGCACTTTGCTGATGATATGAGCTTAGTTCATGGCATGTAAATATTAGCCTTATAATGGTTGATGAATGACTTAATATGGTTGAAAGATGGTTGAATATGTATATTATATATGGCTTGTGACTTGTTGGAAATGTTGAAAATTAGTACTTTGTTTGAAAGGCTTAAATGATTATAGATGCTAGAAGTTGAATGGCATGATTAGTACCATTTGGTATATTTTTGGTAAGTAAATTACATGATATGTATTGATGCAAATGTGCATATAAGTTAACTAATCATTTTGGCCAAATTGAATACATGATTATACATGTTTAAATGTTGTCATTTGAAGTGTCATTGGGCATATTGGTTGTATATTATTATACCATATGTTTATAGCTTGATTATGCATGGTTTGTATGCCTTTTTGATGGCTTGAATATTAGTACAAAGTTGGTTGTAGGTATTTGTGGACATTGGTGAGAAAATGGCTTGTAAAATGGCATATTTTTGTCCACATGGGCAGAGACACGGGCGTGTGTCTCAGTCGTTTGTGACACACGGCCAGGCGACATGACCGTGTGCTCCCTGTAGCTTTCAAAGGGTTGTACGTCAGGTTGTTACATGGCCTACCACACGACCTGGCACACGGGCGTATGGCTTGGCCGTGTGACCCAAGTTAGTGAGTTACACAGGCACGGACATGGGCTGGGACATAGCCATGTGTCCCTACTTCAAAAGCCCACATAGCCGTATGACCCCTGTAGTGTTGAAAATTTTCAATGTTTTTTGAAAAATTCTCTAAGTTTCTGATTTCGTCCTGACTTGTTTCTAACGTGTTTTTAGGGCCTCGAGGGCCTGTATAAGGGACAATATGTATGTTTTGGATTAGTTTTAATATGATTATCGATATAATTTGAAATGTTGGAAATTTTTTATTCGTTTGATTTGAAACTTCAATAATGCTCCGTAATCCTGTTCTGGCGACGGATACGGGTTAGGGGTGTTACATTTATTTTGAATGGTTTTATAATAATTTTGAGTCATGTTTGAGTTTAATTATTGATTGATTTACGGTGTATTGTTACTTGATAACACAGTGTTTGAAGCATGAAATTTATACTAACAATTGTTTAAATGAAGCTTCCACGGAGTGTTTTACTAGCAAGTTAGTCACTATTTAATACTCGAATAGGTCCTGCACGTACCTGTATCGCCTCGTACTAACCTCTTTCTCAACCACATCATTCGTTTACCTATTGAACCATTCAGAATAGAAATCGGATAGTCAAGAGTATCGTACGATAAGTACCTATACCATGGCCCGTAGCCAAATCAAGGTAACTTATCTGAAGAACTATTATCATGGCTCGAAGCCAAATCATCCGATATGCATGGCCTAAAGCCAAATCGGTAAAATACGCACCCGAAGTGCTAATATCATGGCCCGAAGCCAACTCAACGTATCACTTACTAACATGTCAATAGTATCCAAAACTATTCTTAAGGTTCAACCGGGCTTTCACACATTTTGTTTCTATCATCGAATGCATCCGTAAAGTCATTTTCACAATTCATACATTATCTATAATTCCGTTTTAAAAATTTATGCAATATTAAAGCATTTTAACATACATTTATTATGTAATCATCACATACGAACTTACCTCGTATTCTGAATTGACGGATAGAGTCGACTACTCAATAACCGTGCTTTTCCCCCGATCTAAATTAGAATTCTTTCTTTTTTGATCTATATAAATTCAAAATTAATTTATTTATTCATCTACTGATTCAATTAATCCAAAAATACATATTTGAGCATTTTTACATATTAGCCCCTAAACTTTCACATTTAATCAATTTAGTCCCTATTTCACAAATACACAAAATTCACACAATTCAACAAAACTATGCTTGGCCGAATTATATGTAGGTCCCTAGAAGTCCAAAAATTTCATTTATTTCACATTTCAACCACACATTTTCACATTTCACAATTTAGCCCCTAATTTTCATGTTCACCAAAAATCACTTAACAAAACTTGTTTAACTATCATCAAGCTTTCATATTTCAACATTAAACATCAAAGAACACATAGATTCAACAATGACAACTCTCAAAATCTTTAATAGTTTTGAAATTAAAGGTACAGTCTAGCTAGATTGAGCTGCAACGATTACAAAAACATAGAAATTATCAAAAACCGAGCTCAAAACACTTACCAATTAAGCTATGAAGATGTCGAACCCTAAAACACAACAAGAAGATTTCTTCTTCTTCAATACTCGGCCAAAAAGATGATAATGAAGGTAAAATTTTGTTTTGTTTTATTTAACATATGGTAATTATGCTAATTACCATAATAACCTTAATGAAAAACCATTTAAAACATCCATTAAATGTCCATATATGCCCACTCATACTATTAATGGTCTAATTACAACATAAGGACCTTTGATCTATTAAATCGTAGCAATTAAACACCTTTAACAAGTAGAATGCAACCTTTGCTTTTTACGCGATTTAATCCTTTTTATCAAATTAACCAACCAATCGATAAAATTAGCTCACGAAATTTTCACACATATCAAATAACATGCTATAAATACCGAACATAATATTAAAATAATATTCCAACATCAGATTTGTGGTTCCAAAACCACAGTTCTGATTTAGCTAAAATCGAGCTGTTACAACTCTCCACCCTTAGGGATTTTCGTCCCTGAAAATCTTACCAGTAAAATAGGTTCGGGTATTGTTTTCTCATAGCATCCTCGGGTTCCCATGTAGCTTATTCAATCCCGTGTCGATGCCATAATACTTTCACTAATGCAATTCTCTTATTTCTCAGCTCTTTGATCTCACGAGCTAAAATTCAGATCGGTTCTTTAGCATATGACATATCAGACTGAATTTCAACCTCGGTCGGGGAAATGACATGTGAAGGGTCGGATCAGTATCGTCGAAGCATTGACACATGAAACACATTATGTATTTTCTCCAACTCAGATGGTAAAGATAGTCGATATGCCACTGGCCCAACTCGCTCAGTAATCTCATACGGTCCGATGAATCGCGGACTCAATTTCCCTTTCTGACCAAACCGCAATATCTTTTTCCACGTCGACACTTTCAAAAATACTTTATCCCCAATCTGGAACTCAATATCTCTCCGTTTCAAGTCTGCGTACGATTTCTATCGATCTGAAGCTGCTTTCAAACTATCACGAACCATTTTCACTTTTTCTTCAGTCTCTCTGATCAGATCAACCCCGTGAATCTTATTTTCGCTAAGCTCAGTCCAGTACAATGGTGTTCTACATTTACGACTATATAGAGCTTCGTATGGTGCCATCTTTCTCGATGGGAAGCTATTATTGTAAGAAAATTCAATCAGTGATAGATATTTCCCCAGCTACCTTCAAACTCAAGAATGCAACAACACAACATATCCTCAAGTATCTAAATAACTGGTTCGGATTGACCATCCGTTTGCGGGTGAAACGCAGTGTTAAAATGCAACTTTGAACCTAAAGCTTCTTGCAATTTATTCCAAATTCGCAAAGTAAATCTTGGATCTCTATCTGAAATAATAGATAGGGGAACATCATGTAATCTCACAATTTCGAAAATATACAACTCAGCTAATTTATCAAGCTAGAAATCTGTACGTACTGGAATGAAATGAGCTGATTTCGTCAATCTATCAACAACAACCCAGATCGCATCTTTCCTTTTCAGAGATAAGGGTAAACCCGATACGAAATCCATTGTTACTCTATCCCACTTCCATTCAGGAATCATAATAGGCTGTAATAAACCTGACGGCACTTGATGCTTAGCTTTGACTTGCTGACAAATCAAACATTTCGAATCAAATTCTGAGATAACTCATTTCATACTGTGCCACCAATAAAGCTTTTCAAATCGTTATACATTTTCGCGCATCCCGGATGTACTAATAAACAACTGTTGTGTGCTTCATTTAGAATCTTCCAAATGAGCTCAGAATTTCTTGGTACACATATTTGATCACGAAACATCAAACAATCATCAGGCCCTATTTGAAACCTGAATCAGAAGTCGACTCACACTGAGCTCGTTTTGCTTGCAATTCATTATTAAATTTTTTAGCCTCACAAATCTACTGTAGAAATAACGGTCTCGCCTTCTGTAACATCCTAAAAAGGGCCTATGCATTTTCGATTTAATTGTACGAAATGACATGTCTTAAGTATTATGAATAAATTTTGAATATTTTTGGAAACCCGAAAATGTATGGAAAAGATTTAGAAATGAACATTTTGGAAACCTGAAAATGTATGGAAATGTTAAGTTTAAAAATGGAAAGTGAATATTTTTGGAAACTAGGAAATGATTTGGAAATGATTCAAAAGAGGAAAGTGAACATTTCTGGAAACTTGGAAATGTAAGGAAATGTCAAGTTTAAAGAGCCAAACGAAATTTTTTGGAAACTTAGAAATGACTTAGAAATGTCGAGTTTTAAAGTTTAAAAGAGGAAACTGAGGCAAGGTGGTCTTAAGAGAAAAAGTACGTGAAATTTGACACACAAGCAGGCTTGGAAAAGTGGCTTGGAGATGCCACTTAGGGCCTCTGGAAATGGCGCCACATGTAAGGGTGTTGGGCCTGAGTTCGAGTCACATGGGAAGCAAATAAAAGAAGTTTTATTTTTGCTTCTAGAAGCCCAGAGGTGGACGGCACAAGGCTTGCAAAAGAGGAGTTTCATTCTCTTTTAAATTCGGCTAATTAGGGGATAAATAATGGATTTTATTTAGATTATTTTCAAGAGATAATTGTAGATTAATTCCTTCTATTTTTAATGGATAAAAGAAGAGATAATAGAAGGATTATTATTATTAATTCAAAGGATAAAGTTATCAAATAAAGAAGAGTGGTGGCCAAGTAAGGGATTCTGAGTAGTAATTTTGGCTATAAAAGGAAGGAAAGAGGGCTACTCATCAATTTTCTTCCTCCTCTTTCTCTGCCGAATTCCCTAGCCTCTCTTCTCTCCTCTTTTTCTTTTGTCTAGCCGAATTCCTCTTCACCCTTAGTTCCCCTTGCCGATGTTCTTTAAGATCATATCCCTTCTCTTCTCATAGTTTACTTCCAAAAGCCGAATCTTTGTCGTGACAGAAGGGTGTTGCCGATTTCACCCATAAAGGTAAGAATTTTATGGTTATCAATTATTCTCTTCTTTAAGCCGAAATATAGGAATCTAACTCCTCTAGGATTCCATGGCCGAAACTTTGAAGGGCCTTTCGGGATTTGTCTAGGCCGACTACAAGGAGGAGAATTTCGGGATTTAAAAGACTCAAGGTAAGTCATATGTACATTCGGCCTAGAATTATTTATCATGTTTAAGGATGAAATCGGATCTAGCATGTGGTTTAGGAATTTCGACAGAAGCTACAACCAAGGGATAATTTCGGGATTTAAGATCCTTAAGGTAAGTTTTAAGTGTATAAATCCTACTAGGATTTGGATTTGTGGCCAAAAAGGTTTATTAATATTTTTAAATGATTGGCCGAATATAGAAGTTAACGGATCTAAAGCAGTAGATCGGTTTTTCAGGATTTCAAGGATTTCGTTAAGCAAATCAGGTGTGTACCCCACACTAACTTTTAATATGTTATATGGCAAATATTTAATATATAAATGTATAAGAATGTGAATGTGGCTAAAATACCCTAATGTGGTACAAAGTACTCAGGTACGTTTCCTACTCCTGCTAGGATTACGAAATATGTTATATTTTAACATGTGAAAAGTGACATGAATGTGAATTCAAGTATGCTATGCATGACATGAATAATATGGGGCATTCGGGATATATGTGAAAGGGGAAGTGAATGTGATGACTTCGGTCTCACTATCTGAATGTGGTGACTTCGGTCACATTATCTGAATGTGGTAACTTTGGTTACATTATCTGAATGTGGTGTCTCATGACACAATTATTTAATCTGGTGGCTATGCCACCAATTTATATGGGCGATGAGCACGTCGACTGCAACGACTGCCTTCGATGGTGTGTAGCGGAAGGAGGGTTGACTTAGTAGTCCCCACGGTGTGCAGGTTGGTACGCGGATGTGTAGCGGATGGCATCTAGGTTTGGGTTTGGGATTGCATCATTATCTTGAATTATTTTGTGAGCATGATATGTATGGTATGCCTAAATCTATTAAATTTTAGTGTTGGTTTACACATTGAGTCTGTTGACTCACCCCGTTGTGGGAACATTTTTCAGGTGATGAACAGTGATGGACCGGGACGGCAGAACTTGTGGTGGCCATACTCAACTTGAAGTTTTATTCAATATGGACATTTTATTTTATTTAAGTACTTAAGAATTTTATTTTGGGTTTTTACTTGATGTAATAAGGCCATAGTTTTATTTCTCTATTTCTATCTTCAATTCTTTTTTTTTTATGTTTGCAAATTATTATCAATTAAAGTTTGAGTAAATTTATTTTTTGAAAAATAAACCCTAATTGTTTTGTCACCTTAATTAAATGGATTTCAATATAAGATAAATTGGTTTCCAACTCAAGCCCAACCCAAAACAATATATTTCTTAAAATCGCTTAAGTTTTTCCAAAGCAACTAAAGAATTTGAAACCGGTTTACTTAAGGAACATACCAAATCTGGTCAAAGCTCGTGGGGCGGGTTTAGGGTGTTTCACTTTCAACTCAGCTACTATCGAACCGTCGTCAGACAAAGCTAATTTTTTGGTCAAAGCACATAAAGCAAATAAGGACTTTCGGCTCAAAGCATCAGCAACTACGTTCGCTTTCCCCGGATGATAAACAATCACTAATTCATAGTCTTTTAGCAATTCTAGCCATCTCCGCTATCGCAAATTAAAATCTTTCTGAGTCATCAAATATTTCAAGCTTTTTTGGTCGGTATAAATATGACATTTCTCACCAAACAAGTAATGACGCCAAATTTTCAATGTGAACACTATCGCAGCTAACTCTAGATCGTGCGTCGGATAACTCTTTTCGTGCGGCTTCAACTGTCTTGAGGCATAAGCTGCAACTTTGCCTTCCTGCATCAAAACACAACCCAAGCCATTTAAAGATGCATCACTAAAAACTACGAATTCTTTACCCAACTCAGGCTAAACTAACATTGGTGCCTCAGTAAATAATGCTTTCAACTGCTCAAAGCTCTGTTGACACTTTTCTGACCACTCAAATTTAACATCTTTTTGAAGCAATAGTGTCACCAGAGTCGCAATCATCGAGAAGCCTTTTACAAATCCTCTATAATAGCCGACTAGTCCTAGAAAACTATGAATTTCGAATACATTTCTGGGAGGATTCCAATCTATAATCGTAGAAATTTTGTTCGGGTCAACTCGGATACCCGCGGCTGAAACTATAAGTCCCAGAAAACTAACCTCTCGTTGCCAAAACTCACATTTGCCGAATCATCATGATTCTCTCAAAGTTTGTTTATCTCTCAAAGTATGTAACATGATTCTCAAATGCTCGGCATGCTCAGAATCATCATGAGAGTAAATCAAAATGTCATCAATGAACACAACTATGAATCAGTTTAAGTACGGCCTAAAAATCCGGTTCATCAATTCAATAAAAACAGCAGGTGCATTTGTTAGTCGGAAAGGCATAACAAGAAATTCGTAGTGACCTTACCTTGTTCTAAATGCAGTCTTTGGCACATTTGAGTCTTTAACTTGCAACTGGTAATAACCCGGTCTTAAATCAATTTTTGAAAACACTGTTGCCCCTTTTTAACTGATCAAACAAATCATCTGTTCATGGAAAAGGGTATTTATTCTTGATCGTCACTTTGTTGAGCTGTCGGTAGTCTATACACATTCTCATCGTTCCATCTTTCTTTTTCACAAATAACACCGGTGCTCCCTAGGGAGAGAAACTCGGTCTAGCAAAACCTCTATCTGTCAACTCTTGCAACTGAGCTTTCAATTCTTTTCACTCTGTCGGAGCCATTCTGTACGGAGCTATCGATATCGACGTTGTTCCTGGTACTAATTCAATACCAAACTCAACCTCTCTGATAGGTGATAAACCCGGTAACTCTTTGGGAAATACATCTGGATACTCGCACACAACTGGTACTAATTCAATCTTTGTTTTTGTCACTTTCGTGTCAAGTACATAAGCAAGATAAGCTTTACACCCCTTTCTCACAAATCTCTAAGCTAACATAGACGAGATCACAACTGGCAAACTATTCAGATCATCAGATTCAATTATAATAGTCTCATTATTTTGACATTTCAGTTCAATTTTCTTTCGTCTACAATTACTATAGCATCATGCATCGTTAGCCAATCCATACGCAAAATCACATCAAATTCATCGAATGGCAACAACATCAGATTAGTCAGAAAACAGAAATCTTGATTCATTAACGGGCAATTCTTGCAAACTTTGTCAACCAAAACATATTTGCCTAAGGGGTTCGATACTCTAATCACAAATTCAATAGACTCTACAGGCAAAGTATTACAAGATACTAAATTCATACATATATAAGAATGAGTTGATCCTGGGTCTATCAATGCAATCACATTAGTATCATAGAGAGTGAAAGTACCGGTGATAGCGAGCGCGAATAGCGTAGGCTCTAGCAGGTGCTCTGGCCTCGGATCTCACAGTTGAATCCTTTGTCGCCCCTCTACTACCACTTACATTTCCAGAAATTCTAGGTGGTCTACCTCTATTTGACGTGTTACTTGGTCTCACATTCTAAACTTTATCTTTCTCATCCAGCTCAGGGCAATCTCAGATGAAATGATCTCTCGAACCACATTCGTAACAACAAGCTTTATTACTTTTACTCTAGCGTTCTCCAAAATGTCGTCTCCCACACTGCTGACACTCGGGTTTGTTGTCTCTCACACTGCCAACACTCGATACTAATGTAGCTTGAGCTTTAGAACCTGAGTATTGTTTTCTACGATTTCTATTCGAATATTCTTTTGAAGCATTTAGGCCAACGTACGAATCTCTGGATTTCTTTGATGAAGAATGATACGGCTTACTCATCGATCTTTTTCTCGAGTCTCTAACTTCTGCATCTGCTTTTCTCTTTTCTTTGCTAAGATCATTGGCTTTACAAGCCCTTTCAACTAGAACGACAAATTCTTTCAACTCTAGAATTCTGACAAGTAGTTTTATATCTTCGTTCAACCCATCAACGAATCACTTACACATAATCTCTTCGGTAGAAACATACTCCCTGGCACACTTACTCAACTGTACAAATTCTCTTTCATACTTGGTTACAATCATTCGACCTTGTCTTAATTCTACAAAATCTTTTTGCTTTTGATCGAGAAATATTTGACTAATGTATTTCTTTCAGAATTTGGATTGAAAGAACTCCCAAGTAACCCGTTCTTTCACAACTACAGATATCAACGTGTTCCACCATTGATACGTGGTGTCTCTCAGCAAAGATATAGCACATTTAATACATTCATCAGGAGTACAAGACAATTCATCGAATACTCGAATCGTATTTTTGAGCTAGAACTCAGCTCTCTCAGTATCATCATCAACAGTAGCCCGAAACTCTTCAGCCCCATATTTACGAATCTTATCTACTGGTGGTTTGTTCAACCGTATTGGATCTATAACTTGAGGAACAATAGGGATTTGTTGAGGAATAGGTGGGGGTGGAGGTTGTTGAGTAGCTAGAGTCGTTCGAACAAACTCCGTGAACCACTCGTTCATTATTTGGAAAAAGGATTGTTTAGCCTCTCCCTCGTGGCTACTTGTTACAGGCCTAGAATCAGATGGCCCTGCCCCTTGAGCGGGAGTGGGCGCATTACTCTTTACATCATTAGCTACAGCTCGTTCGGGATCCATTACTATACTAAAACACAATTTAAGCTGTCAAGAATCATCATACTATTCCAGAGTATAAATGGCATGTATAGCTAGACTCTCACACACGCTATGTTAGTCCTAGAATCGACTAAACCGTAGCTCTGATACTAATAAAATGTAACACCCCTAACCCGTATCCGTCGCCAGAGTAGGGTTACGAGGTATTACCTATCAATTCACAACATATAGTATACATTTATCAAACATAAAGCATTCATTCTCATAAATCGATTAACACAATTACATTGTCCCTTATAAGGGTCTACGAGGCCTTAAACATGCTTTAGAAGTGGTTCGGGACTAAACCAATAACATACGAAAATTTTTTGAAACTTAGGACAATTTCAAACCATATAGGGGTCACATGCCTGTGTGAACAGATCGTGTGCCTCACACGGCTCCAAACACGCATGTGTCTCAGGCCGTGTGAAAACAGGGCAAACATACTGACTTGGGTCACACGGCCAACCACACGCCCGTGTGTCTAACCCATGTTCCATTTGAAGTGGCCACACATGCAACCATGCCAAAACTGTAGGGTATACTGACTTATGCAACACGACCAAGTCACACGCCCGTGTACTAGGCCGTGTGCCAATTAGGGGGTATACTGACTTGTACCGCACGGCCAGGTACACGCCCGTGTATGAGACCGTGTGGAGCACACTGACTTTAATTCAATTTCAACACCAGGGGACACACGGCCGTGTAACATGACCGTGTGGACAAAAATAGGCCATTTGCAAGTTGCCACCCCAACTTCAATGTACCTACACAAGTAAAAATGGTACTATTTCATCATACAATTAGGCAACCAAAATCAACCAAATGCACAATTCATACCATTATAATTTTGTCTATTTCAAATTCTCAAATCACTACCATTTACTTGCCAAATACGTGCCAAAACAATATCAAACAATATAGTTCATTTACCATAATTCACATAACCATTATAACTTCTTTAATGTATTGGTTACAACCATGCCAAAACAAACCAAAATAAGCCATCACTCATGGCTATATATACAAACCAAAACATATATATTTACAAGACATTTCTAATAGCCAAACACACATCAATATAGACATCATTTACAAGCCAAATCTCATGGCTATGATCACAACCAAAATACCATATCTAGCCTATACATGCCATATACCATAAATGTATAATTCAAAAGTACCAAAATAGATACTTGATAGTGCAATGATGTTCCCAACGACTCCCGGATCCAAGCTAGCCTTGATTCACTATAAAACATAGAAAAATAACACGAAGTAAGCTTCCTAGCTTAGTAAGCTCGTATGTGAATAACTTAATTCATCGAATAAATGCAAATTAACCAATTACACATGACAAAACCATATAGACATTAACTACAAACCTTTCTCATGTCTCAAGACATGATCAAATACAAACTCATCGAACCTTCACTATTTAATACTCGAATAGGTCCTACACGTACCTATATCGCCTCGTACTCACCTCTTTCCCAACCACATCATTTGTTTACCTATTGAATCATTCAGAATAGAAATCAGATACTCAGGAGTCTCGTATGATAAGTACCTATACCATGGCTCGTAGCCAAATCAAGGTAACTTATCCGAAGAACTATTATCATGGCCCGAAGCCAAATCGGTAAAATATGCACCCGAAGTGCTAATATCATGGCCTGAAGCCAACTCAACGTATCACTTACTGACATGTCAATAGTATCCAAAACTATTCTAAAGGTTCAACCACTTACCGTATATTCGGAATTGACGGATCGGGTCGACTAATTGATAACCTTGCTTTTCCCCCGATCTAAAATCGAATTCTTTCTTTTTTGATCTATATAAATTCAAAATTAATTTATTTATTCATCTACTCATCCAATTAATCCAAAAATACACATTTAATCAATTTAGTCTCTATTTCACAAATACAAAAAATTCACACAATTCAACAAAACCCATGCCTGGCCGAATTATATGCAGGTCCCTAGCAGTCCAAAACTTTCATTTATTTCACATTTCTACCACACATTTTCGTATTTCACAATTTAGCCCCTAATTTGCATTTTCACCAAAAATCACTTAACAAAACTTATTTAACTATCATCAAGCTTTCATATTTCAACATTCAACATCAAAGAACACATAGATTCAACAATGGCAACTCCCAAAATCTTTAACAGTTTCGAAATTAAAGGTACGAGCTAGCTAGATAGAGCTGTAACGATTACAAAAACATAGAAATAATCAAAAACTGAGCTCAAAACACTTACCAATTAAGCTATGAAGATGTCGAACCCTAAAACACAACAAGAAGCTTTCTTTTTCTTCAATATTCGGCCAAAAAGATGATAATGAAGGTAAAATTTTGTTTTGTTTTATTTAACATATGATAATTATGCTAATTACCATAATAACCTTAATGAAAAACCATTTAAAAATCCATTAAATGTCCATATATGTCCACTCATACTATTAATGGTCTAATTACAACATAAAGACCTTTGATTTATTAAATAATAGCAATTAAACACCTTTAACAAGTAGAATGCAATTTTTGCATTTTACGCGATTTAATCCTTTTTATCAAATTAACCAACCAATCGATAAAATTAGCTCACAAAATTTTCACACATATTAAATAACATGTTGTAAATACCGAAAATAATATTAAAATAACTTTTTGACATCATATTTGTGGTTTCGAAACCACTGTTCTGATTTAGCTAAAACCAGGCTGTTACAACTCTCTATTAGGACATATGTGGAAAGAACATCCCGAATCTAGGATCCACTCGAACGTGAGCTTGGAGTTATCGCTCGTTGAAACTAACAAGAAATCATCATCACTTTCATCAGCCCAGCACCAGCTGCATCTTTCTCATTACTCTTAGCAGCTCTTTTATTTCACAGTTTATAACAATCTGCTTTGATGTGACCTAACTTCTTACAATAGCGACACCTTTTGTCTAGTTTCTTTGATGCTACCAAAACAGCAGCTTGCCTATCTGCCTTGCTATCCAAACCAAACTCATTGTCGAGTTTGTCTCTACTCAACAAATGACCCTTTCACATATTCGAACGAGAGTTTGTCTCTGCCATAAATCAGGGTCTCCCTAAAAGACTTATATGAAGGGTGTAAAGAGCATAATAATAGCATAGCATGATCTTCATCTCAATATGAAACTTTACGTTCTTTAAATCATTTAAAAGAGTAATAAATTGACTGATGTGATCTCTAAGAAGCTCACATACGTTCATGTGAAAAGTAAATAGACGTTTCAACACTAAACGGTTAGCCAAAGACTTAGTCGCATAAAGAGTTTTTAACCTTTTCCACAAGGCGGGTGAGGTCTTCTCCATCAATACCTCTTGCAATACAGTATTTGTGAGGAATTACTGGATTACAGACAAGGCCTTTCATCAAGCTCTTCCCATTCTATTTGATTTAGATTCTAATGCTTTTTCCTGGTAACAACCTTTTTCAAGCCGGTTTGAACTAGAATTGTCATCATCTGAACTTGCCACAAATTGAAGTTTGTCTCACCATTGAACTTCTCAATTTCAAACCTTGTTGCTGCCATCTCTGAACGAGTTGATCTATGAAAATTGAACTAGCTCTGATACCACTTGTTGGGGATTGACCCGATTAAGCAACAAGTAAAAAAATAGCAGAATAAATTGAGAAATTGAACACACAAATTTAACGTGGAAAAATCCCTCCAAAGAGGATAAAAAAACCACGGGCAGAGATACGTTTACTATAATGACAAAATAATGAAAAGTACAAAAGATAGAGATAAAAACTAAACCCCGAAAACTCGAAAACAAAGAACCCTCAAAACATAAACACAAAACTATCTAAATGTGTTATGAGTTTTAATCTCTAACGGGTGTATTTTCTAAGGTTGTAAAAGAGCCTATTTATAGGCTAAATTCATAGGTCAAATAATAAAAACACAATCTAGACTAATTAGAGTTTGATTGAAACAAATAAACAGAGTTTAACTGAAAGATGGTTTATCAAATTTGACTGAAATAGGAGTCATACTCAACATGATGTCCATAAATTTTGTAGCACCCCTTACTCGGGTTCTACACCGGAACCGAGCTCGAGGCTTTACCGTACCAAAACTACTTAATCACCACTTAGGCTCAACGTGACTATTCACTTAAGTCACTTCAATAACATCATTCTCGACTTACGAGGCCTTACTCATACGCACAAAGGCTCTCGAGACTAAATCGGAACTTTTTCCAATTAAAAAAAGTTTCTCTTTTGAACAGAGCTCACACGCCCGTGCAAGATACAACACGCCCGTGTGAAGTCACACACGCCCATATTCCCAAACCGTGCTTAAAAACCCAAGCATACTGCCAATGCCCCACGGTCAAGCCACACGCCCGTGCTTCCCAACCTTGGTAAACACTGACTTCCCTCACACGTCCTGGAGTCTAGACACACGCCCGTGTGGCTAGCTCGTGGCCAATTTTGACTTAAAATGACAACCTGCAGGGGACGCACGGCCAAAGTACACACCCGTAGGCTGACCGTGTGTCACACATGGCCTAGACACACGCCCGTGTGTCTATCCACATGGACAAGAACAAAGCTATTTGCTAAGCTCTTATCACCCCTATAGCATTCACAACATGCACTCATACAACATATCCTTAATCAAATCAAATTGAAGTGCAATCTCACATAGAAAACTACATCTTGTCATAAAATGTAATAGCCAACAACAAAGGAAAAGAAAGGGAGTAAGCTTTGAGCTTAGTAAGTTTACACATAAACAATTAAGCATCCTAGTGTAAGCTAAACAACAATTAGCATTATACTAACATATAATGTACAACTATGCTTACTCTTCTATTCCTTACCACATTTCCAACACATCATGAGTCACATACTCATAGACATTGAAATGCACCCTTGCATTCAATATCACATTTACACAATATACAATACATCATTATTTATCAATAATACATCCACACAGCTGCCTTACTCAATATAACAACCACATAGCTAGTGCACATAACTAATCCACACAGCTAATTTTATCCACACAGCTAATGCTTCGGTGGTTTCGTACTTAGCCCACCACAATCAATTTAAAAGGTAGTATCGCACTTAGCCTACCACAAAGGTATCATAGTGGTATCGCACTTAGCCCACTAGATAAATATACTTAACGATAGCATCACACATAGCCTAGCTCATCATCGTTAAGCATTAAGATGGTATCGCACTTAGCCCACCATTTAGCATTATCACTACACATTCACAATCTACTTACTCAATTATTCATCCATTCACAATGTCTACCACATTCATTCCACTTGAACCACATGGGTTCTCAATCATTCTCATTCATGCTACACGCTAACTAGCATTAAGAATGTGTAAGTATAAATGCATTATTTACGCATAAACTTACCTCGATACTTAAAAGTATAGAAACATGCAATTTAGTCCACCACCTTGCTCTTGCCTCGATTTCGATCTGGGCTTCGTTTTTCATGATCTATAATGAATAAATCAGCTTATTTAATACACACATTGACTAAATTGACTCTTATCTCATACTTTGGAAAAATTTACTCTTTTACCCCTAAACTTTATCATAATTACACTTTAGCCCCAAGGCTCGTAAAGTGATTTTTATTCAACTTTCTAGCCTTTCATGCTAAGCTGAACCACTTACTCAACTAAAGCATTCATCAATTCTCACTAAATCACACATGTATGACCAAACTAAAGTTTTTCAGAAACTAGTCCCTACATGCATTTTCATGGAAAATCACTTAAAAAAAGATGTTTCTACAATATCAAGCTTTCATATTCTTCCATAAAACATCAAAATACATGTATGTCATACATATGTACATTTTTGAACATCCATCATAGCTCACCAAATAGCTAAAAATAGCTTTCTCATGCAACTAGGACTTCAAAAATACGAAGTCTAACACCCCAAACTCGGCCTAAACGTTACGACTGGATCTGGTATGTCACATGAGAAGAGAGTTTGAATTTTTTTTAAAGAAAACTTCACAATTTAGAAAACTTTTCGTTTAGTGTTTCCATTTCATTAATAATTTAAAATTATATTTGAAGGTTTCTCACCAACTTCTTATTAGAACGAACTAAAAGTCTCAAACAGGTTTGTTTTACGAAAGCCGAAAACTATGTAATTTTAAAAACGTGACATTTGAAAACAATGTTGAGGTTTTAAGCAAATTCCTGAATTAATACTTTACTAGCTTGTTATCCGTGTGTTATTATTTGAAAAAATGTTTGTTACAAATTGTTTAGAAAACTCCCAATTTAACGTTTCATAAAATATACTAATCGCAATAAATCAAAAACCAAATCATAAAATCTCGGAGGCCTTATTACATAGCGATTCCCAAATTTTAAAACAAGTTTTAAAGGAAGAAACGAATTTTACAAAAGAAACATTGCATGGCCACCTCGAAGTCCGCCTCGGCTCCAAATCCGCAACTAAAAGTCACCTGCAAAATTAAGCAAAGGGGTGAGTCACCAAGACTCAGCGTGTAATTCCCCTTATGAAAGCAATTTGGGCCTAAGCCCTATCAACATGGCATATCGGAGAATGTATGCAATGCAACCCCGCCCAACCCAATTTTCCATCCTCTACATCACTTGAACCAGCCGAATACCTGTGGCACCAAGCCACTGTGGTTCCAAACCACTGTGATACCAAATCATTGTGACAGAGTCACGAAATATAATATGTGGGGCCAACCCACTGTGGTACCAAACCACTGTGACAATCACTGAATAATATATTTGGGGCCAACCCACTGTGGTACCAAACCATTGTGACAGTCGTTGAATCACACTTCCCCTTTCAGTATCATATCCCAAATCCCCATGTGTTATGTAGTCATAATATAATGAGTGCACCTATGTCAATGCAAATCACATGACCAGAGCATACATATATTTATGATAAAATATTCACTTAACACAATCAAGAGACAACTAACCTGGTATCTCCGATCTTTACCCCTCCCAAGGGTAACTCAACAACCATTATCAGTGATTCGGCTTTCAAGAAATTCACAAATTAATAATAATCAAACAGAAGATGGTGTGAGTATTACACACCTGGTTACGCGTAAAACTAGACTCTCTACATCGACACTCTCACTAGCAGGAATAACAACGATTTGCCTATCCCAGGCAGACGTCGGCTCTCTACCACAACCTGGCGGAAAGTCTCGAACCGCCGACACAGAATGTCTTTTAAATTTAGGAGCAGAGATTACGGGTCCACTCCCCTCCTTAGTTTGGCTAGCACTCGCATCCATAAAGAGACTTGATCAGTCCAGTACTTTAGTGAAACAATGATTTTTCCCAACAAAGGGTTTAATTAAGACAGAGTAAACGAATAGAGGCTGATCATAAAGAAGAAAAGAGGGCTCCTTACCTTAAAACCCGAATAGAAAGGTAAGATTCGGCAATCAATAGACCTTCAGGCTTTGGACTTCAAAACGTTCGACTACTGGGGCTTCCCGAAGTAAGCATTCCAAACGGAAGAGAAGAGGAGGGATTAGCCGAAATCTAACCATCAAAACAAAATAGCCATTCGGCTATGACCTCACAGAACCAAAAAAGGAAGAGAAAGAATTGAAAGAGTCTCCCTTGCCTTGCACAAATAGAACCCGATTGAAGAGGAGACTTTTGGCAAACCACAGGGATGCTTCTTGATGTTCGGTTGATAACAGTAGATGAGAGACACAGGTTTAGTTGATACAAGGAGTGATTCGGGCTTGGGAAAAAGAGAATAGAGTAGAACGAAGAAGTAAAGAAGAAAGACAGGATTCGACTATAGGGAAGAAACAAGTTGTAAAAGATGAACAAAGGTGGTTCGGCTTAAGAGAAAAACAAGGAAGATGAAAAGAAAATGAAGAAAATAGAAGCAGTGTAGAAGAGAAAGAAGGTTTCGGCTTAATGAAAGATGTAGAGAAAATAAAGAAGAAAGGTTTCGGTTATGGCGAAGAGTCAAACTATAGAAGGTGAGGGAGAGACTCGGCTAATGTGAGGCTAAAAGAAATAAGCTTCGAATGGGAGAAGAAAGGGATTCGGTTATGTTAGAGAACTTAGAGAGGAAGGGATGAAAGTTGAAAGAAAGAAGAAATGAAAGAAAAAGGGTAGAAGCCAAAGTGTGCTACGGTTTTTGGTACACAAAAAAAAAAAAAGTGAATGAAACTAAATTGGAAGAGAAATAAAAGCTTCTCAAAAGGGGTCTCGATTTCCACAACAGTAGATGAGAGACACGGGTTTAGTTGATACAAGGAGTGATTCGGGCTTGGGAAAAAGAGAATAGAGTAGAACGAAGAAGTAAAGAAGAAAGACAGGATTCAGCTATAGGGAATATACAAGTTGTAAAAGATGAACAAAGGTGGTTCGGCTCAAGAGAAAAACAAGGAAGACGAAAAGAAAATGAAGAAAATAGAAGTAGTGTAGAAGAGAAAGAAGGTTTCGGCTTAATGAAAGATGTAGAGAAAATAAAGAAGAAAGGTTTCGGTTATGGTGAAGAGTCAAACTATAGAAGGTGAGGGAAAGGTTCGGCTAATGTGAGGCTAAAAGAAATAAGCTTCGAATGGGAGAAGAATGGGATTCGGCTATGTTGGAGAACTTAGAGAGGAAGGGATGAAAGTTGAAAGAAAGAAGAAATGAAAGAAAAAGGGTAGAAGCCAAAGTGTGCTACGGTTTTTGGTACACAAAAAAAAGAAGTGAATGAAACTAAATTGGAAGAGAAAGAAAAGCTTCTCAAAAGGGGTTTTGATTTCCACAACTCTTTTCCCAAATGGCAATAACGACACACCCTACCCCCTTATGACCGAACATTAAACACAATGATGCCCAAAGGAACCCAAAAGCAAACGGCACACCCCCCACACTAGTTCAAAACCGAAAATGCTCCCTTAGCATTTCCCACATTTAGCCAAACTCTCATCCACCTCCCCACTCCTTGATTTGCTCCTTGCTTCACTCTCCATCCACTCATTTGAATTATTTGACCAATTCAAACTCCCTCAAGCTCTCTTGTCCATCCATTTGAATGCATTGACCCATTCAACAACCACCTTTGAAGAGTCCCTGTCGAATGCCAACACCTCCCCTTCCTAAGCACAAAAATAAAGTTCCACATGCTACCGATGAGACTCGAACTCTTTCCCTCCTCCTGCTCCCTTGTGATGCCCCTCCCTTGCTCCTTAAGTGGCGTCACCTTGCCACCACACCACACACCCTCTTGTGTCAACAATTACAAGTAATTATTCTTAAAGCCTGCTTCTCCTAGCTCTCCCCCCTAAAGTGCCTAAAAAGCAAAATTTTTCCAAAGCTCTGGCTCGAGCCCGAGCCTCTCCAGGACCCCCCAAACACACCAAAATAAAATGCTACACAAGCCAAGCACACAAAGAACATAAAAATGAAGAACCCCTAATTCTAGGATGTTACACGAAGAATATCAAAAATGGGACTTAAATGCACTTACTAGCAAGCTTGAAAAATTTGAAGAACCCTAACAATGGCTCTTGCAGTTTTCGGCAGCCTTGGAGAAGAAGATGAATGAATTTTGTCATCTTTTCTCCTATTTTAATCATTTAATAACCAAATGACCAAAATGCCCTTTTTGATAAACTTCCTATTTTAACTCATCCATGCCCAATTTTGTCCAAAAACTAAAAATTGGGAAAATTTCTCATTAAGGACCTCTAATATATATATTCTAAAGCCATTTCATCCAAATAGCTTCTAGAATCTCACATTTTGCAACATTTGCAATTTAGTCCTTTTGGGCAATTTCAACCGCAATTTCACAAAATTGCTTCATGAAACTTTTACACTAGCATGCATACATAGCATAGACTTCAAAAACTCATTCATAACCCACGAATTTGTGGTCTCACACCACTATTCCATCTAGACCCTAAACCGGGATGTTACAAATTCAATTGAAGGTGTATGTACATATATGTTGATTAATCGTAGTTAAATCGAGTTTGATTGGTCATTAAAATATGCAAAATCAGGATTTAAAATGAGTTTTTTCATAAAAATAGGTGCAATGGTTTTTACACGGGCGTGGGTCTGCCCACACAGGCGTCTGAGGGGTTGCACACGGGCATATGGGTAAGTGACATGGGTAAGTGGAAACTAAAGCTATCACACACGGGCGTGTGCGATCTACCAAAAAGTTTTTCATGACACGAACATGGTCATTTAATGACACATGGTCTGGGGGACACAGTGGTGTGGGTTGTTGGGGGTTTAATTTTTTTCTTTTTAAATTGGTATTCTAATTTGTTTTTGTTACTATTTAGTCCTAAAAATCGATTTGTCTAATTAGAGCCCTAGATGTTAAGGAAACTTGGTAAAATTTTAGGATTAGTCTCGTAATAGGTAAAAATTGATAGAAACACACTTAATTTGTAACTCAAAATAGGTCATGGTAGTTTGTATTTGTTACAATTTAGTCCATATTAGTAAAACTTGAATTAGACATAGCAAACGAACTCAATTTAAGCTAAAATTTTTAGACTTGCATAATTTTGAATAAAAAAAGGTTGGTAAACATTTAGAACTAAAATTGGGTTAGTTTTACCATTGGTGGTAAAATGAAAAAAATGCCCTTAGGTTAAATTACCTAGGAAAAGTTTAAAATTGGCTCATAATTTGCTTTCGCGATAATATATAACTAATATTCAAATAATATTGAGGTGTTATAAGGTCGAGGTGTGTCTTGGGTGGCAGTTAGCCGGAGAGTCACTTAGGTGGCTAATGTAACGCTTCGAATTCGGGCCGGTCCGTCTCGATCGGGTTCAGGGTGTCACATTTCGAGGGTGGGATATTTTCTAAGGAGTGGCTGCCAGTTAATTTGCTGACTGGAGGAGTGCTTTTGGTGTTTCATGTTTTTTTCTTAGTTTATTTGTTTCTACTTTATGAATTTTGTTTTGTTTTTAGGTTGGTTTTTTTTTTTGGTTTATTTTGGATTAGGATTTGTGCTCTTGTCTGTTATATGGATTAACAACTTAACATTGCTATTGATTTTGTTTTGATTTTATAATTTATGATTTATGAAATCTTAAAGATTGCTATTTCTATTGCTTTATGAAATTTGTTTTACTTTTGTTTCGTGGGTTAACAACTTAACATTCACTCCTCAATTTTACTATTTCAATGAAAATCATAATAAATTTATTATTTAATTATTTTTACTCACAAGTATATTATAATCTATACTTTCATATCCCATAATCATATTAAATTTGAAATGTCTCCTTTTCCTATTTTATTTTACTTTATATTCTTTTTCTTTTTTATATATAATAGATGCTTGTTAGTCCAATGGCAAGGAAAGAACTTACTTTCTTAACACTCGTCTATAATTTGAATGTAATTTCAAGGGATTTTTTATATATAATAGATGATTTTTTATATATGATTTGAATGTGATTTCAAGGGATTTTTTTCCTCGCCCACATGAATTTAAAACTCATCTACAAATGGTGTTAATCTAATTAAAATTGATTTATGTATGATTTTCTGCATGAACAAGCCAAATTAAATGAAGGAAAATAAGCCAAACAAAATATGTAATAGTATATGTTGAACTCAACACCAAAAGACAAACAATATTTTATTTCTCAAAAACTCAACATCAAAATATGTTTAGCATATAAATGTATTTTAATTTATTATATAATTTTTTTCTTGTAGAATATCCACCGAACCAACATCTATTGAAGGTAGTGTTACACCTCCTACTTCGATAGATTCTGAAAATTCAGGAGTTGAAGCTTTAAGCCAGACAAAGGGGACTACTGGGAAAAGAAAAGCCACTCCACAAAGGTCAGAAGTTTGGTCTCACTTCACTAAGATTTTTAATAGTGAAGGTGCAAGTAAGGCTAAATGTAATTATTGTGAAAAGGAATTTTGTTGTGATGTGACAAAAAATGGTACGGGGTCATTGAAATATCATATTGGTTCATGTAAGAAAAATCCTAGTAATGCTTTTGACACTAGCCAAGGACTACTAGTTTTACCTAGAAAGGGAGTTGAAGAGGGGGAAGGGCATCTTTCAACTTGGAGATTTGATCAAGAAGCATGCAGGAGAGGATTAGCACAAATGATTGTGATTGATGAATTACCTTTCAAGTTTATTGAAAGTGAAGGCATTAAGAAATTTATGTTTGTGGCATGTCCTAGGTTTCATGCTCCTTCATAAATGATCGTTGTTGTTTTTTTTTTTTTTTTTTTTTTTTTGCAATGTCAAAGTCTTAAAATTTATATAAAGAATGATCAAACCTAGAAACTAACTATGACAATGATTTGAGGCAAGCGCACCTATCGAACAGTAGTATAGTTAAGGCAAGACCGGAATGTCGAACCCAAAGGAACCAAAAGTACTAATACTAACTCTCTTTTTATTATTTAGCCTAAGAATTAAAGTGATTTTTATTTAATCTAAAATTAACTAACTATTAAACTAAAGACTCTAAGACAAAGAAGAATGAAATTGGGAAAATAATTTTGAGGAAAAACCAATTGATTAAGACGACACCCAAGGAAGAATCCACCTAGACTTCACTTGTTATCTAATTCTGAACCAGACAATTTATTCATTTGACTTGATCCGTAAGATTCCCTAAGTTATATTAATCCCTCTCTCGAGGCGACTAACGTCTAACCCTAGGTTGATTAATTGAAATCTCTTTCTAATTAAAACCCCTAGAATTGCATTAACTCGATCTATGGACTCCCATATTAGGTTTCACCCTAATCCGGCAAAATCTCGTCACCCTATCTCTAGGCGTACGATCAACTCCACTTAATTATGCTAGATCTACTCTTCAGCAGGGACTTTTGCTCCTCCACCTAAGCACATCACACTTGAATTAATATCCCAGAAATATCAACACAAGAATTAATAACACATAATTAAGATCAAGTCAAATATTTATCATATAGTTCAGCAAACGATAACAAGATTCATCTTAGGTTTCATCTCCCTCAGGTATCTGAGGGTTTAGTTCATAATAATAATAGAAAACATCTCAGAAGAAAAGATAAAACAAAACATAAGAAATCCCTAAAACCCTCTGAAGGAATTGAAGAAGAGATCCTCCATCTTGAGTATAATTCCAGCTTCTTGAGATTAATCAACTGGCTATCTTCGCGTAAATCCCCACAAATCTGCCTTCTTTGGCCTAGCTGGACAACCCCTGACTAAAGCCCTGGGTTCCCCTCGACAAAAGCCCTGGCAGAAGGCTTCTATCGAACTCCTCCTCAAGTTGCCCCCTTGGGTGTTTATATAGACTTTGAGATGCCTTACTTGGCCCCTAAGTATCCTAATTCAAGTAGAATTCCTACAAGGGTGTTTGAATAGGCTTTGGAATGTGTTTCTTTGTTTCCAAGTATCCTATTCTAGGCCGTGTTCGAGACTGTTTATGAGGCACGGCCGTGTGGTCTTGGGTCTAGCCGTGTGGATTTTGTGATATGGCCCATTGATTCCGTTTTGGGCCCGTTTTCCATTCTTTTCGTCATCCGGTGCTCTTCTGAGTATAAAACATGAAAACAAAGGATTAAGAGCACCAAATTACATAATTCAAGGCTTAAATCATCCAAAAGCATTCTAAATGTGGGCTTAAAATATGTTACTTTTACGATTTATCAAATACCCCCACACTTAAGCTTTTGCTTGTCCTCAAGCAAAATTCTCAACTCACAATTAAAATGAACTTCCTTGATTCATAATATTCATCAATAATGTTTCGTCATAATTCAAAGATAATTCATACATGGATAATTCAACTCAAAGGGTCCTAAAGATTCAAACAATCAAAGTCATACATTTATTGCCCGAGAACATTAGGTGTTTCCCCTTACCTAATTAATTACCTCTGATTCAAAATCGACAAGAGTTGACATCATCACAAAAGATTCACTCAAATCACTCAAAGTGTTTATGGTTCAGAATTAAGCACTCAAAAGTCGAATATGAAAAGTTAATCCCATAGGCTTGCATAAGAATCAAATCTCCACCACTATAATATGAGATGATACACAAATCAAAAGGTCTTTAGCAGGGCTATAACGGGGCTTGGGTAAAAGGTGTGGATAAAGGCTGAATTAGAGGGTTAGAATCGAGATTGACTTGACAAATTACCCAACCAGAAACAACAAACTGAATATAAGTAATTACATTAATTGGAAACTAATAATACTATTGTTGATAATAATCTAGTATGAGCTTCTTCAATAATTGAAATTTAATGTATAAGCTCACCTAATCACAAAACTAATAATGAATATACTTCATTTTTTTTAAGAACAAGTCAAATATACATGATAAAGGATAAATTTAACGATTGAAATAAATAAAATAGTTAGGCAACTGATCAAATCAATTCTCGACATAAGGGTAGTCAAAAGAAATGGTGATAACAAATACAAAGGGTTTTGGGTTAATATTAGTGGGTGAGTTAATAAAAAGGGTTGTTAGGATTAAACGAGGTTCACTAGGGGTTAATTGTGAAGGTAGGCTTTTAGTGGAGTGAATGGGTTAAAACCTAGGTGCCTTTATCATCTCTGTATATCAAATCAAAGGTGTGGTCTCGACAAGTATAATCGATGCAAGTTCTAGAATAACAAATCAATGTTGACACACTCATAATCAATAAAGTGAGCAAGAAAAAGAATATATGCTCTATAAGGCTCAAAATCTCACAAAAATTATGTGTATTTGATGTCAACCTCGTAAATTTCAAACTTCAATGTAATAATTAGATTCAGGTAGACAACCTAACAAATTTTAAATTTCTGAAAAATAGACTTATTATGCTTGATTCTCTAGTATCCTTCGAAATTAATCATCAATGCACAATTATCAATGACTTAATCTAAAACATATCAATAGAAATCATAAATCAAAGGAATTTTCATTCTAATCATAATATAAGAAAATTACTTTAGAACAAGGCATAATTCAGGGATTTTCAAATAATACTGTAGTTAACCCCCCCACACTTAAGATGTACATTGCCCTTAATGTACAAAGGTAGATAATGATCATATAGTAAGAAAATCAAAAGAAAGGGAGAGAAGTGAAACTTCCTGAATTTTGGATGAAGAGAAACGTAGGGAGTGCCTCTAGCCGTTTGACTTGAATCCTCAAAGTAGTCGGTCTGATTTTATTGTATCCTAAGCTAAATCTAAATGCCATGGGGAAAAAGAAGAAAGTAATAACAATAAAAATAAGAATAAAAGTAAATAATGAAAAATGAAAGAAGAAAGATAACGGGAAAAAGAAAGGAAGAAGGGGGTTTAAATAGAGATGCATCCCACGCCCGTGTTCCTTCCTATGGTGCCCACACGGCCATGGCCACGGCTGTGTGCAAGGCCGTGTGGGTATGGAAACCTACGCCAAAATACGAAAAGAATTAAAACGAAATTAATTAGTAGAGTTAGTGCTCGGGTTGCCTCTCGAGAAGCGCTCGTTTATAGTCTTAAGCTAGACTTTTCTCCCATTTGCATAGTCATGGTGGTTTGAGAAGGTGAAAGTCCTTCCTCATGCTATCAATCCTATTATCATGGTGAAATTCAAGTTGAGTAGCGTTTACTTTAAAGGTATCGATTGTAGGATTACTTACCTCGACTGTTCCTTATGGAAAAACATTGAGTACCCTAAAAGAGATTTCTTTGTTTGTATTAGGGTTTGGAGGAGGTATTCGAGGGTCTGCTTTATCTAACAGTACTTGATCTCCGATCTTGAATTTTTTTGTTCCTTGGAGTGGCATTGGTTCTGCTTTATGTATTCCTAATTTTTCCTTGAAGTGTGTCTTCCACTCGTCTAGTTCATCGATTTGAAGCCTTCGTTCCTCATAGGTTATTTCCTTGTTGGCATAAGGTCTAGGATCTGGCTCAGTTGTGTAGTTCCGTGGTGCTTCTTGAAAAGAAGGTTTTACCGAATGGTTATTAATAGAATTAATGTTCTCACCTTGATTACTCGATGTCCTAGCTGTGAAACACCCCAAACCCGGCCCACAAGCCTCGACCAAATCTGGTATGTTCCTTGAGAAAACCGGTTCAAAACTTGATGGTTACTTTGGACAATTTGGTTGTATTTGAAGAAAATTTGATTTGTGTTGAGTTCGAATTGAAAATGTCTAGATTTAATAAAACTTTATTAAAAGTTTCAAAGTTATAATGTGAAGTAAATACCGAGTTTTTATATCATGAAATTGGAAATCGTTCGTGAGTAGGTGTCAAAACATGTAAAAGTTTATTTTTAAGAAAAGATTACTTAACTTTAATTTGATAAAAATCGTATCATACTAAAATAATTAAAACGCATGCATAAAACAGTTCAACACTAATGGCCTTATTACATCAAAGAAAACCCAAAATAAATCCAAACTTAAATAAATAGTCTTTAAATAAAATAACTCTGAACTGAGCATGGCCACCACTAAGTTCCTGCTGACCCGGTCCATCACTGAGCATCACCTAAAAAGATATCCCACAATGAGGTGAGTCAAACAGACTCAATGTGTAACAGCCAACACAAAGTCCCAACGATTCAGGCATACAAACATGTATAAAACACATATAATCAATGATGCATTCCCGAACCCAAACCTAGATAACCATCCGTTACACATCACCCGTACCAACCAATCACACCGTGGGGATTACTAAATCGACCCTCCATCCGCTACACACCATCAAAGGCAGTCGCTGCAGTCGACTGGCACATCGCCCTTATAAATTCGTGGCATAGGCACCAGATAATAGTAATTCGTGACCTTGGTCACCAGATAACATTTTGTGACATGAGTCACCAGATTTTGTGGTAAAAACCACCAGATCACTTCCCCTTTCCATATCACCCATATGCCCCAATGTATCATACAAAGCATACACAAATCATGCCATATTCCTTATTTCACATTCATATCACATTCACATATGTGCCATATCCCAAATGTTCATAACATTTATTAACATAACATTAAAGATTACGTACCTGAGTACTCTGTACCATTGCATGGTACCTTTGGCCACATTCTCATATTATTATGAACATATGTATTAAAATAATACCACAAATCATTTAAGAGTTAGTGTGGGGTTACACACTTGGTTTCACTGAAATCCCGAAAATCCCGATCTAATGCTTTTAGATCCTTAGTTCCTACATTCGGCCAACACTAAGCAATTTAACAAAAAGCCATTCGGCTACTTAATCAAATCCCGAAGGACTATCGCAACCAAAATCCTTACCTTGCTGCCAATTTAGCTACTAATCAAATCCCGAAATTTCGTGCTGTTTCTCCCTTGTAATCGGTCAACACTAGATCACTGAACTGGTTAGTTTTCGGCTTTTGTAACAAATAAGAAACAGATCCAAATCACTAACTATGGCCTTGGCCGAATATCATATGCACTTACCTTGTGGATCCAAATCCCGAAATCGTCCTTGATCCTAGTGATGTCGAAATCCCTATAGGTATATGTTAGATTCCATTCTAACATTTAATGAACAAGATAAATGGCCTTCGGCCTATGGCTACACACACTTACCTTTAGATCTTGAAATCCCGAAGACCTCCTCCTTATAGTCGACTATAGACAAATCTCGAAACCTCCTTTATAGTTTCGGCCAAGGAACATAAATGGCATTAGAGTCTTAACTTTGGCTTAAAGAAAAGAAATAAAACGAAGATAATAGATCCTTACCCTTACTACAGAAATCGACTGCCCCCTTGCTTGATGTGGATCACTCAAGTTTCGGCTTTTGATCTAGTGAAGGAATCGGCTCCCTTCTCAAGAGACACAATCGGCTATGGCCACTAAAATAGGAGATTCGGGTTAGGCAATAGGTGAACAATCGGTTACGGGTTACTTGAGTATTCGGCTTCCACAAGAATGAAAAGAAAAGTATGGCACTTAGGGAGAATTCGACAATGATGAGTTTTGAGAGAGGGATATTCGGTTTTGAAGAAAAAGAATGAAGGGATGAATATGTTGGGAAATTGCGACAAAGAAAAGAATTGAGAGAATTAGAGAAGAAAATTTTCGGCTAGGAGAGAAACTTTGAGAAAAGAAGACAAAAGAATTCAATTGAAGAAGATGAACACTAGGCTTCAGAATTTCGGCTATACACCACCTCACACTCAGTGTTGGATATTCGGCCAACTCTCCCTATTTTGATAACTTTATCTCATTTTTTTCATATCCTTTATCCTTCCTCCCTAATTATCCTTATTTATCACTTAAAATAAAAGATTTAAGCTCCTAAATTGTAGCCTAAGTGCCGTCCATCCCCTTTACCCTAGGAGTGCCGAATTTTAACTCCTTAACCTGGGCTCCTTGTGGCCATACAAGGCCCAATTCATCCTCCTAAGTGACGCCACCCTCATGTCCATTTTAGCATTAATAAAGTTTGGGCTACAAGCCCAATTCTCTTGCTGCCTGACGTAAAAACACTCTCAAAAGTGCTCCCCTTGCTGCTCGAACCTAGGCCTTGCACCCATGCTTGTGGCGTTACTTACTGAGGCTTTAAGTGGCGCCTCCTTGCCACTTCACCAAGCCCATTTGTGTGTCTAATTTCGCTTACTAATTTTCTTAAGGCCTATCTAGCTTGGCTCCACTTTAAGACTTAAAATTAAATAAGTTCTAAGGCATTCTTCTACTTCATACATTTAAACAAAAATGCATAAGCCATTATCCCGGATATTACAGTTCTACCCCCTTAAAATAATTTCGACCTCGAAATTACCTGGCTAAAATAAGTGAGGGTATTGCTGTCTCATTGCCTCTTCCGGCTCCCAAGAAGCTTCTTCCGATCCATGATTACGCCATAACACTTTAACTAAAGGAACTGATTTCCTTCGTAACACCTTCACGTCTCGTTCCAAGATCTGAATCGGCTCTTCCTCGTATGACAAATTAGGCCTTAGCTCCACCTCTTCAACTGGTACTACATGCGATGGATCCGATCGATAACAATGTAACATTGAAACATGGAATACATCGTGCATCTGCTTCAACTCCGGAGGCAACTCTAACTGGTATGCCACTGGTCCAACTCGCTTCAATACCCGATAAGGTCCTATAAACCTTGGACTTAACTTCCCTTTTCGACCAAATCTCATCACCTTCTTCCAAGGCGAAACTTTAAGAAACACCTGATCTCCCACAGCAAATTCTGTCTCCTTCCGCTTGAGATCTGTATACGACTTTTGCCTATCAGATGCCTCCTTTAATCGTGTCCGAATTACCTCCACCTACGTTCCCCCAATTCGGTCCAACACGTAGGAGTGCGACACTTCCGTCCATACAGCACCTCATAGATGCCATCCGAATACTGGCTTGATAGCTGTTATTATAAGCAAATTCTGCTAGAGGCAAATATTCTTCCCAACTTCCTCTGAAGTCTATCACACAACCCCTCAACATATCCTCTAACACTTGGATCACTCGTTCCGACTGACCGTCCGACTGTGGATGAAATGCCGTACTGAAATCTAATCTGGTACCCAGCGCTTGATGTAGTGCTTTCCAAAACCGAGACGTAAACCTCGGATCCCTATCTGAAATAATCGACACCGGCACTCTATGCAACCTCACAATTTCCGCCACATACAACTTTGCTAACCTCTGCAAGGAATAGTCAACCCGTACTGGAATGAAATGCGCGGACTTTGTCAACCGATCCACTATCACCCATACCGAGTCCTTCTTAGTAGGCGTAAGGGGAAACCCACTAACAAAGTCCATGGTGATTCTCTCCCACTTCCGCTGCGGAATCTTTATCGGCTGAAGCAGACCTGACGGAACTTGGTGTTCAGCCTTGACTTGCTGACACGTTAAGCACTTCCCTACGAATTCTGTAACTTCTCGCTTAAGACCAGGCCACCAAAACTGTTCCCTTAGATCTCTATACAACTTACTACCTCCAGGATGCATAGCATAAGGGCTATTATGCGATTCCTGAAGAATTCTCTGCCTTAACTCCATATCCTTAGGCATACAGACCTTACCCTTGAAACATAATACTCCATCGCTGTTAACACCATAATCCTCTAACTCCTCATTCTGTACTTGCCGTAGCTTAGCAGTTAAATCATCGTCTGCTAACTGTCCTTCTTTCACCTCGTTCAACCATGTCGACTTGACTTGCAACTCTGCCAACAAACTTCCGTCGTCATACAAGCTAAGATGTGCAAACATTGCCCTCAGATCCGACACAACCTTCCGACTTAGGGCATCTGCCACCACATTCGCCTTGCTCGGGTGATACTCTATCGAACAATCATAGTCCTTCAGTAACTCCACCCACATTCGCTATCTCAGGTTCAACTCCTTCTGAGTCAGCAGATACTTAAGGCTCTTGTGGTCTGTCTAGATCACTGACTTTTCTCCATAAAGATAGTGCTTCCATACCTTAAGAGCAAAGACCACCGCCGCCAGTTCCAAGTCATGCGTCGGATAATTAACCTCATGTGGCCTCAATTGTCGAGACGCATAAGCTACTACCTTCCCGTCTTGCATCAGAACACATCCTAATCCTGTATGAGAAGCATCACAGTACACCACAAAATCCTTCCCTGCCTCCGGCTGAATCAAAACCGGAGCTTCAGTCAAAACCGTCTAAGCTTCTCAAAGCTCTCCTGTTGCTTATTTGTCCATACAAAAGGTACTTCCTTCCTTAGCAACTTTGTCAAAGGTGCGGCTAACAACGAAAACCCTTCTACGAACCTTCTATAGTAGCCTGCTAACCCCAAGAAACTACGAACCTCAGCCACAGACTTAGGTGGTTTCCAATCTAACACTGCTTCAGTCTTCCTAGGATCCACCCTTATCCCTTCTGCAGACACCACATGCCCTAAAAACGTCACCTCCTTCAGCCAAAATTCACACTTGCTGAATTTGGCATAGAGCTTCTTCTCCCTTAATACTTGCAACACTATCCGGAGATGCTCGTCATGTTCTTCCTCAGACTTGGAATACACTAGGATGTCGTCGATGAACACAACGACGAACCGATCCAAGTAAGGTTGAAAAAATCGATTCATCATATCCATGAACGCAGCTGGGATGTTCGTCAATCCGAACGGCATCACTAAGAACTTATAATGCCCGTATCTTGTCCGGAAAGCTGTCTTATGGATATCCACTTCCTTCACCTTAAGCTGATGATATCCAGACCGTAAGTCTATCTTTGAAAATACTGCTGCCCCCTTAAGCTGATCGAACAAGTCGTCGATCCTTGGCAAAGGATACTTGTTCTTGATGGTCAGCTTATTCAACTGACGATAATCTATGCATATACGCATAGTTCCGTCCTTCTTCTTCACGAACAAGACCGGTGCTCTCCGCGGAGACACACTGGGTCGGATAAACCCACGATCAAGCAACTCTTGGATTTGAGCTTTGAGCTCCACCAACTCCTTTGGTGCCATTCTGTACGGAGTAATTGACACAGGAGCTGTACCAGGTAACAAATCAATTCTGAACTCCACCTCCCTATCCGGGGGTATTCCAGGTAATTCCTCCGGAAAAACATCCACAAAGTCCCTTACCGTTCTAACTCCACTAACTCCCTCTTCCTTCGCATCCAGCACACTAACGAAGGCCAAGAATGCCTTGCACCCTTTCCAAACCATCTTATCAGCCTTTAATGCAGAGACTACATTAGACAAGTAGTTTCCTCATCATCCGGAGTCTTTAACTCCATTCGTTTAGCTGCACAATCCACTATTGCTCGATGTTCCACCAGCCAGTCCATGCCAAGTATGAGATCAAATTCTCCGAAAGGTAGTTCCATCAAGTTAGCAGGGAATACTACTCCTTGAATCTCTAAAGGTACTTTCCGAAATATCTTATTCACCACTACAGTTTGACCTAACGGGCTCACTACAGTCATCTCCCTACTAGACAGTTCAGAGGCTATACCTAGTGTTTCAACTACTCTACATGCAACATAAGAATGGGTAGAGCCAACATCCATTAAAGCAAAGTAAGGCTTGCCAGCTATAAGGAACGTACCGGTTATGATGTCCGGTGCGTCTCCATCTTCCCTGCGGCGAACTGCATACACCAGTACCGGCTGTCTTGCCTCTGTATTACCGACACCTCTGCCTGGTGTTCCCCGTCCTCTTCCAGCACCATTACCTCTGCCATTCGCACCTCGACCCCGCTGAGGATGCTGTCCACCTCTTCCAGCCTGATTAAAACTCTGAGCTGCTGGTCGATTCCCATCTGGTTTCATAGGATAGTCCTTAATCATGTGATCCTTGGATCCACACTTAAAACAGCCCCCTGTCTTCTTCCAACACTCCCCTAGATGCATCTTACCACACTGAGTACAAGTACGGTACTGTCCTCCCGTAGCGGCCTGCTGTCCTCGCTGCCCATCAAGTCGATGCCTCTTTTGAACATTCCCAGATAACCCTGACGATCCAAAACCTCTCTTTTGCTTATTCCGATCCGAATTCTGCCTTACAGAGTCCTTAATCCCTTCGGCCACCTTAGCCTTTTCTACCAACACGGCAAACTCCCGCTCCTGCTGTGGAGCTATCAACAACCTCAGGTCATCCCTCAATCCGTCCTCAAACCGGACACATCGTTCATGCTCCGTAGCCACAATCCCTCGAGCATACCCGCTCAACCTTAAGAATTCTGCCTCGTACTCCGCTACGGACTTGTTCCCTTGAACCAGCCCTAGAAATGCCTTCCTCTGCGCATCAACATAACTAGTTCCAACATACTTCTTCTGATACGCCGCCTTAACATACTCCCAAGTGAGTTCCTCAGCAGTAGCACCATCCCGAACTGTGAGCCACCATTGATATGACTCATCGCGAAGAAGCGACACCATTCCTTTCAATTTCTCCTCAGCAGTCAGATCCAGCTCATCCATGATTCGTTCTGTCGCCTCCAACCAATACTCAGCCGTACTGGGTGCCACACCAGATACACCACGGAATACCTCAGCTCCATTGGCTCGGAGTCGCTCGGGTACAGATTTCCGAGCTCCCATACCTCCGCCTGCTCCAGCCACCATCTCAAGAACCTGCAGCACTGCCTGCGATACTGCGTCGTCCCCCGTCTGATCCTGATGCTCAACTCCAGCAGTTGGTGGTGGGGGTGGTGGTACCTCATTTTCGGACCCTTGACCAGACCTCACGGGTTCCGATACGGTCATTCTGCCTCTACCACGTCCTCGCACATTACGACCACGTCCCCTAGAACTCATCTCTACGATCGCGATTTAATCTGATTTAAGAAATTTTTTATGCATTAGTCCTTGTTCCACTGATTATTCGCGAAGAATTTTATGAAAAGAAGTTTAATAGTGGTTCTTTCGATCAATCAAAGGTTTAGTTCAAGTCCTCTATCCTAATTCAGAGAAAACACATTCATTCAATAGTACCTACCACACACCTTCATCATTCGAACATTTTTGTCTGTTCCTATCCCAGGGGTATTTTCGTAATTTGTCCTACAGGGGTATTTTGGTAAATTTCCAAATCAAGGTATCTTGGTATTTTGTAAAATAGAAGTTTTTGGTATTTTTGTAAAGTAAAAATATTTTAATAAAAGTCGGGGGTAATATGGTAATTTTATAATCTAAGGGTATTTTAGTAATTTTGTACAAACCAGGGGTATTTGGGTAATTTTGTAAATCGGGAATATTTTGGAAAAATTTTCAAAAATAATTTTTCTACAAATCAAAGGGGTAATTTGGTGATTTTAAAACTAAGGTTTTTATAAAACAGTATGGCTAGTCCCTTTCGGGTTTTAATTATTGAGTTTAGCCCGTGAATGAGTCCTCTTGGTTAGGGTGAACCGTCACTACCCACCAGGTAGGATTCGAGTGGAGAGAAGGTGAGTCACTAGGACTGCTTAAATACCAAGCTCCCTCCGAAACCAATCCTAGACATGCGCATAATGGTTGCCACACCCTAGCTCGGCGACTTAAACACAGGTTTGTTTAATTAGGCTTTATAGTTTTATGTTATTCTGTATTGGAGTAAGCTAATCCTAGGGTCCAATAACTTAGCATACTAATCTACGTTCCCTTTATCACACAACAGTTAGGGGTACTTACCAGGTGGACTTCGGGTCGGAGACTTAGGTGCCATGCCAGAAAAACCTGCTTAATTCCAAAAATTTTCATAAAATCTTAATTGGGCTTTATTTTGAAAACGTTGTGGGCTTTAAACCCAAGGCCGAAAGTTTAAAACTGGGCTCTGATACCAAACTGAAACACCCCAAACCCGGCCCACAAGCCTCGACCGAATCTGGTATGTTCCTTGAGAAAACCGGTTCAAAACTTGATGGTTACTTTGGACAATTTGGTTGTATTTGAAGAAAATTTGATTTGTGTTGAGTTCGAATTGAAAATGTCTAGATTTAATAAAACTTTATTAAAAGTTTCAAAGTTATAAGTTGAAGTAAATACCGAGTTTTTATATCATGAAATTGGAAATCGTTCGTGAGTAGGTGTCAAAACATGTAAAAGTTTATTTTTAAGAAAAGATTACTTAACTTTAATTTGATAAAAATCGTATCATACTAAAATAATTAAAATGCATACACAAAACAGTTCAACACTAATGGCCTTATTACATCAAAGAAAACTCGAAATAAATCCAAACTTAAATAAATAGTCTTTAAATAAAATAACTCTGAGCTGAGCATGGCCACCACTAAGTTCCTGCCGACCCGGTCCATCACTGAGCATCACCTGAAAAATATCCCACAACGGGGTGAGTCAAACAGACTCAATGTGTAACAGCCAACACAAAGTCCCAACGATTCAGGCATACAAACATGTATAAAACACATATAATCAATGATGCATTCCCGAACCCAAACCTAGATAACCATCCGCTACACATCACCCGTACCAACCAATCACACCGTGGGGATTACTAAATCGACCCTCCATCCGCTACACACCATCGAAGGCAGTCGCTGCAGTCGACTGGCACATCGCCCTTATAAATTCGTGGCATAGCCACCAGATAATAGTAATTCGTGACCTTGGTCACCAGATAACATTTTGTGACATGAGTCACCAGATTTTGTGGTAAAAACCACCAGATCACTTCCCCTTTCCATATCACCCATATGCCCCAATGTATCATACAAAGCATACATAAATCACGCCATATTCCTTATTTCACATTCATATCACATTCACATATGTGCCATATCCCAAATGTTCATAACATTTATTAACATAACATTAAAGGTTACGTACCTGAGTACTCTGTACCATTGCATGGTACCTTTGGCCACATTCTCATATTATTATGAACATATGTATTAAAATAATACCACAAATCATTTAAGAGTTAGTGTGGGGTTACACACCTGGTTTCACTGAAATCCCGAAAATCCCGATCTAATGCTTTTAGATCCTTAGTTCCTACAATCAGCCAACACTAAGCAATTTAACAAAAAGCCATTCGGCTACTTAATCAAATCCCGAAGGACTATCGCAACCAAAATCCTTACCTTGCTGCCGATTTAGCTACTAATCAAATCCCGAAATTTCGTGCTGTTTCTCCCTTGTAATCGGTCAACACTAGATCACTTAACTGGTTAGTTTTTGGCTTTTGTAACAAATAAGAAACAAATCCAAATCACTAACTATGGCCTTGGCCGAATATCATATGCACTTACCTTGTGGATCCAAATCCCGAAATCGTCCTTGATCCTAGTGATGTCAAAATCCCTATAGGTATATGTTAGATTCCATTCTAACATTTAATGAACAAGATAAATGGCTTTCGGCCTATGGCTACACACACTTACCTTTAGATCTTGAAATCCCGAAGACCTCCTCCTTATAGTCGACTATAGACAAATCCCGAAACCTCCTTTATAGTTTCGGCCAAGGAACATAAATGGCATTAGAGTCTTAACTTTGGCTTAAAGAAAAGAAATAAAACGACGATAATAGATCCTTACCCTTACTACAGAAATCGACTGCCCCCTTGCTTGATGTGGATCACTCAAGTTTTGGCTTTTGATCTAGTGAAGGAATCGGCTCCCTTCTCAAGAGACACAATCGGCTATGGCCACTAAAATAGGAGATTCGGGTTAGGCAATAGGTGAACAATCGGTTAGGGGTTACTTGAGTATTCGGCTTCCACAAGAATGAAAAGAAAAGTATGGTACTTAGGGAGAATTCGGCAATGATGAGCTTTGAGAGAGGGATATTCGGTTTTGAAGAAAAAGAATGAAGGGGTGAATGTGTTGGGAAATTGCGACAAAGAAAAGAATTGAGAGAATTGGAGAAGAAAATTTTCGGCTAGGAGAGAAACTTTGAGAAAAGAAGACAAAAGAATTCAATTGAAGAAGATGAACACTAGGCTTCAGAATTTCGGCTATACACCACCTCACACTCAGTGTTGGATATTCGGCCAACTCTCCCTATTTTGATAACTTTATCTCATTTTTTTCATATCTTTTATCCTTCCTCCCTAATTATCCTTATTTATCACTTAAAATAAAAGATTTAAGCTCCTAAATTGTAGCCTAAGTGCCATCCATCCCCTTTACCCTAGGAGTGCCAAATTTTAACTTCTTAACCTGGGCTCCTTGTGGCCATACAAGGCCCAATTCATCCTCCTAAGTGACGCCACCCTCATGCCCATTTTAGCATAATAAATTTTGGGCTACAAGCCCAATTCTCTTGCTGCCTGATGCAAAAACACTCTCAAAAGTGCTCCCCTTGCTGCTCGAACCTAGGCCTTGCACCCATGCTTGTGGCGTTACTTACTGAGGCTTTAAATGGCGCCTCCTTGCCACTTTACCAAGCCCATTTGTGTGTCTAATTTCCCTTACTAATTTTCTTAAGGCCTATCTTGCTTGGCTCCACTTCAAGACTTAAAATTAAATAATTTCTAATGCATTCTTCTACATTCTAAAGTTCTAAAAATTCATAAAACACATTCAAAACACACATAGGCATGCTACTTCATACATTTAAGCAAAAATGCATAAGCCATTATCCAGGATATTACAAGCTGAGTCGAGAGCTTGAAGGCTGATTGATTCGTTACCTACACAAAGTATGAGTTCACCTGCACTGACATCAATTTTAGTCCTGGCAGTCGCTAAAAAGGGCCTTCCTAAAATTAGGATGATACTATTGTCCTCATCCATGTCTAAAACAACAAAGTCTGCCGGGAATACGAATTTATCAATTTTCACTAGCACGTCTTCAATTATATCCCTAGGAATTCTAATAGTTTTATCAGCTAATTGAATGCTCATCCTAGTTTGTTTGGGTTTCCCTAGACCTAGTTGTTTAAACAATTTATAAGGCATGACATTTATGCTTGCCCCTAAATCTGCTAAAGCATTATCAATAGATAAACTACCAATTAAACATGGAATTATAAAACTCCCTGGATCTTTTAATTTCTGTGGTAGTTTATTTTGCAACATTGTTGAGCACACTACGTTTAGTTCCACATGTGATACTTCGTCTATCTTTTGTTTGTTCGTTAATAGCTCCCTTAAGAATTTCCTAGAATCTGGCATTTGCGAAAGAGCTTCAAGTAATGGTAAGTTGATATGTAATTTCTTTAAAAGTTTAAGAAACTTACCGAATTGTTCCTCTGTGTCATCTCTCTTTATTGCTTCGGGATATGGTATGCGAGGTTGGTACCCTTTGATTACCGGTTTTGGCTTTTCTTGGATTACTTCAACCTTACCTTCCTCTGCCACATTCTCTTGCTTTAAATTGGGCTCGTCTAACACTTCATTATCTTGAGCTGTTATGGCTTGAATTTGCTTCTTTTCCCTAGGTAAGCTTTCTGATCGTATTTCAGAAACTAACTTAGTAAGTTGCCCGATATGATCCTTGAACTCATGTGTCAATGCCTCAAGTTTTGTTTCTATATTTTGGAAACTTGTGTCTTGGAAACGTACTTCTGAGGCTGCTATAAACTTTTTCAGCATCTCCTCGAGGTTTGACTTCTTTTCCAGTGGGTAGGGCTGTTGTTGGAAGTTTGGGATGGTTGTTGCCTTTGATTTCCTTGACCGCCCCATGAGAAATTGGGATGGTTCTTCCAACCTGGATTATAAGTATTACTATAAGGGTTATTGTTAGATCGGAAATTATTACCCATATAGTTCATCTGTTCGCTCTCCATGCCCTGTCCGTAGGGTGGGTACTCAGGATTTGCCACTCCTCCACTTGCGTCGCACTGCATAACTGGATGTGCCTGTGAAGAACCGTATAAACCATCAAATTTTTTATGTAGCAACTCTACCTGATTTGATAATATGGTTACTACATCGAGGTTGAAAACTCCGGCTGCTTTGGCTGGCCTTGTCCTTGTAACTTGCCACTGATAGTTATTCAATGACATCTCCTCTATAAACTCGTAGGCCGCTTTAGGAGTTTTGTTATTCAGTGTTCCGCCAGCAGCTGAATCGATTAGTTGCCGTATTGAAAGGGTCACACCATTATAAAAAATTTGGACCTGTAACCACAAAGGTAATCCATGGTGTGGGCACCTCCTCAACAAATCTTTGTATCTTTGCACAAAAGAAGAGATATCATTCTTTAACTTGGCCATTTTGGCCGGCAAAAAATATTTTAATAAAAATTATTTGGTTATTTGGTCCCATGTAGTGATTGACCCTCATGGAAGAGAATGTAACACTGTTTGGCTTTATTCCTCAGAGAAAAGCGAAATACCCGAAGACGGATGGCAACATCAGAAACACCATTTATCTTAAAGGTATCACAGAATTCTAGAAAATTCGCTAAGTGTGTTAGGATCCTCATCCTGCAAACCATCAAACTGAACAAACTGTTGTATCATCTGTATAGTGTTAGGTTTCAGTTCAAAATTATTTGCAGCAATAGTAGGCCTAACAATACTAGACTCAGTTCCTGTTAGACTAGGTTTAGCATAATCATACATAGTTCGAGGAGCATGATTTTCGGCCATCTCTAGAGGTGGTGGATGATTTTCAGCCATCTCTTCTGTAATATTAATTTCGGCTTCTTGCTCTTCTTCTTTGTAGTTTAAGCTTCGCCTTATCTCTCTACGATTTCTGCAAACAGTACGTTCAATATCACTGTCGTAAAGTAGGGGTCCTGTCGGGTTTCTTCTAGTCATAAACTAGAGGTACCTTGAAGGAGTGAAAGAAGAAAATTTAGAAAAGTTAAAGATAAAATTTAATTCCCCGGCCACGGCGCCAAAAACTTGATCGTTGTTTTTTTTTTTTTTTTTGCGATGTCAAAGTCTTAAAATTTATATAAATAATAATCAAACCTGGAAACTAACTATGACAACGATTTGAGGCAAGCGCACCTATCGAACAGTAGTATAGTTAAGGCAAGACCGGAATGTCGAACCCAAAGGAACCCAAAGAATTAAAGTGAGTTTCATTTAATTTAAAATTAACTAACTACTAAACTAAAGACTCTATGACAAAGAAGAATGAAATTGGGAAACTAACTTTGAGGAAAAACCAATTGATTATGACGACACCCAAGGAAGAATCCACCTAGACTTCACTTGTAATCTAATTCTGAACCAGACGATTTATTCATTTCACTTGATCCGTAAGATTCCCTAAGTTATATTAATCCCTCTCTCGAGGCAACTAACGTCTAACCCTAGGTTGATTAATTGAAAACTCTTTCTAATTAAAACCCCTAGAATTGCATTAACTCGATCTATGGACTCCCATATTAAGTTTCACCCTAATCCGGCAAAATCTCGTCACCCTATCTCTAGGCGTGCGATCAACTCCGCTTAATTATGCTAGATCTACTCTTAAGCAGGGACTTTTGCTCCTCCACCTAAGCACATCACACTTGAATTAATATCCCGAAAATATCAACACAAGAATTAATAACACATAATTAAGATCAAGTCAAATATTTATCATATAGTTCAGCAAACGATAACAAGATTCATCTTAGGTTTCATCTCCCTCAGGTATCTGAGGGTTTAGTTCATAATAATAATAGAAAACATCTCAGAAGAAAAGATAAAACAAAACATAAGAAATCCCTAAAACCCCCTGAAGGAATTGAAAGAGAGATCCTCTGTCTTGAGTATAATTCCATCTTCTTGAGATTAATCAACTGGCTATCTTCGCGTAAATCCCCACAAATCTGCCTTCTTTGGCCTAGCTGGACACCCTCTGACTAAAGCCCTAGGTTCCCCTCGATAAAAGCCCTGGCAGAAGGCTTCTGCCAAACTCCTCCTCAAGTTGCCCCCTTGGGTGTTTATATAGACTTTGAGATGACTTACTTGGCCCCTAAGTATCCTAATTCAAGTAGAATTCCTACTAGGGTGTTTGAATAGGCTTTGGAATGTGTTTCTTTGCCTCCAAGTATCCTATTCCGAGTGAAATTCTTCTTTCCCACGGCAGGGACATGCCCATGGCACATGCCCGTGTGAATCGTGGCTAGGCTGTGTTCGAGACTGTTTATGAGGCACGGCCGTGTGGTCTTGGGCCCAGGCCGTGTGGATTTCGTGATATGGCCCATTTACTCTGTTTTGGGCCCGTTTTTCGTTCTTTTCGTCATCCGGTGCTCTTCTGAGTATAAAACATGAAAACAAAGGATTAAGAGCACCAAATTACATAATTCAAGGCTTAAATCATCCAAAAGCATGTTAAATGTGGGCTTAAAATATGTTACTTTTACGATTTATCAATGAACTACTATGACTAGGGATGTTTATCAATTGTATTTAGATGAAAAGGTCAAGATAAAACAACTTTTGAGAAGTTCTTATTCTAGAGTTTGCTTAACTACTGACACATAGACTTCTTTGCAAAAAGTTAATTATTTGTGTATCATTGTTCACTTTATTGATAACGATTGGAAATTGAATACAAAAATTTTAAACTTTTGTCCAATTTCTAGTCATAAGGGTGAGTCTATTGGGATGGTGATTGAGAAATGCTTGTTGAATTGGGGGATTGATAAGTTGCTTACTGTTACTATTGATAATGCAAGTTCAAATGATGTTCCTATTGGTTATTTGAGAAAGAAATTTAACCCTCGAGGGGGTTTAGTTCAAAATGGTAAATATCTTCATATGAGATGTATGGCACACATTGTGAATTTGATTGTTGTTGAAGACTTAAACGAAATGAATAAATATGTTGAACGTGTTAGGGGGCTATTAGATATGTGAGACAATCTCCAGCTAGATTACAAAAGTTTAAGGAGTATGTTGTGGTGGAAAAGATAAAGTGCAAGAAGATATTGTGTCTTGATGTTTATACTAGGTGGAACTCGACCTACTTAATGTTAGACACTGATCAAAACTTTGAGAGAACTTTTGAGAGATTTTAGGAGCAAGATACAAACTTTAGGGCTGAACTTGAAAGGGGTGAGAGTTGGCCTAGTATGGATGATTGGGCTAGTGTTAGAAATTTGAGGGATTTATTGGAACACTTTTATAAAGTCACTTTGTTTATATCTGGCACTTCATCTGTCACGTCCAATAATTTTTTTGACGAGCTTTCTAAAATTGATATTCTTTTACGAGATGCTCAGTTAAATATTAATGTTGATTTCAATATTATGACCATTAAGATGAAAGAGAAGTATGATAAGTATTGGGGTGATATTGATAAGATGAATTTGCTTATGTTTGTTGCTTGTGTTTTAGATCCTAAACAAAAAACTAAGGTATCTTAAATTTGCACTTAGTGAAATGTCTAGTTTTGAAAAAGGTTGTGAAATGATTCAAAAATTGAAGGAATCTTTGTATGAATTGTTTGATGAGTATAAGCCTCCACTTCATAGTACTTGTAGCCAATCAAGTGTGCCAACACATGTTTCTCTCGATGAACCACAACAAAAAATGAAAAGGTGAATGCAAGCTTTGTATAAAAAGCGTGAGTTGGAAAATGGTGGTGAGGATAAAACATCTGAATTGGATAAATATCTAGCTGAGGCTAATGAGGATTTTGTTGAAGATTTTGATATTTTATTATGGTGGAAAGTGAATAACCCTAGATTTTCCACTCTTCCAAAAATGGCGAGAGATGTTTTAGCTATACTGGCTTCTATGATTGCTTCAGAGTTTGCATTTAGCACAGGGGGCATGTGCTTGATCAATATAAGAGTTCTTTAACTCCTAAAATTGTACACACACTTGTGTGTACTTAAGATTGGATTCGAAAATCATCATCACAAGAAGACATAAAAAAATGTAGAACAAATCCAAGAGCTTGACAAGATTGAAAATGGTATTTTTATTGTTTTATTTTAATAGTTTCAAATTTTTTTTACCATATCATTCCTACTTATTTAATCAATTCAATGTTTAGACTTTTCTTGGAATACATTAGAGCCTACCCTAAATTCGTGAGCTTTTGTGAGTTGAAGGGTATGTTTAGACTTACAATCTATTCATTTGTTTATATTATTTGATTTTTTTAAATGCATATATTTCTATTATATGCTCATTTTTTGCCCATATTTTTTGTAGGTATAATGCAAATGGAGATCTTTTGGAGAGAAGAAATGGATAAAAATGGTTAATTTCAAGACTTATGTAGTGTTTTTAATTATGTAGTGATTTAATACTTTAATTTGGTTAATTTAGTTAATTTTTATACTTGTTTTAACCAAAAATAAAAAACATACAATTTTTGGTTAATTCGGTTAACCAACTGAATTAACTGAAAAATTTTGGTTCGGTTAACGGTTAAAGGTTTTAAAGGGTCGGTTAATTCTATTAATGGTATTTCGGGTCGGTTAACCGATTGAACACCTTTACCCCAGACATTGAGATCTCGCTTAACACTTCTGTTCCAAATTCCAGGGACCAAATCTTATGCCAAATTTTTCTAGCCTCGCAACTCTTCAATCTCAGGCCACTATGGCTGTTGTGGCCCTAGATCGAACTTACCACCAACAGTAAGGATTTGGCCCTCAATAGCAAGTCAATTAGATGCAAGATCAAATTCATTTCAGGCAAAAATAACTCTTGGCTCAGTAAACTAGTTTCAGGAGAAGCAGGAGTGCCGACGCCTATTGGATTTATAAAATGATCACAATGAATAGTGAACTTCGTGCAACCAAGGGTGCTACCAAAGAAAACAACTTGCTTGATCCCTTCCACCTAAAACATTTTGCTTAGTCAACTATACGTAAAAATTGAAAGGATGGTAATGCTGAGGATATTATGGAAGAAGCTTGACACGACAACTACCAAGACCAAGAACCCATAACAAATCACCCTTCATGGAGGAGCAAATAACAACTTTTAGGTTAGAGTTATTGTAAATAGCCAATGTTGCAAAGTTTGAAAAATCCTCATAGAGTTAAGCCAATAAACCTTTAACCTTGTCAATTTTAGCAGATAACCTTGCGGCCACCATTAAGTTCCCCCAATTTGTCTTACAATAGAGTGGGTTACCCTTAATATCATCTTTCCCACTATAATAATCACATCAACATCCTTGGGGCTTCAGATGAGGTCAAGTGTAGAGCCTTCTTCATGACTTTATCCAGCACTGGTTGGCAAGGGTACCTATCATTTCTTCAGGGGTCCATTTACAGCTTTGATCAGTTAGCTATCTTATTCATAAGTAGGTTTTTGGCTAATTGAACCCTTTAGTAATCCCCAACATATCTTATGTCCATCCAAAACTAGGAAAATAAGCATTTCCGTGACTATATGAAGAGATTTAACGTAACAATAATGATCATGAAAGGTTTGCCTAATGATTTAGCCATTCAAGCCTTCATGACTAAGACCACATATAAATTTCTATGGTTTTACATCATCAACAACCCACTGAGTAAGTTATCTCAGTTTAATGAGATGGTTCATCGTTTCACTGAAGGAGGTCAGATGAATATTAATCGAGCTAAGTCTGCGACCCTAGTAACTCTACTTACCAACCTCGCAAAGTGCTTGTCCTCTCGCCACCCTTCCCACATCATTACCAACCCCCGTAGAGGACTCATCCACTGGTAGGTAATGGGAGGTTTTGCCAGTATAACCCTCCACAATAGGGAGATTGTAATACCCCTAACCTGTCACCGCTGCCAGATTAGGGCTACAGAGTATTACCATACAAATCAAAACATTTAACTTCCAAATAGAAACAATTATGCAACTTTATATCAACATCTAATCTCAATATAATCATAGTAAAGATACACTTTTGGGCCTTAAGCTGAGCCTTCGGGGTCCTAAAAATAACTTGGGATCAATTTGAAACAAAACAAAAAAATTTTGGAAAAACATGAAAATTTGGGAAACAAG
Source organism: Gossypium australe (assembly GCA_005393395.2). Lineage (NCBI taxonomy): Eukaryota > Viridiplantae > Streptophyta > Magnoliopsida > Malvales > Malvaceae > Gossypium > Gossypium australe. The sequence continues at coordinate 24,417,604 of CM016615.1, forward strand.
GGTCACACGGCCGTGTGTCATAGCCCAGGCCGTGTGAACATTCGAAGTCTAGACACAAGGCCGTGTCCCAGCTTGTGTGTCTACCCGTGTGGGTATTTGAAATAGGGCCACAGAGTTGTGTCGTAGGTCGTGTTCCAAATCGTGTGTACATTCGATGTTAGGTCACACGGCTGTGTATAGGCCGTGTGCCAAATCGTGTTACATATTGACTTGAGACACACAGCCGAGTCGCAGGCCATGTCTTAGACAGTATGAAACCTGCACCTAAAATAATAATGACACATGGTCATGTGACAGCTGGTATCCAAGGTGGTGTGCTCCATTTTTAACCCCTAAAATAAGCCAATTCAAGCACCATTTCTAGCACAATAAGACACACCATAATTAGCCTATTTCATATGGTTAAAAGCACATTCGAAACACTAAATACATGCCAAACATTCATTCATCCTATGTCTAACCAATTGCCATCAAAAGGCACCTCAATTCACACACCAATTCAATTCAAGAACAAAAATACAATTCCACACCTTAAACACATAACATTTAAACCAAAAATACCACTGCAATCTTATACTACACCACCATAACTTACCATTTTAAAACCATAACTATATAAGTTTAAACATTTACAAGAAAAACCAAACCATATATACACAAGTAGATACAAGAAAGACCAAAACACACCATATTAACAAGCTAGTCTAAAGCACCTATTACATGCCATTTATAACCTCGTATCAAGGTAACAAAAAAACTACCAAAATGATGAGGGATAGTGTGATCGTGCATAGATGAGATTCCAATTGTTCAAGCTTTTTTATGACCTATAGAACAATAAACAACTAACATAAGCAATTAACTTAGTAAGCCCGAATAATGTGAACTTAAACTTATCAAATATGTTATATTTTAACCATTCAAGTATGGATTCAATCATTTAATCAAGTGCATACATTTCAATTTTATACACGTAACTCTGCAAAGTTAGTAACTGTATAATAAGCATATAAATTCAACTAATTCATGGAATATTTCATAAAGGAAATCTCAATATACAAACCATCCATCATATAATGAATTAGTTCCTTTTTCAATCTAATTACACATATCATACTTTTCATTCCATATACTCAATAACATAGCTCATTTCATATATGTATTTTCCTATCTAACCTTAATTGCTCGTTGAACCACATAGAATAGCACCGGATACTTGGGAAATGCTCACACAAAGTGTGCCTTTTCATGTAATTGTAAATGTCTCTATAATGCTTACATGAGTTGTGAAATGGGCCTGCTCACACGAGCTGTGGGTTAGGATGTTGGCCACACAATGTTGCTCACACGAGCTATGGAGAATCCGCAACAAATAGCCTCAACAATCGGTAGGACATCCAAGACCAGCAACCGAAACCATATAATCCCTAATGACATATCATTTGTATCGTACGTATTCACAAAGTTCAAATAGGACTATTAAACCGTCCAACATCCAAAACATCTTATTATTATCAATTTAAATTATACTTAACATAACAGTAGTTAACACACAATCAAAATAACAATTAATAAGTTTAGTAATCATACAAACTTACCTCAATTACAATGGTTGTTACAACAAAGCCGAGAACTGATTCGAGACTTCCGCTTTCCCTCTGTTCAAGTTCGGTTGATTCTTTTCTTGGTCTAAATAATAATTTCATTTAATTAAATAATTCAAATAGCTTAATATCATTAATTCTAACTTATAACCCATTTAATTTGATATTACAAAATTACCCCTAACATTTTAACTTTTATGCAATTTAGTCCTTAAACCCGAAACTTACAATTTAGCCATGGTTAAGAAAATTTTATGCTAGCCGATTTTTATAGGGTTCCTTAACAGCCTATATTAATCAAAATTTCATATTAACTCCAATGAATTTTACTATTTAAACAATTTAATCCCTAATACACAAAATCAGTTAACAAAATAAGCTTATTCCTAAATCAAACTTAATATTCTATCAACCAAATTCACAATCACATGTAACTCACTCATGAAAAGTCCTTAAACCTTTAACAGTTTTACAAATAGACCCTCGGGCTAGTAGATTAAGCTAATACGAGCTCAAAAACATAAAAATCATTAAAAATGGAACTTAAAACATACCATGCATGAAAAATATGCCTTGATCAAAGCTTTCCTCTCCTATTTCAATGGTGTTTTGGTCTTCAATTCACTAAAATGAAGAATATGATGATTTTAACTTACCAATTTTTTGTTTATTTACTAATTTACCATTTTACCCTTGTTAATAATTAAAAATTTTCAACTAAACATTGTCTATAACTATCCACTAACATATTATATGTTATAATTACCATCTAAGTCCATTAGTTTAAGATTCCACATCCATTTGATCTTTTTAACTAATAGAAATCAACTTTTGCACTGATTTGTCGTAATTCGATATAGCAAATTAAACTAATTCTCACTTGAAATCAAGCATTTTCATTCAGTTTTAATTATGTTTTTGTAAGTTTTCTTAAAGTTAATAAAATGTGCAAATTGAGTCTTTTATTGACCTTAAGGGCCATATGAGGCCTAAGGGTGAGCTAGGGAACTTTGTAAGTGTGTAAGAGACCATTAGAAGGTGTACTAAACCGATACTAGTCACTATGTAGCAACATGAAATGATCAATGTCGTAACATAGGGAGTAGAATAGAGAAATCACGAGACTGCCTTCAGTGTCGTAACATAGCCTAAGGGTGTCGTGACATACCCCTGAAGATATCCAAGAGGAGTATACTGACTCCTTTGTCATGACACAGGTCCTGGTGTGTCGCGACAATGAATCTGGATAGAAACTAACACGAGCCAAGTTCATTTTGGTCCGCACAATCAAACTTAAAGCTTGGGATCAGCTAACCTAGGGTTAAGGATGACGGCCACCTAAAATCTATAAATAAGCTCATTTGTCACACGTTATAAACACCAATTTTTTAGTTTAGAATTCTACTTTTAATTTTAGTTTAGGTTTTCTTTCTTCTTAGGTTTTAGATTTATTTTTGAGTTGTTCTTTGTTTAACTCGAGAGATCTTATTTGTGGAAGACAATTAAACTTGTGAATTGGTCTTCATTCTTAATACAAATCAGGATTTTTCTTAAACTCTATAATGTCAATTCATTTAGCATATTTATCGATTCTATATTGCTTATGAAAACTAGGAGGAACTAATCATTCTATGGGGGATTAGCAAGTGATGGTATGATCTGTTAATTATTTTGTAGGGTTACTTAATGGATCAACTGTTTGGGAAAGGAATAACCTAAAAACCTAGGCTTGCAACTATAGGAAGTCATCAAGGTTGGAATTAACCCAAAATTGGTTGGAATATAAGTAGTCCTTCCCGACTCGTTATTTGGGTGGAAGATCGAAAGATCCTACTGGGATAACGAGTGATTGATGAGTAACCCAAAGTAAAAGTTGATAGGGATTACCGAAGCGAGCTATTCACCCATAATCAGATTTGATTTATTCTATTTTTCAATCTCTGGGTTTTTTTTTATTTCCTTATTATATTTTATTATTTCTCAAAAACTTCTTTTATTATTTTTTCGTATTATAACTAATTTAGAGTCCTAATTAGATCTTTCAGTGTTTAGGTTAAAATCGATCTAGCATTAGCCTTCATTAGGTACTATCCTCGGAGTACTTGCCTACTCCGATATAACTATATTACAACTGGACCCATATATTTGTGGATATCGACTGATCGATATATCTTTTACTGCAATATTGACACTCTGGATGCCAGTACGTCCAGAGGCAGTCAAGTTGTTGGCACTGTTGCCGGGAGGCAACGCCACTAGAGTGATTCTAATTTTTGAACTACAAAAAAAAAAAAAGAATAATTAGGAAATTTTTAGGTTATAGATACGATTTATTTAGCTGTAAGTAAAACTACTAATATTATTCATGTCTTATGGACATTATTTGATTTAGATTGTCTACGGTCTAGCATTTCTCGTCGTGTCATTCATAACTCACATTTTGAATAAAATCCTTCTTTACTAACATGGATTTTTGATAATGTTAGATTTGCCGATCATAAAACTGAGAACCCTATAGCATTCTTGTAGAGATTTGATTATATATGTAGCACCATTACTTACATAGGCGTTCCACCAGATACTATCAAATTGTTATTAATTCCATTTGCACTAGATTGGAAGGAAAAAATGTGGTTAGAAGCGCTTCCCCCAGACACCATTACTACTTGGACTAAGTTTGTACAACTATTTCTTCGCCGAGAATTACCCATGACCAAGGTACTAAGTACTTATACACAATTATTTTATTTTAAGCAAAGTACTACTAAAACATTAAGATAGGCATGGGAAACGTTTAAAACAATCCTCAAATCCATATTAGGCGAGGGTATACACTTCACAGTTTAGATACAACATTTCTATTACAGGTTGGACAGTCAGAATAGACGAAAATTTGACATTATGACTGGTGGAAGTATTTGGACAAAAACTCGGAAGGAAGTAATGGAAATATTGGAGAAATTTAACATTAATGAATCTACCTGGAAGGATTGTCATGAAGTGGAAATCGAAGGGAAAGAAAAGAACAAGAATGTAAATTGTAACACCCTAAACCCAGCCTAGAAGTTTAGATCGAATCTCGGAGGCTACATTGACCATCTAAGTGATCGTGGACAAAACAAGTCGTCATAAATTCCATTTCCAAAAATATTTATTTCTTTATAAACCAAAAACATTTAATCCTTTAGCTTCTGAACAGAAATGTTACAGCTAAGTTTATTATATGAAAAAAATAAAAACTTTAGAGCGATAAATTCCAAACAAAACTCGTACCACAGTTTTTATAAAATCCTAGCAGGCCCATTCTGACACTTTAACACACAACGAAATACAATAGCATAATCTCCTCATTGATCCTAACCACTAACCCAAAAATTTTAACCCTAAAATTCAGGGTGTTACAACTCACCCCTCCTTAAAGAAATTTCGTCCCTGAAATTTCCAACTAACAGAACAGTGGTATAACACAAGCTGCACCACCATGCTCCCACTACGCACTCTACTCCCAAAACACTACAACGCTAAACTTGAACTCAAGACCTCACACACAAACCCAGAACATTTAACCACATAAGTAGATACAGAATTATCCTATCACACACAATTACTATGCTCTAATCTATTTATCAAAACATTCACAACCATACCTCTCTCAAAGTCGTCGAAGACACTCTCAGACCTAATGTTCCGTGGACCCGCATCGAAAACATGCTCCTGCCTTTTTCCAGCAATTGCCCGGATGACACTTCCTACAAGGCTCACAAAACGGAGTGCTCACACCACTACCGGCACCCTCCATACAACTGCTATTGCCACTCAAATGCATTTCAACACGCTTCACAGAACGAGGCTCCAACCTTAGAGGGTTGCGATATCTTTTCTTCCCACAATCTACGCACCTAAGTTGAAGTGTTTCAGTAGTCCCCCTTATCCTAACCACAAACACTTTCTCTAGCACTTCCCTCACTACCCGAGTTAATGCCTCAGTACCAATCTCTGGGTTATCACTACCCGAAGTTGGCGGGACCGCACTGACCTTCGACTCCTGAATAGATACACGTTCCGGAGAAGCAAACGACTCTTCGTGCTCTTGCTTACCTTCAGAATCCATATCCGTCTTGTGGCCAACTTAAGATATCTACTTTTTCAGAAAAGAAACACCAAATAAATATAAGAATCTACATCTCTATCTTAGAGTTTTGAATTTTTACTGAACCAGCATCGGAGTCTCAGTCATTTCACTTTCGTAAAACATTTCCAAAACACAAATCATTCAAACTTACTGTGGTAAAGTTTCTCAAAATTTTTTCAAAACAAGCTCGTGCGCACACAGTTAAGTAAAAATACAGGCCGGGTTTTTTTGCAAACCTGGCTCTGATACCACAAAATGTAACACCCTAAACCCGGCCTAGAAGTTTAGACCGAATCTCGAAGGCTACGTTGACCACCGAAGTGATCATGGAAAAATTTTAGAAAACAAATCATAAATTCCATTTCCAAAAATATTTATTTCTTTATGAACCAAAAACATATAATCCTTTAGCTTCCGAACAGAAATATTACAGCTAAGTTTATTATATGAACAAAATAAAACTTTAGAGCGATAAATTCCAAACATAACCTGTACCACAGTTTTTATAAAATCCTATATGTGAAAATGGTAAATCTAAACAAAAATTTAAAAGTTAACTGATAAATTGTTTTCAATCGAGACTATCCAAGACCTCCGTATACCGAGTCCAGTGTCAGAATTTTAGAAACGTACCTGCAAGGGGAAACACTAAGGGGTGAGCTACTCAAGCTCAGTGTGAGTTTGAAACAAGACAAAAGACAGAGTTACGAAATTCAAATCAGTAACGCAATAGATTTCCAAATACTCACAAAGTCAGAAAGCATAATTGGAACGAACGTCCCAACAGAACTTAACAATCAAAGCACACCAAGTTCACAAAAATGACTCAGTACAAATGTTGTTCAGAAAAATAGAATACAGAAAACTAACCTTACAATCAGAATTCATAGACAGATGCGGATGAAATACAGTCAAGTGATAAAACCCACCCATCCAGCCAACACACCTCTCCGTCCTCCGATCACACCCCATAAGAGCTATTTAAGCTCATCCAACCAAAACACACCGCATAGGACCTCGAAAGGCCCATCCAACCCTACACACCATGTACGTGGTCTAAGCCACTCAGATAATACTACGCAACAGAGCTGGCGTATTTGCAGTACAGTGCAATGCAGTAATCCGCTATACAGAGATATTGTAGTTTTAAACTGCCAGATCAAATAATAGTGCACAGAAAAGCTGACGCACATACGGTACAGTGCGATAAATGGCTGTATGTATAAGTTGCAGTAGAACTGCCAGATCAGATCAGAAATAGTCTCCATTCTCTTTGCAATCCCACTCAAAACACTTTATGCAAGTGCATGAATGCATTCAATCTCACAGAAATAATGAACCCATCAACAGACAATCAAACAGAAACAGATAAGCACACACGCCCAACAGACCAAATTCAAAATCAAACATTTCACCAAACAGTTGCAACAACACATAAACAGAGCACATGGCCACGGATACAGAAACTTAAATACCCCCACCTAAGCCTAGCCAAGGGTCAGAATACACTAACACCTTTTCAGATCAAAACATACACAAACTAAAAATTTGGTATCTTAGGACCACACAGACGTGTGCTCTGGCCGTGTGGAACTGCCTAGGCCGTGTAGGAGGCCAAACGCCGGTGTGAAGAGGGCACACGGTCGTGTGGCTGAGGTACACGCCCCTGTGGACTAGGGACATGGCGTGGGAATAGGTCGTGTAACTCACTGTCCAATTGTGCTAGAATAGAGTACAGGGCTAACATGGTCGTATGAGGGTTTCACACGCTCGTGTGCTCACTAGACACGGCCGTGTGTCCAAAACACACACCCGTATGGGATCCCTAAATTCCCAAATTAGCCACACGACCGTGTGGCGCCAACTCACTAAATCCCTAATTCCCAATCATACAAGCCCATGTGCCCAGGGGACACGGTTGTGTGAAAATTGACACAAATCCCCAAATCGGCCACATGGCAGTATGGCCAGGCCGTGTGGTGCCCAAAATAGCTCGAAAACCCTATTTCCAAAAAGCACACTCGTGCGGTCACTAAACCACCCTAAAATATCCTCAAAAATATGCTTTTAGCCACGAAGCACTACTCAACCCTCGATAGTTTGAAAATATACCAATTCATACAAATTCTAAGCATGAGACGGCGATACAACAATGAAATTAACAGGTTTGTGAACACTCACACACACGTTGTCGACTTTTCATAGAGTCGAAATCAAATTTGCAAATAAAACAAAAGAAGGTACGATTTCCACACCTGTTTTGCGATCTAAGACGTTCCGGCACTGTCTTGATGACGAGGAAGCGACTCTCTAAAATCCCCAAGTAAATCGTTCCAAAAGAAAAAAATAAGGAAAAACCAAAAGAAAAGAGAAGCCAGGAGAGGGAAAGAAACGTCCAGAAACAATAAAAATAAATAAAATAGAAATAAATAAATACAAAATAAAATAAGTACAAATTATTAACTTAAAACAAAACGTAATAAAATGTTTCTTCAAAATCTCACACAAGGACTCGAACCCAAAACCTCAAGGTAAAGTAACTTTAACTCAACCACTAGACCAACAGGCCCATTCTGACACTTTAACACACAACTAAACACAATAGCACAATCTCCTCATTAACCTTAACCACTAACCCAAAAACTTCTAACCCTAAAAATCGAGGTGTTACATAAATAGTTTGAGTTAATTATAGAATAATCAAACAGTTACGAAACGAAAGAAGAAGGGGATGGTGCTGAGCAAGAAAATGATCACATGGTATCTCAACTTGATTGGTGGAGGTAGAGTAAGGGGAAGCTGGAACAAATTATCTTGAATTCAAAAATATTGGTGCCATTTTTTATTAAACCTCTTGAATTAGAATTGAAGTCGTTAACCACACATTTAAAATATGTCTATCTGGGAGAACAAAATACTCTGCCGATAATAATTATTGTAGGCTTAAAAGCAAACCAAGAAGATGCTTTATAAAGTGTCTCGAAAATGCATAAAAAAAACAATGGGATGGACGATTGTTGTTATCAAAGGAATTAATCCTGCATTTTGTTAACATAAGATCAGATTAGAAGAAGGGAGAAAATCTGTAGTTGATGTTCAGCTTAGACTTAATCCAACTATAAAATAAGTGGTAAAAAAGAATTGCTTAAGTGGTTGAATGAGGGTATTATTTACACCATTTTTTATAGTGAAGAGGTTAGCCCTACATAGTGTGTACCAAATAAAAGAGGTCTAACTTTAGTCGAGAATAATAAAAATAAGTTAATTCCAATAAGAAAGGTTACTGGTTGGAGAGTGTGTATTGACTACCGAAAATTAAATGATACAACAAAGAAAGACCATTTTCCATTGCCTTTTATTGATCAAATGCTTGATCGATTAGTAGGTAAAAATTATTACTATTTTCTTGAAGGATACTCAAGTTACCATCAACTCCCAATCCATCTAGATGACCAAGAGAAAACAAGTTTCACATGTCCTTTCGATACATATGCTTTTAAAAGAATGTCATTCAGCTTATGTAACGCTCCAACAACCTTTATGAGATGCATGACCGCTATCTTTGCTGATATGTTAGAAGAGAGGTTAGATGTATTCATGGATGATTTCTCAATTTAGGTGGACTCCTTTCAAGAATGCCTGGGTAACCTCGAAAAAGTTCTAAAAAGGTGTAAAGAGACTAATCTTATGCTTAACTGGGAAAAATGTCATTTCATGGTAAAAGAAGGATTGGTGCTAGGACATCAGATCTCAGGAAAAGGAATGGAAGTAGATAAAGCTAAAATTAAGGTTATAAAAAACCTTCCCAATCCACCAAATGTCCAGGCTGTTCAAAATTTCTTAGGCTATATAGGATTCCATCGAAGATTTATAAAAGACTTTGCTCACATCTCTAAACCATTGAATCAACTTATTTAGAAGTAGACACCTTTCATATTTGATCAAAACTTTGTCAAAGCCTTCGAGGTAATAAAAGAGAAACTCACATATGTACCAATAATCATTATCCTGAACTAGTCAGAACCTTTTATTATTATGTGTGATGCTAGTGACTATGCGGTAGATGTAGTTTTGGGCCATAAAGGGAATAATATATTTGGGGCTATTAATTACGCAAGCAAAATGCTAAATCTGGTGCAATGCAGTTACACTACAACTGAAAAAGAAATGCCGGCGGTGGTTTTCGCTTGTGAAAAATTCAAACCCTATTTACTGGTGAACAGAATATATGTTTATACTGATCAGTTTGCACTAAAATACGTCACAAAGAAGAAAGAGACAAAGGCCATGTTAATGAGATGGGTTTTACTGCTTCAAGAATTCGATCTATAGATAATGGATAGAAAAGGGACTAAGAACCAAATTGCAGATCATTTATCCAGGATAATGAATAGCTTAGAAGTGGGAACTACTGAAAAAATTAAAGATACTTTCACAGATGAACAATTATTTAGAGTAGACATCCATCAGACAAAGCCTAGTAAACACATAATACCGTGGTATGCAGATTATGTTAATTACATTGCAAAAGGTGTATTTCCATCACAGGCATCTTGGCAACAGAAGAAAAGGATAATTCAGGAGTCAAAATGTAACAGGCCATTTTTAAATGGTGTCAAAAAATAGTTTTGGGACCACAAATCTAACGTGTCAGTCCGTAAATATTAATTATTTAATATTTTTGAGGTCATTAGTGTCATATTAAAATTTGGTTAAGAAATTTTATTGTTTAGATAGTTAATTAAGTAAAAGGACTAAATCGTAAAAATTGAGAAAGTTGTTTCTAAAAATTAAGGTTGTCAAATAGCTATAAAGAGGTGAGTTAAAGGTCTAGAATGGTAATTAAACCATTATTCTTCATAGTGGACGGTAAATGGCATATAATTGTTGATATTTGAATAGAAATAATAAGGGTACAATAGTAATTAGGTTATAAATGAAATTAAAATAAAATAAGATATAACTTTCTAGTCATCTTCTTCCATTCACACTTTCTAAATCAAAAACCATTGTTGAAGGAGATGAAGCTTCGGCTGGTTAGGGTTCTTCTATTTGGTAGGTATTTTATACTTGTTTTTAGTAATTTTTATGTTTTTAAGCTCGTATTAGCTTAGTTTAGCTAGCTTGAGGACTAATTTGTAAAACTGTCAAATGTTTTGAATTGTGCCATTAATGAGTTTGAGCAGTCCCTGTACTTTGGTTGTTACTGCAGATTAGCCCGGTAAGTTTGTTCTATTTAATTTCAATACAATTTAACTTTTGTTATAGGAACTTTGATATTGAATATTGGTTTTTTAAACTACTGGTTATATATGGAACATGAGATAGTGAGTTTTTCAAGAATTATTCTATGATGAAATACTATACTCTGAATTGACGAACGTATGATAGAGTATGATTGGCATGCCAATAGGTTATTTTGTGCGCGGTATGGGATTGGTCTAAGCAGTGGAGATAATTTCTGTATATTCTCTATTCACTGGATATGCTGAAGTCTTGCATTTATTGCAGACTATCATGTTATATTATAGTGTACTCTGGTGTGTTGGTTGGTCTGGCTCTCAAGCATCTGGTGTGTTGGATGATTAATCGTGTACTTGCATCCACTTATCATTCATCGGGCTATGTTTTATTGATCTCTGGATGATATTGAAATGTAAAACTTTATTAGTATTATTTGTGTTGAGCAATACTCATCCGTTGAGAACTATGATTGACAAGAACTCTGTTCTTTTATCTTGTTATTTTAATTGCTATGTTTAATTTGGTAAGATTTATCGTTTAATTGATGAACTTACTAAGCTTTACGTAAGCTTACTTGTCTTTTTGGCCTTTTCTTTATAGATTATGTTTTTTGGAATCGGGACATTAGATTAACTCAAAGAATCACACTATCCGGGAATCTCTTTGGTAGATTTTGAATTTAACTTGGCTCATATGGCATGTAAAGGATAATTTGGTCATGGTTTGTAGTGGTTCATAAGCTTATTGTAGTGTATATGTGCTATGCTTTCAATATGATAGCTTAAAACAATTATATAAGCATGCATGTTTGATTCATGGTTGGTGTTAAGTAACCTAACATGAAATGGTAGTTGTCATGTTTGAGGTATGGCATGGTGAGATTGAAATAGGTTATTTTGTGTGTATGATATGTTTTGTGGATGATAGTTAAGGTAGGGAATGTATAAGTGCTTATAATGTGGTTTCATGTATGATACATTGGTTAGGCCATAGGTTGTTGAATTGGTAAGTTTTGGTTGTTCTTAAGTGTGTTTATGGCCTTGTGATTATGTGTTATAAGTTGGTTTAGGTACCTATGCAAATAGATGAAAAAATGGGCATGATTTAGGCCATTTTTTAGCACACACGGCTTGGGACACGAGCTGTCACACTACTACGTGTCTCATATGGTTAACCCATACGGGCGTGTACCTTAGCGTGTTAGGTGCAGCGAACACATAGGTTGGCACACGGCCTGCGGCACGGTCGTGTGACCCAATTCAGAGAGTTACACAGCCCATGCACACGGGTATGCAAGATGGCCACACCACCATGTCTGGAGCCACACGGTCTGGGCTCTGTCATACAACCTGGACACACGGCCGTGTGACCCCTGAATTGAAAATTTTTAGTTTTTCCCTAAACTTTATGATTCGTTTCGAATTGGTCCCTATTATTTCAAAACTATTTTTAGGGCCGCGAAAGCTCGATTTAAGGCTTGTAAATGTATGTTCTACCACAATCTGAATTATTTATGAAATTGTTAATTAAATTTGGTAAATTTGAGGCTATTTGATATTGATTGTTTTGAGTTGAATGGTAATATTTTGTAACTCTAATCCGGATATGGGTTATAGGTTTTACATTTAGTGGTATCAGAGTTACAATTTAGTCAATTCTCGGATTGAACGTAGTGTGTTTAAATTCTAGAATTACATGCTATATAAGCCTATGATAGTGTGATATTGATTTATCCAATCTAACCCTTGTTTTCTTGTAGATTCTAAAAATGTCGTCTGATTCTAAACGTGATGAAACTAATAAGGTTAATAGTAATATTTCGACTAATGATTCTGGTGCAAGGCACAATATACCAATTCCACATATGTCTAAAAATGAAGTTAAAAGTATGTTCTTCGGTTTGATGGGACAATGGTTTTCTGATTATGAGTAATAATCCAGTGGCTTAGCAAGCTTCACCTCCTGCTGTACCTCCTGTTATACCACATGTAGTACCTCCACCCCCTCCGATAGCCGAACCAAGTCAGCGAATTCCGTTGATATAGTTAGGATGTTTGGGGCCAAAAAATTTCGGGGTAGAACTGGTGATGATCCATCTAAAGCTGAATATTGGTTAGAAAAAATTCAACGAGTTTTTGATGAAATAGCTTGTCCTCCTTATGATTACCTCAGATGTGTTGCATCATTGTTAAAATATGAGGCTTACAACTAGTGGTCAACGTTAACGGCAGTAGTAACAAGAGAAAATATCAACTAAGAATTCTTCAAAACGGAATTAAAAAAGAAATACATCAGTAAAAGATATCTAGATAAAAAAAAGAAATAATTTCTGAAATTGAAGTAGGGAAATAAACCAGTAGCTGAGTATGAGAGAGAGTTTGTACACCTCGGCAAGTATGCTCGTGAAATTGTACCGACAGAGGAAGAAATGTGTATTCGTTTTGAAGATGGGTTTAATGATGAAATTAAGATGATGATTGGAGGAATTGAAATATGATAGTTTGTTGTTTTATCTATTCGGGCACAAAAGATGGAAGAAATTTGTAATCATAAGAGGCTGAGAGAAAAGAAGGCCTGGGAATTCAACAAAAGAAATTTTCCCAGATCATTTTCTACACCACCACCGAAGAAAACAAAAGAAGATGATACCTGTGTCACTACATTATCCGGACTTTCGAGCAGGAGTAAACTAAGGCAGACTGATTCATAATTTCAGAATAGACCTACTGACAATATGGCCAGTGTCCATAATGCTCCAAGACCGGAGTGTGAACACTGCGACAGACCTCATACTGGTGAGTGTAAGGCCGAAATGGGTGCATGTTTCATATGCAAGTCAACTGATCACTTTATGCATGACTGTCCAAAAATAGTCGGGGAAAAAGAAGATTGGAGTAAAAATCCCCCGACTACGCTGTAAAAGAGCAAATATCCCGGTCAGGGTAGCAATACGAGTGTGAACCGTGGTAGCACTAGAGGCACAACTACCAGATCTGAGGTTAGAGCGCCTGTACAGACTTATGCTATTTGAGCCAGAGAGGAGGTTGTCGCACCTGATGTCGTTACTGGTATATTTTATCTCTTTGATATTACTGTATATGCTTTGATTGACTCTAGGTTGATTCATTCATATATTTTTACTGCATTAGCAACTGATAAAAGTTTGCCTATTGAGTCAACTGAATTTGATGTTCGAGTTACAAATCCACTGGGTCAGAGTGTAATAGTTAACTTAATATGTTGTAAGTGCCCACTGAGACTTCAGGGCTGTGAGTTTCCTGCCGCTCTGATGTTACTACCTTTCTACGAATTTGATATAATTTTGGAAATGGATTGGTTATCGTTACATGATGTTGTGGTAAACTGTAGACAGAAACGGATTGATTAAGATGCTCATCAGATGAATTGATTACAGTTGAGTCTAACAGGTTAAACAGTGTTACAAGTGTTGTTTCAATTATTTTTGCATGGAAGATGATTCGTTAGGGCTGTGAGGCATTTCTAGCTTACATACTGGACACTCGGGATTCTGGGTCGAAGTTAGATTAGGTACCAGTTTTTAAAGAATTTACAAATGTGTTTCATGCAGAATTTCTAGGATTGCGCCAGAACGTGAAGTTGAATTTGTTATCGATTTGATACCTGGGACTGCACCAATATCAATTCCACCGTATAGAATGGCACCGATTGAGTTAAAAGAACTTAAAGCACAGTTGCAAGAATTACTGGACTGAGGTTTCATTCGACTCAGTGTATCTCCTTGGGGGCACTAGTGCTGTTCGTAAAAAAGAAAGATGGTTCATTGATACTGTGTATAGATTACAGACAGCTGAACAATGTGATGATAAAGAACAAATATCCTTTACCTCATATTGATGAGTTGTTCGATCAATTAAAGGGTGCAACTGTGTTTTCTAAGATAGATCTCAAATCGGGATATTACCAGGTGCGAGTAAAAGACTGTGATGTGTCGAAAATAACTTTTTGAACCCGATACGGTTACTATGAATTTTTTGTAATGCCTTTCGGATAAACTAACGCTCCTGCTGCTTTCATGGATATGATGAATCGGGTTTTACAACCTCAGTTGGATAAATATGTGGTTGTATTCATTGATGATATATTTATCTATTCAAAAATAGAATCCAAACACATTTAGCAGTTGAGAATTGTATTACAAATTCTTCATGAGAAACAATTGTATGCAAAATTCAACAAATGTAAGTTTTGGCTTCGAGAGGTTGGATTTCTTAGACACGTGGTTTCTGCTAATAGGATATGTGTTGATCTATAATAGCTTTCGGAGTAAGATCTTTGCCATTGTTAATTGGAATGCTTCAAAAAATGATTTAGAGGTAAGTTTTCTGTGATTAGCAGGTTATTATTGTCACTTTGTTAAAAAATTCTCTATAATAGCCTCACCGATGACTAAGTTGCTACATAAGAATGTTTGATTTTTCTGGTCAAATGAGTATCAGCAGAGTTTTGATTAGTTAAAAAGAATGTTAACAGAAGCTCCAGTACTAATACAGCCTAAACATCGGAAAGAATTTGTTGTTTATAGTGATGCGTCACTTAGTGGACTGGGTTGTGTGTTAATGCAAGCCGAGAAAGTAATAGCATATGCTTCTCGTCGGTTAAAGCCACATGAGAGGAATTATCCAACTCACTACTTAGAGTTAGTTGCTATTATTTTTGCTTTGAAGATTTGATGTCACTATCTCTACAGTGAAAAATGTCATATAGTTACATATAATAAAAGTTTGATGTATTTGATGACTCAAAATGAGCTGAATTTGAGATAGCGGTGGTGGCTAAAGCTACTAAAAGATTATAATCTTGTGATTAACTATCATCCCGAGAAAGCTAATGTTCTTGCAGATGGATTAAGTCTGAAATTGTTATTCACCTTAAGAGCATTGAATGCTCATTTTTCACTGAAGGGTGATGCTTTTGTTTTAGTGGAATTGAGGGCTAGACTGATATTTCTTCAGCGGATTCGAAAGTTGCAAGATGATGACCTGAAGTTGTTAGCTAAACGTGAGCAAATCCAGAATTATCCATTTACAGGATTTACTGTAGATGCTGATGATATGATGTTTTTCCATAACAAATTGTGCGTTCCAAATAATCCAGAGCTAAAGTAAGATATTTTATCAGATGCTCACAATAGTACATACTCCATTCATCTGGATAGTACTAAGATGTTTAACGACCTAAAGCACATGTATTGGTGGACAGGTATTAAACGTGAGATTTCCGAGTTTGTAACTAAATGTCTAGTTTGCCAACAAGTAAAAGCTAAACATTAGGTACCGTCAGGATTACTACAGCTTGTCACTATCCCTGAGTGGAAATAGGAGCGAGTTACGATGGATTTTGCATCGAGATAGCCTGTGACATCGAGGAAGAAAGACTCGATCTGAGTTATTATTGACATATTAACAAAGTCATCTAATTTCTTTCTAGTACGAACTGATTATTCACTTGAGAAGTTAGCAGAGTTACAAGTATCAGAGATTGCCAAACTACACGGAGTGCCACTATCTATTATCTCTAATAGAGATCTGAGATTCACCTTGAGATTTTGGGGTAAGCTTCACGAAGCTTTAGGACTAAACTTAAATTTAGCACAACGTATCATTTGCAGACAAACGGGCAATCGGAACAAGTAATACAAATTCTGGAATATATGTTACAATGCTGTATACTCTAGTTTGAAGGTAGATGGGAAAGGTATTTACCATTGGTAGAATTTGCTTATAATAACAGTTATCAATCCAACATTAATATGGCACCATTTGAGGCTTTATACAGGAGAAAATGTAGGACACCCCTTTACTGGTCAGAGTTGAGTGAATCTATGTTAATTGATACTAATTTGATTCGTGAAACTGAAGACAAGGTTAGGGTAATTCGGGATTGTTTGAAAGCAGTGTCAGATCATCAGGTTATGGGTGTTACACAAAAAATTACACTTGGGAAGATCCGTATGTGTTATGGAAATGTGCTGATCAATTGGTCAGAAGGTGTGTAGTGGAGGAAGAGATTTACGACATTCTACAAGGATGCCATACGTCTTCATGCAAAAGGCATTTCGGCAGAAAGAGGACAACCCAGAAGGTGCTACAATCAGGTTTTTATTGGCTAACTATGAATAGAGACGCTTATGAATTCGTACAAAAGTGTAATAGATGCCAGCGAATTGGGAGTATATCAAAAAGGGACGAGATGCCACAAACAGAGATAATTGAGGTGGAAGTATTTGATGTCTGGGAGATTGATTTCATGGGACATTTTCCAAGTTCTTTTGGGAATCAGTACATCCTTCTAGTTATCGACTACATTTCAAAATGGGTCGAAGTTGCTTTACCTGCCAATGATTCAAAATTAATGGTGAGATTTCTAAGAAAAAAACATATTCGCTAGGTTTGGTACACCGCGTGCATTGGTCAGTGATGAAGGATCTCATTTCTATAGTAAGCAGTTTGAAGTTGCCTTGGCTAAATACAATGTACAACACCGAATAACAACGGCCTATCACCCGCAAGCTAATGGGCAAGCAAAAGTCAGATTGCATTTTTGCCCCTATACTTAAAAACGGGCAAATTAATCCCTTTACATTAGATCATTAGATCAAATAGCAAATTAGTCATTTTATTACAAATTTCATCCATTTTTACTATTAAAAACTAATTCATGTACGTCAGCAGGATGTACATATGGCATGCCATGTGTCACTGTCCAATTATTCTATCAATCATGCCAATTTTTAACAATATAAAAGGATGAAATTTTTATAAGAAATTACCAATTTATTCTCTAATCTAACATATAGAGACTAATTTTCTCATGTTTTTAGTAGGGGATAAAATGAAACTTAACTCTTACATAGGCTTTCATAATACTTTTACTTTTACTATCATTAAATGGTAAGAGTAATTTCAACTTTAATACTCTTTCATCGGTTTATTTCATGGCGTTGCTGTTTTGATCTTTCATTTGACAATTGAGATAACTGGAGAGCAAAATAACAAAAAAACATTGAGATATCTGCCGTGTCAATACCGTCAATATAAGCTTCCCCCATCGTCCAATTTTTTTTTTTCTTAATTTGTCTGAAATCTTGACCACCCATTTGTTGTGGAAGGCAGTTTGAAGATGACTAAGATAATGACAGTGCAAAGAAGAAAAGGAAAAATCAAATATTCGGAAATTTTCCTTAAATCAAGGATCCTTCATACGGTTTGATTTTTAATGTCTATTACATATAAAACGAAAAAGATATGCATATATCAAGGAGATAAAACAAAAGGTTTCAAATCATGATCCTTAACCCTTTTAAAAATGATCAATTAATCATTGTTAAATCATGTTCATTTCAATTGTTTCATTCGACTGTTCAATGGTTGCCATAAATTGGGACCATGTATTTACCTTTATTTCATAACCTTGACCATAAGATCTCAGTTGGGCCGACCAGGTTTGCGCAACTGCTGGTTTCTGGTTGAGGTTTGGGGTCAATAGGCTTGCTTTGTGGTCTCCAGGCATGGAGCCCATCCGCTGCTTCAACTTTTAATTCTACCCATCCTTGTTTGTCTCCATCTCGATCCCAAAGATCCTTCACGACGGACCGAACAGGCTTTGAGCGGATAATTGTTTGATGAAGCTTGTTGCTTACTATCCTACAATTTCATCGTTCCGTGGTTTGTTTTGGACCCGATGATTGCTTCTCATCCCAAAATCTTTTTTAGACTCTGATATCATCTCACATAATAAGCCGGAAAGGATTTGAATTTCCTTTACAGGCAGGAACTTGATGATGAACTTCAGATTGTAGCTTAGCCTCAGAATTATTGGATCAATCATCTATTTTGAATCTCAATAAGCAAAAAGAAAGGGTAGAATCCAAAAGAGAAAAAACCATGCTTTTTGTTTGCTTCAAGATTTCCTTGGGAGAAGATGAGCATCAAACTAGGACCCCTGATTTTTGGTTGGATTTCAGGGTTAGTCCAAAGAAAACCCTTAAATCATGCCTTGCATGGTTATGCTTTGAAAAGCGGGACAAGATCGACAACTGTATGAGTTTGTGTGTCAAACAAAAAATGTGGCTGATTTGGAGTTTCAAAGAAACCTCAAATCATCAGTAAATTCATCATTCCATCACTATTTCAGGTCGACTTGCATCCTACATATAATCCAGCTATCCAAGCAAACAACTTGGAATCCACTGATTTGGAAGTGATGTATCCACAGAAATTTTCACATAATACTAACCTTTAAGATGGTTCAAGTATCTTCGTACAATATCAACTACTACTAATAATAATAACGTATCTTCCTACATGCACCCCTACCTCTACCTGAATTCACTGTTTTCAAAAATAACAACAATTATTCCTTATTAAATAAAACATTTATATTATCAAGCAACAAGTACAGACCTAACTGATCTAAATTTGTAAAAACCTGAGTCGAATAATTAATCCAACTGGTCTGTTCTTTTTATAAAAAAAAAAAAAAAAAAAAAAAAAAAAAAAAAAAAAGAGGAGACATGTACTATGCTGCATATAGTATAATCCAAGTGGCAAGCTATTAGAAAGTGAAGGGGAAATATTCAATGATGAGCTTAGTTAAGACCTACACACGCATGCATGGTAATGGGCTTCCATGGACCCTTACCTGCTATGGTTTTAGGTGAGCAGACCCAAGAACTATAAGGCTCTAACTCCTTTTGAGGTCCACAATAGTGTAATTGCCTTAAAATATATACTCATGCACTTTTTTGTGAGAACCAATTCCTTAGTAGTACTAGTGCATATATATTATATGTATGAGTGTGTACTTTTTGTGAGAGTCAGTTTCCTCGCTAGTTGGGAATATCAATGAGGATCACAACCAAAATTTTATTTTAAACATTAGAATAGGCTAAAAGAGTGGCGACCCCTATGTATGATACACAAATTCATGTGAAAAATTTTAAATTTTGAAATGCGCGTATCGAGCACATTTGTATTAGAAAATGACACTCAACTCAAGTCCAACATAGAAAATGAATTGGGTAAAGGTTCACTGGTGAGCAATTACATGAATGGAAGCAGTCAAGTAAACTAGAAAGGCTTATTATAGCTGAAATCAACTCACTGTCACTCATCTTTATTCTTACAAAATGGAAATAAGATAGTATTCCACACAAGGTAATTCAGATACTACGAGCCTGCAGAGTACAAACGATCTAATGGAAAAAGTAATGCCACCCGAAGAATACATACCAGTTCAATCATTTGACTCATCAAAGCTTGGTTTCACACCACTCCTCAAGTGTTGGTGTTGCAACTCCAATATTTCTCATGTCATAGATATTGGCTGGTTCACATAAAGTTAAGCCTTTGTATCAGTAAACTATGATGCCACTTTTGCAAAAAGAAATAATGTCTATTTGGTTCTCTCAAAGTTGCTAGTACAAATAATCAAGGTAAGAAAATTCTTTTCATATGTCAATCATGGTAGACAAATAAGAAACAGAAATGTCTGTTAACAGCAAAGAATACAATTAAAGAATTGGATATCGAAGTATAATTTAGCCCAACCTCCACTTCCCCTGGCCCTCCTGTTCTTCATTCCCTGCCTTCTCTCAGAAGGAAACTGCTATGTGTTCCCTCACTAGGAAATCTTTTGATTCATTATGTTGATTTACTGAGATGGTTATACATCGTTACCATTTGACATGACAAAGAACTGTCATTTCTACTGAAACTTTTATCTGGTCCCATGAATTATGTTCAGTGGTCTCCAAAGGTTCCATACATTACCCCCTCTTTATATGTTTCAAATTGCATTCTGCTTTCAACAACTCATGGATGGACCTTGGCTAACAGCCTCTAACAAGGCCTACAAGTCAAATCACTAACTCTTACACTGTTGATCCACTAACTACACATACAAGTACATCCATGTCCTCATTTAGTTATATTCTGGCTTTTTTCATGCATTCATTTAAATAGTCACCTAGATAGTTTACCATGGTACGGTCTGCACGTCTCTACTCTTTTACAGTACTAACATCATAGACATTTGTATGTCTAAGAGAGCATTTTCATTGGCCTATAATTCCCCCATTTGACCTAGCATAATCTCCACATAAATTGTTTTATAAAGTCTTTTAACGACTAAAAACTTAATAAAACGTTTTCTAAAAGTTTCTATTCGTGCTATGTAAATGATTAGTTCATACAACATTAACAAGCTTACTTTCTCATGCATATGGTCTGGTATGCTAATGTTGTTCTGCTGGCAATTCGCAGGGGCCAGCATGCCAATTTCTTTTTTTTCTCGCATAATTTCAACTCATTATCATCATCCTAGTTGTAGATATATAGATTACGACTGCAAAAATTCATACCATCATGTATGTCGGCTGTTGCAGCAGCTGTGGCATCGACAATAACGGTAACTGGTTGGTAATTATGTGCTACGGCATCAAAGACAGTCTGCCGGATGCAATTTGGAGTTTGAACGCCTACAATAGAGATACAAGAATACACCGAAATGTTAATGCTGCATAGCAAAAAGCGAGAAAAGCCTCTCAACAAATCGCTTACATTCTAAGTGTTCACAAGTTCTGAATTACCCTTACCAACGACAACTAAATTATTGACCCCATTACTTTGAAGGAAAGAATGAAGATGGGTGGCAAAGAATGCACTAAAACGAGTCTTCACCAACTTGTAATCTCCTTCTTTTATCACAAGGCCATCCACCAATTGTGCACCTAAACATCCCTTGGTGGTTGGACCTTCTTTCCCTGGAGTGTACAAATGCCGGCGAAAGAGTTCAACATCTCTTCCTAAATAGTCATGCTCGCGAACAACCTAAACCCGAAATTAAGCTTCTCACAATCATCTCCCATTTACAAACTACTCAAGAAGCACTTTGTATCAATATTGTTGAAATTATTTCCAAAATTCTCTTCATTTCTCAGAAATGGGTCCAGGACTGGAAAAAAGCAAAGTTACTCTGACTTGGGTGGAAATGTCAATTAGAGTATAATGGAAAACAATTTTACATCGAAGACCCTCTTTTGTTTTTTCATTTTCTTGATAAACTGAACATCCTAGGAGACATAATTTCCGACCAAACAAACAAGGGAATTAATACAGCTCTGAAAGATGAAGTGAATTAGAGGGTAATAAGCAAACAGAGGCTACAAATTTACCCAAACGATGAGAAACCCACGCTGCCTGGCTATTTCAACAGCCTTTATCACATTAGGAACGATGGCTTTGCCTCCATTTACCCTCATCAATCCGTCATCTAATATAAAATCATTCTGCAAAAAGAATCCCAATAACCCATAGTCCCCGTTTTCCAATAACTAAAACAAAATCCAACTCAATATTCATAATTCATATGCCATAGTATATATATACTTTGCATTAAAAGAATTTAAAAAATAAAATAAAAGAAGATGAAACCTGCATGTCAATTACAAGGAGAGCCGTATGCTTCCATTTTTCTGCCATGCTTTCACTCTGGACTCCCAAAAAGCTTAGATTGTTGGACTAAGGGCAAAGGTCGAAGTCGAAGACATTGGGTCAACACATGTCCAATTATCCGTTTCATTAAATAGAAACCAATCAGAGTCTGAGTTTGAACAAAGTATTTCTTAGGCTTTGTAGTTGATTATTGTAAAAAAAAAAATGGTAAAATTAACTATAAATGCCGAGATTATTCGGGGAATAGGCGGTTTTTGCTGACTAATAAATTGCTAAATGTGTAGTATTTTATTTGTGTTGCTCGCGTCAAATCTTCTATCAAACGATTCTATTTTTAATTAATAGTGTTTTTTTTTCCTTGTATAAATATGTTTTTAACATTATGTTAAATATATTTTATTTTTTTTAAAATTATATAAGAAAAAATATATCAAAATAAATAGTTAATGCTTTAAAAAATAAAATATATTTAACATAATGATATATTGAAAAAATATATTTTATCATATTTTTATAAATTTAGAATTTGCTTTATATAAAAAAGTTATTAATTAAAAACATGAATTAAGGCTAATTATTTGGCATATAAGTGAGGTTGAGATTTTGGCACATGTCCTTAGGTTGTATTTAAAAAAATTAAAAACATGTAGGAAAAAATGGCGTTTTCTCTCTGTGATAATGCTGAGCCTGGAAACTCCACTGTGGAGGAGATGATTTCTAAGAAGGTTAGATTCCGAGATAAGGAGGATGAGACGAGTAACGACATGATGATCGAGTTGTCCTCAAATCAACCTACTTCTTGGAGAGACATGCTTGTCGGTCACTCTTCAAAGGGTGTTTTCAAAGGATCAGAAGAAAAGGAAGTCATTGACATTCTGGAAGGGGATATTCAGAAATCTGTTGTGAATGGAGTGCCTTCTATTACTTTCTCGGACAAGATCCACCAAATCCTCATACAGGGTATGAATAATACTGTGATTTTAAAACTTCTAGGCCGTAATATTGGTTTTTTAGTTTTGCAGAACAAAATTTACAGCATGTGGAGACCCTCAGTGTAACACCCTTTACTCGTATTTGACGCCAGAATAGGGTACGAGGCATTACCGGAACACATACACTTGTAAACGTATTAAATTGAGTCATAAAATTTCATCCAAATTAGAACTTTTCAAATTTTTATCTTTGAGTCCCTGAATAGGGCCTACGAGGCCCAATACATACTTTGAAAGTGGTCCAGGACTAAACTGAGAACTTTGGAAAACATTAGAAAAGTTCTTGAAAAACAGGGGCACACGCCCATTTCCAAGGCCATGTCCTTCACACAGCCGAGATACATGCCCGTGTGTTAGGCCGTGTGGCGTTCCGAATTTCCAAAAATCAAGTGCAACCTTCACACACCCTGGGCACATGGCCGTGTGGCTGCCCGTGTGGCCACAAGTAAGGTTATTTACCAAGCCCTTTGCCACCCCAAAACACTTATACATCTATACAAATTTATCATCACACAACATGGTATCATTAAGCATTCAAACATACACACTAAAACATCCACATACCATTTACAAACCACATTCATCATGCATAAT
Organism: Gossypium australe; assembly: GCA_005393395.2. Lineage (NCBI taxonomy): Eukaryota > Viridiplantae > Streptophyta > Magnoliopsida > Malvales > Malvaceae > Gossypium > Gossypium australe. Next base: position 24,441,665 of record CM016615.1, read on the forward strand.
CACACGCACACACTTAACCATTCACATGCAAGCATACACATCCTTGAAATGCATCATCATAGACTTATAACTTAACAAATATTGGCCACATTAAATGGCCTTATACAACAATAACCATCAAATAGCATAGGCCAACATTCTAGGCCAACTCATAATAACATATAGACATAATCAAGTCCCTATACATGCCATAGACTTAAAAATACTTGAAGATCGTTGATCCAATACCAATCAATAACTTATTAGTGTGATAGAATCTCCGACGACCTCCAACTCGAGCTAACATCTGTGACACTGTAGGAAAAAGGAAAGGAATGGGGGGGTAAGCATTATAACTTAGTAAGTAGGTATGTAAATAATAAGTAATTTATTAACATACTTTTATAAGTCATCACAATATGTTCTCAAGATAATACAATCATAATTGCACATAGTTCCACTATTTACTCATGTTCATCTCAAGCTGTCTACTCGAGTCATAGTCACTAAATTATTTATATCTTGAGTTACGGAACTCCAAATTAAGATCCGCAAATTTTTCCTGAAACTAGACTCACATATATTCTTACCATAAAATTTTCAGAATTTTTTGGTTTAGGAAATAAGTACAGTTTATTCTTTAAAGTCTCCCATGTTCTGCTGGCTAACAGTTTCGACCTTTCTGCACTAAAAATTAATTATCTTCTCGTACAAAATTCGGATGATATTCTCGTTTGTTTCTATTGAAAATATACTCATTCATTATTTTAAACAAATTCTAACCCATAATTATTTTTGTAAAATTTTTAATAATTTTCTAAAGTTAGAACAGGGGATCCCAAAATCATTCTGACCTTGTCTCACTAAAATTCAAATATCTCATAATATTAAATTCTTTTGCTTACATCGTTTCTTTTATGTGAAAATAGACTCAATAAGCTTTAATTTCATATCTTATTCAACTTCTAATTAAATTTCCACTATTTTTGGTGATTTTTCAAAGACACATAACTACGGCTGTCCAAAACTGTTTTATTTCTGAATCTCACTCTTTCATGTTTTCTTTATAGTAACTTTCATTGTAACACGTACTCCGTATCAATCTTATCAAAGTTCGATCACATATCGAGCACATTGCTCATAAGTTTACACACACATACCTGCACTTATTCATCACATATTCATATTCGTTTGCACTTAGTCATTTCCCGTTGAACGCAACGAAATAATAACGGATACACAGAAATTTGCACATAATTGCCACACTTGTAGCTAAAGATACTTCATATCACACTTTTCACATAGGCTCGCTCTCGAGCTAATCACATTCACGGGTCTACTCACACAAGCTGTCGGTTATACGTAACTACTCAGTGCTGCTCACACAAGCTGTCGGTTATACGTAACTACTCAGTGCTGCTCACACAAGCTGTCAGGTATCCGCAACACATGCCGGATTACCCAGCCACTGGTAGAACTTATAAGACCAGCACCCGTTTCACATAGTCACAATCTCGGGTCTGCTCACACAAGCTGTCGGTCATGACGAAATTACACGGTGCTAATTACACAAGCTGTCGAGTATCCATAACACATGCCGGATAACTCAGCCACTGGTAGAACGTACGGACCAGCTGTAACACCCTTTACCCGGATTCTATGCCGGAACCGGGCACGAGGCATTACCGGACTTGACTTGCTTGATCATTCCACTTTAGGCCATAAATTGTTTTTTCCCAATTTAAAACTTTTCATTCATCAACGTAACATCCCTATCATGGGTCAACCAGACCCTTTACACCTGCTCGGGATGTCGCGGAACCAAACCTGAACTTTTCAAACACTTAGAAAATTTTCACCTAAACAGGGGCCACACGCTCATGTGAAATGGGACACGCCCATGTGGGAAGGCCGTGTGGTCACACGCGCCCATGTCCTTACCCCGTGTGGGATTTATTTTCATTTCGAACCTACAGGGGTTTTCACACGACCTAGACATGCCCGTGTCCTCTACCCGTGGAGCTCTCTGTTTATGAAGTCATCATACCCTTAATAGCACACGGCCAGGGCACACGCCCGTGTGGCTAGCCTGTGGTTGACACTGACTTACAACACTAACATATAGGGGATACACAGCAAAGTCAAACACCTATAGGGCTGACCGTGTGTCACATACGGGCTAGACACACGCCCGTGTGTCTGTCCGTGTGGACCAATTTAAGGCTATTTTCCAAGCCATTAGCCACCCTCACTTGCATACATTCATACACCATCACACAACATTATCAAATCATCAATTATAACACATTTGATTTATGAAAATGAAGTCTTCATCCCATACATGAGGGAGAACTATTTCTAGTATAATTACAATCGACTTAAGCCATCATCTATGGCTATACACAACCGAACCATAAACTCTCTTAGGCCAACACATTTGACTATATCAACTATGACTTAATCAACTTTAAAAAGATCCCTATACATGCCATAACTCATAAGGACTAGAAACCTCATACCAAGTGTCTGCTCGATAGTGTGAAAATATCTGCGGTCTCCAACCCGAGCTAGTCAAGTTAACCTATGAGAGATGGGAAAGAAAGAGGAGTAAGCAATAATGCTTAGTAAGTTCATATGCAAATAATAATCAATTATTGATACACATTGATTATACTTAAACACAAGGTATTATAATGAGTTTTACTCTTAAACTCATGGTTACCTATTCAATCATTCATAATGCTTACTCATTCCGTCTCTTACCACATTCTAACCATATCTCGAGCTTAATGCTCACATTCATTAACATACATTCTCTACACTTATCACCATGATTTCTCATGATACAACACATCATAATTTATCACTAAGCTAACTTCAATGCCAAATCACTCGGTGGTTTCGCACTTAGCCCACCATCAATCGTTAATAGGGTGGTATCGCACATAGCCCACCATCAATCATTACTAGGGTGTATCGCACATAGCCCACCAAATAGATAGTTACGGTGGTATCGCACATAGCCCACCAAATAGATAGTTACGGTGGCATTACACATAGCCCACCAAATAGATAGTTACGGTGGTATTGCACATAGCCCACCAAATAATAATCTAAACAATGGTATTGCACATAGCCCATCGTAGATAAGTAATAAGGTGGTATTGCACTTAGCCCACCGTCAAGTATTGTTATTACACATTCACATCTCTATTTCGTTGTTCATACGAAAACTACTCAATAACTACCACATTCAATCCACTTGAATCACACATGTTTTCAATTATGCCATGCACCAATTAGTAACAACAATGTGTATTTAAAATGTATCGTTTACACATAAACCACAATGGGTTCATCATATACCAAATTCACCACAATTTAATTCTAACACATACCTGTACCTCTCGTGGTACAACCACATACTTTCTCATTTTCAACATACCTGTTGAATCACTCAAATTGTTAAATAACATTTTTGAGTCGCATACACATAACATCACATCAACATCATGCCCCCGATAGGGTCTTACACGAAATATCATATCGATGCCATATCCCTGACATGGTCTTATTCAATATCTCACACTGAGGCCATATTCCAATATGGTCTTACACGGGACCTTAACTATCATCATATCATGCTATTTGCATTTCCCATTATTCTTAGATTCAATTTGCTTGACATCTCGTCAAAACATATTTAATACATTCATAGCGCAAATATACATTCCATACAGCATTGGGATATTAAATCACCCGTACGTAATTGCAACATTTGCACGCGAACTTACCTCAATATCGAAAGGGTAAAAAGGGACCTATTTGTCCATATGTCTCTTTTCTCCAGTTCTAGGTCCGAATCTCATTTTCTTTGATCTAGAACAATAGAATTTACTCATTTAATCACTTATAAATCATAATACATCATAATCTACACTTAGGCAAAAATGACTATTTTGCCCTTATACTTTAGCAAAATTATGATTTTGCCCCTAGGCTCGTAAATCACTTTTCATCACATTTTCTTATTAAACCAACCTAGCTGAACATTTAATCCTCTTACAACTATCCACAATTCCAACTATTTCATGCATTAATGAACAAACTACAACATTTGCATCTTAGTCCAAATTAGGTGTTTTCATGACAACACCTTTCACAAAAGTTGTTTCTCATCTTCCTAACATTCATTTTCTTCCATAAAAATGCAGCAAACAACTTAAAATCTCACATGGTAAATTCCTAAACTTTTTACCATAATGCAAAATAGTCTCCTCTTTAGAAAGCTTAAGCTTTAGGGGTCTCAAAAGTACAATTATCTTTAAGAAATACCATCAAAGTCACTTACTTGAGTGGAGAAAAGCTTGTTGAAATTTTGAGCTTTCAAACACCCCTTGTTTGCTGAAAATTTCGGTGGAGAAGAAGAGAGGAAAGATGACATCTTTTTCCTTTCTTTATTTTATTATAAAAACATCAATTTAATCCACCAAACTTACCAACTTTGACCAAAAATTAAATGCTCTTGTCCCTCTTATCTACATGGCCGACCAACACATTCTAGATGGTCTAATTGCCCTTTAAAGACCTCCAATTAACATTTCATGGCTATTTGATACCTTTAGCCTATAGAATGGAACTTTTTCACTTTATGTGATTTAGTCCTTTTTCGCGATTAAGCATGAAATCGCTAAAATTAAAGTACCAAAATTTTCATGCACCCTTATAAACATGTTATAACACATAAAATAACATGAAAATAATTTCTCTAACCTCGAATTAGTGATCTCGAGATTATTGTTCTAACTAGCCCCTAAATCGGGTTGTTACACCAGCACCCAGATCACTTATTTCACTTAAATTTCACATAGGTTTCTAGTGAACATGTCACTCATATCCATTTTTATTCTTAAGGTTCAACCGGGAAATTTTTCACTTGTCGATACTTTGTCAATCTCGTTCAATATTTAGCCACATCTCATAAAATATATCAAAACATAAAAACGTAAGTAACAACGATGCATTATTTACATACAAACTTACCTCGGTAGCACAATCAATGAAAAGGACTTATTCGTCTTATTCTTTGTTTTTGCCCCGTTCTAAGTCTGAATCTCATTTTCTTTGATCTATAACAACACATTTAACTCATTTATTCATCTTGCTACTCAAATTAGCCTAAATTCACATTTTGGAAAAATTACATTTTTGCCCTTAAACTTTGTCATATTTACAATTTTGCCCCTAGGATCGTACAATGATTTTCATTCAATTTCTTTGTATTTTAAGCCTAGCTGAACCATTTTCATAATTACAACAGCCTACAATTTCCACTAATTCACACTTTTATGACAAATTTTATAACTTTTCCAAATTATTCCTTAGCATTTTCACTGAAAACCACTTAGTAAAAGTCGTTTCTCTAACCATGAACATGCATTTTCTACCATTAAACACAAAATTACACACATATTCATCATGGGTCAAGACCCTATACTTTAACCATATCTCAAATTAGTGGTAAAAATAGATAGATCTTGTTATGAGGATTTCAAAAACATAAAAATCATTAAAAACGGGGCTAGAACGGACTTACAATCGAGCTTGGAAGCTTGAAATACCCTAGCCATGGTTTCCCATTGTGAAATTCGGCCATGGGGTTGAAGATGGACAAAAATTGGCTTTTAATTTTGTTTTTAATTCATTTTAATTACTAAATGACCAAAATGCCCCTAACTTAAAAATATTCTATTTCACCTATTTCATGACCATTTTTGTCCAAAAAATTAACCAATGGTCCAATTATCATTTAAGGACCTCAAATTTAAAATTTCATAACATTTGGACACCTCTAACATGTAGAACTCAACTTTTGCACTTTTTACAATTTAGTCCTTTTGACTAAATTGAGTGCTCAAACGTCGAAATTTTCGAACGAAATTTTCACAAAATAAGAATAAAATTTTCCTTATCAGATTTGTGGTCCAAAAACCACTGTTCCGACTAGGCCCAAAATTGGGCTGTTACACTCAGCCCTATTCATATGATGGATATTGAAAATGGCTATTTCCTAGTCAAATTTCAAAACAAGTTGGATTGTGAAAAGGCTCTCTCTGAAGGTCCGTGGACCATATTTGGCCAATATTTGACTGTTCAACCTTGGACGATGGCGTTTGACCCTACACAGGCCTATCCGAGTGTTGTGATGGCATGGATTAGGTTCCCTGCGCTACCTAGTTACTTGTATAATCGTAAAATCATCACAGAAATTGGAGAACTAGTGGGTATAGTAGTCAAGTTAGATTTGAACACTGATAGTAGAACGAGGGGATGCTTTGCTAGAATGGCGGTTTACGTCAATTTGGAAAAGCCTTTGGTGTCTTAAATTTTGATCAACGGTCATTCACAAAAGGTGGAATATGGATCTCTGTCTACTATTTGTTTTCACTGTGGACGATATGGCCATGTGGAAAATACTTGCAACTTTAGAATCCTTGACTCTACAGTTAGGGTCAATACTGATTCGTCTGTGAAGACATCGAAGAATCAAAATTTGAACATTGAAGGATCGAAGAAGAAAGACGAGAACTACGGACCATGGATGATTGTAGAAAGGAAATCAAGGCGCAAACTAAGGGATAATCTGCAGGATTCTACCAGAATTCAAGAAAAGGAAAAGGAAAGTCTTCGAGGTAGTGGCCTTAATTATAGGAATTCAAACAAAGAAAGTAAAAATAGAGATATGGCTAATTTGTGGAGGTCTAAAGGGAAAGTTGTTTTAATTGAAAATAAAAGTAGGAAAGATATGGGTCTTCAGAATGATGGTCAGCCTGAATTAATTAAGGAAAATAATAAAGGTAATTTAAAGAGGTGGGCCCCCAAAATGTCGTAAGGCCGGATATCAATAGGAGTATTGGACCGCATTCGGGGCCCAATTTGGTTCACAATAGTACTAATGGGAGCTTTCAGTTGAATGGAGATCTTACCTCTAGTTTGGGCCTAGAAGATCATTCTTTTAAACAGGTCAGGGACTTGATGGGCCTAAGTGTACGGGTAGGGGAGATGAAGCAGGCCTCTGTTCATTCTGGGTGCAGCAATCGAGCCCTAGCAGTAGATGCCGCGCCAGAGGAGGCCATCGCGTGGGAGATTCTGTTGGTCGAGGGGAAGTCTCCAACTTCGCCTTTAAAGGGGACTGATAGAGAAGCACTAGGCGTGGACGTCGGCAGCCTTGATCCAGGTAAGCATATAGCGGTGGTTTTCTTTGATAGCAAAGATTCCATGACCACAAAAAGCTCCGTACTTCCAGTGGGGATCTCTGATTCGGGTAAGGGGAATAAATTTAGAGGCAGAATCAACAAGCAGAATAAAACTCTCCATGGCAGCAACGTGCGATTCAAAAATAGTGGCTCCCATCGTGTGTCACTTAAAAAAGTCTATGGAACATTTAGCAGAGAGTAATTCGACCATTTCTAAGGAAAATTTTGACTCTATGGTTTCTACCAGATATGAGGAGCAGAATAAGGGAGTTTAATTCCCCTAGCCAGCAAGGATGATTTGTTTTGATGGTTTTATTACTTTTGAGTCCTTTAGGTTTTGTTTTTATTTTATTTTATTTGCTTGGTCTTTTATTTTACTTTTATTTATATTATTTTTCATGGAACCAAATCTAAAATTTTTTTCATGGAATTGTCAAAGATGTGCTAGCAGGAATTTTATTCGAGCGTTTCGAGAATATAATTCGAAACATAGACATGATATTGTTTGCTTGGTTGAGCCGAGAGTAAGCGGTAATAAAGCTAATTTTATTATTGAGCAACTGGACTTTAATTCTTCTCATCGGGTTGAAGCTATTGGATTTTCAGGTGGATTATGGGTGGGATGGAAGGATTCTGTTCGAATTCAAAGTATTAGAAGTCATTCCCAATTTATTTTTCTTCGTGTTTATAATGTTATTTCTAATAAGTCTATTCTTATTTCTTTTGTCAATGGTAACCCCGATAGGTTGAAACAAAAGTTGCTTTGGGAAGGAATAAAATCTGGCTCCCCAGCCCAATCTATTCCTTGGCTTATTATGGGAGACTTCAATGCCATTCTATCTTCTACGAATAAGAAAAGTCCCTTTACTATAGGTAAACGTTGTGAACTATTTGGTACTTTTGTTGGTTCTTGTGCTTTGCGGGATTTAGGGTATTGTGGGCCCTCTTTCACTTGGCAACTTGGTGGTACTTGTGTAAGATTAGACCGGGCTCTAGCAAATGATGAATGGATGTTAACATTCCCGCAATGCTTAGTTCAACATCTCACTCTTATTAAGTCTGATCATCGGCCTCTCTTATTTTCTACTAGACCGGACTTTGGCATGTCTAAAGGACGACCCTTCAGATTTTTAGCAGGATGGACGCATCATAATACTTTTCCCTCTTTTGTAAAAGAAGAATGGAATTTCTCAGGTAATATGGTTGATTCTTTAAATAATTTTACTTCTTCTGTTAAAATCTGGAACAGGGATGTGTATTGTAACACCCCAAACCCGATCTATGCGTTAAGACCAGATTTGACATGTCACACGAAATGATCATATGTAAAGTCTTTTAAAGATTTGTAGAAAACGGATTTTTCAAGAAAAAGATTTTGAAAAGGTGTTTATTGAAAATCGAGGTTGATTGTTAAATTAATAATTTAAGACGTAAGAGTTTATAAATTGAAACTTAGACAAAAATAATTGATTCAATATTCCGAGAAATGTAAAAGAGTTCGAAAGAAACTTTTAAAACAAGATTTTTAAAAGAATTGTTACAAAAAATTTCCGAGTTTTTAAAAAAAATATTTAAAAATGAAACTCTTTTCGCAAATATATTTGAGGAAAACATTAATTTCTATTTAAAAATAAAATAGTCCCACTTAAGTATTTAAATCATAATAAAAATCCATCCACGAGTAAAACATCCATAAAAATTTAACCAGAGGCCTTATTACATCACACTTAATTAGCAACTAATAAAAAGTACTTAAAAGAAATCCAAAGTTTAAATAACCCACTATTCGTAGTATGGCCTCCACTGAGTCGTCCCCGGCCCAAGCCTCCATTACTGATCATTAACTGAAAAGGGTAAAGAAAACGGGGTGAGTTACTTAAAACTCAGTGTGTAACTCACTTACCATAGTCCACTAGGCCAAAACCATTTAAGCATTTATTTGGGCCGGAGCCCATTACAATTATAACAATTTAACATGAATAGAATGCATGTGATATGCAATTCCCAAAACCAAACCTAGTTTTCCATTCGCTACACACCACCCGTACCAACCAACACACCTGTGGGGAGCTTTAGTCACCCACCCTCCAACACACCAAACTAGGCATTAAGCCATATATCAAACTGGGCATGAAGCCATATATCAAACTGGGCATGAAGCCATATATCAAACTGGGCATTAAGCCATATATCAAACTGGGCATGAAGGCATATATCAAACTGGGCATTAAGCCATATATCAAATTGTGGACAAGCCACCAGAATTTTTTTGTAGCAAAGCTACCAGAACTTCTCTTCGTCAAATATCCCAACCCATGTAAACATGTATAATATGCATAACAGTCCATTCATATAATTATTCCAACATAAGGCCCAATTTAAAAAGAAATTATTACAGTCTGGCCCACTTCACATTTTTGGCCCATATAATCTCATATCACAATTGGCCAATATCAAATATCACATATGGCCCATATATCAAATATCTCATGTGGCCCATTTATCAAATATCACATATGGCCCGTTTATCAAAAATCACATATGGCCCATTTATCAAATATCACATATGGCCCATTAAGCCATTTTTGTCGATTTAGCCCATTAACAGCAATTTCGTAATTTTTCACGGTCTAAATACTGATTTCATAGTTTTTACCATTAAAGTGATAAATATGCTATTTTACCCGATTCCACTAACTTGTGATTCAATCCAACGATTACTACGATATAGTCATCTAACCCATTAGATACGGTGTGAGATTACGCACCTGATTACGGTAAGCACTACACTTTCCTGATCGTCGACACCTAAAAATATTATAACACTCGATTAGATTGTTTTCACTTATAATAAATCTATTCTAAAATAAACGGTCTAGATGTTTACCTTCGGAATCTCGAATAACTACTATTTGTCGATTTTCCCCGGTTGACGGTCTACAACCCGTTGGAAAACCTCGAATAGCTAATGGCTCCGAACTACGAACAACTTCGAATAATTGATTCTCCCCGGATGAGGGTCCATAACCCGGTGGAAAGTCTCGGATTGCCGAAACAGCCCTTCGTTTGAATCTAGAGGGAATCGCGAATCCGCTCCTTTTCCGGTCACTACTCACCACTCCTTTTGATTCGATCTTGTTTGCCTCCATTGACAAAAGAATATTAGCCCAAACTAATATTTCGTTATTAAACGATTAGTCTTAATGAGCGAAATCGGCTTACCACAAAATCCTTACGTTCAAAGGATGAAAATCGAGTGATAGAGTCCCTAATATAGAATCGGTTAATAAACCCCATCTTTAACGAAATCAAGAGTAATATGGAATCCTTGATAGATATCCTTTCTTTAAAGCTTTTGACCAAATCCTAGCGATACACGATGATTTCGGACACTCCAAGTTTCAGCCTTCCACTAAGTTTCTATGATGGAGAAAAGATTTGAATGAGATATGGTATGATGGTGGTCTCGATCCAAAAAGACCATCCCACACCAACATGTAGATTCAGCACAAAGGAAAAGGGAAAATAACAATACCAAAATTTTGTACTAGCCACTTACTGATTGATCAAAGTGTGAGAAGAAGAATAAAATGTTTGAGAGGGAGATAAGTGTGGTAGAAGATTCGGCTACGAAGGAAAAGTTGAAGGGGATGGTGCTTAGTAACATTTGGCCATAGTGAAATTAAAATGGAGAAAATGGTTGAGAGATTTTTGTAAGAAGAAAGAGATGAAGAAAGGTATAGGAAAATTAGGTGTTTAGGTTTCGGTTCTTTTCAAGAATAGAAGATGAACAAAGAATTGAGTTTGAGGCTTGTGTGCATTCGGCAAGGGTGAAAAGAAAAGAAAAGAGAAATTGGCCTTTCAAGGTTTTGGTAATTTTGGCACTAGGAGGAAAGGTTTGAGAGAATAGGCAAAATAAGACTGAAATGGTCAAAATTATGAATGACTAAAAGAAAAATAAAGATGTTACCTATTGCTCAAGGTGCATTCGGCTAAGGAGAGGAAAGATGGAGAGAAAAGTTTTTTGAGAGAACACAAAAATGACCAAATGAGAATGTGCCCAATTAGCACCTAATCCTACCAAAAGCCTTCAAAAATTCGGCCACCCCCTAGCCCCCAAAATCGTCCAAGTACATGGACACAAAGTCAAAGTTTGGCCACTCCAAACTTTCCAAAACATCTTCCTTGTAATGTGCCTTGTGTTCCCCCTACATGCCTTATTCAAATGATTCCCTTCCTTAAGTTTACACTTGCCTTTTCTCTTAGCCACCATACCATAAAAATTAAAGTCTAAGATACCATAAATACTAGCTTGACCGACACTAAGAATATGGAAAGCAAAAAAATAAAATTCACATGCACATCAAGAGATTCGAACCTCTTCCCTCTAAGTATGCTTATGGCGCCAACTCCTCTTTACTACTTGCTCATCTTATGCTAACTTTTACAACTTAATTACCTTAAGCATTAAGGTTACTTGTTCCACTTTGTTAAAGTACTAATTTCAAAAAAAAATTATACCAAAACCAAAAAAATCCCGAACCTTCTCATGACTATTTTAACACACACATAGGATAAATAAACTAGCTGAGCACCAAAATAATGCAACATATAAAAATTCAAATTTTAGGATGTTGCAATTTTACCCCCTTAAAGAAAATTTTGTCCTCGAAATTTACCTGATTAAAAGAGGTGAGGGTATTACTGTCGAATCATGTCCTCAGGCTCCCATGTAGCTTCCTCCGCTCTGTGATTACGCCATAGAACTTTAACCAATGGTATTGGCTTCTTTCTTAGCACCTTAACATCTCGATCCAAAATTTTCACTGGCTCTTCCTCGAATGACAAGTCAGACCTAAACTCAACTTCCTCTACCGGTACTATGTGAGACGGATCCGATCGATAACGCCTCAACATAGAGACATGGAAAACACTATGAATCTAACTTAACTCCGGAGGTAATTCAAGCTGATAAGCCACTGGTCCTACACGCTTCAACACACGGTACGATCCAATGAACCTAGGGCTCAACTTGCCCTTCCTTCCAAACCTGAAGATCTTTTTCCAAGGTGAGACTTTTAGAAAAACCTGATCTCCCACCGCAAACTCAATGTCGTTACGCTTTAGATCCGCATATGAATTTTGTCTATCCGAAGCTTCCTTTAACCGTGCTCGAATCACCTTTACTTTTTCTTCCGTCTCTGATAGCAATTCAGGACCCAACAACTGTCGTTCCCCCAATTCAGTCCAACAAGTAGGGGTGTGACACCTACGACCATATAATGCTTTATATGGTGCCATCTGGATACTGAATTGATAACTATTATTATACGCAAACTCTGCCAACGGAAGAAAATCCTCCCAACTACCTCTGAAGTCAATCACACAACCCCTTAACATGTCTTCCAAAATCTAGATTACTCTTTCCGACTAACCATCTGACTGAGGATGAAAAGTTGTGCTGAAATTTAACTTTGTTCCCAAAGCTTCATGCAAAGCTTTCCAAAACCGTGATGTAAACCTAGGGTCTCTGTCTGATATAATAGACACTGGCACCCCATGCAACCTCACGATTTCCGACACATACAACTTAGCCAACTTTTGTAGTGAGTAATCCGTACGAACTGGTAGAAAATAGGCAGTCTTCGTCAATCGATCCACTATTACCTAGACGGAATCTTTCTTAGTAGGCGATACGGGTAACCCACTAACAAAGTCCATCGTTATCCGTTCCCATTTCCATAATGGAATCTTCACCGGTTGAAGCAATCCCGACGGTAATTGATGTTCTGCCTTCACTTGTTGACAAGTCAAACACTTACCCACGAAATCAGTAACCTCCCGCTTCAACCTTGGCCACCAATACTGCTCACGGAGGTCACGATACATTTTATTTCCTCTGGGGTGCATAGCATAGGGGCTACTATGTGCCTCTCACAGAATCATAAGTCTCAAATCCGAATCCATGGGCATACAAATTCTTCTGCGAAAACACAGCACTCCATCCTTATTCATTCCAAAATCCCCTATTACACCACTTTCAACTTGTTGAAGTAAGGGACCCAACTTTTCGTCTGATAACTGCTTCTTCTTAATCTGATCTAACCACAAAGGCTTCACCTGAAGTTCCGCTAGCAGACTGCCATCTTCATATAAACTGAGATGAGCAAACATTGCTCTCAACTCTGATATCACCTTACGACTCAACGCGTCTGCCACCACGTTAGCCTTTCCAGGATGATACTCGATTGAGAAGTCATAATCCTTCAACAGCTCTATCCATCTCCGCTGTCTTAAGTTCAACTCTTTTTGGGTAAGGAGATACTTCAGACTTTTATGATTCGTATAAATGATTGACTTCTCACCATATAGATAGTGCTTCCAAATCTTTAAAGCAAAAACCACTGTAGCCAACTCCAACTCATGGGTAGGATAATTGACTTCGTGCGGCCTTAACTAACGAGATGCATAGGCCACCACTTTACCACCTTGCATCAACACACATCCCAAGCCCGTGTGTGACGCATCGCAGTAAACAATAAACTCTTTTCCAGCCTCAGGTTTAATCAATACGGGCGCTTCCGTCAGAATCTTCTTCAATTTCTCAAAGCTCTCTTGCTGTTGATCCGACCACAAGAATGGTACTCCTTTTCGCAACAATTTAGTTAGGGGTGCAGCAATCAACGAAAACCCCTCAACAAAACGCCTGTAGTAACCAGCCAACCCTAGGAAACTCCGAATCTCAGCCACTGACTTCGGTGGTTTCCAATCCAACACAGCCTCTACCTTCCGAGGATCAACTCTGATTCCTTCGACCGGCACAACATGTCCCAAGAAAGTCACTTCCTTCAAACAAAATTCACACTTACTGAATTTGGCATAAAGTTGCTTTTCTCGCAGTAATTGCAATACTATCCGCAGATGTGAGTCATGCTCTTCTTCATTCCTCGAAGAAACTAAGATATCATCTATAAACACCACCACGAACTGGTCTAAATAGGGTTGAAAGACTCGGTTCATCATGTCCATAAATGCAGCTGGTGCATTGGTCAATCCAAACGGCATCACTAAGAACTCATAACGTCCATAACGAGTTCGAAATGCTGTATTATGAATATCCGCCTCCTTAACCTTAAGTTGATGATAACCCGATCTCAAATCTATCTTAGAGAAAACTGAAGCTCCTCTCAACTGATCAAACAGGTCATCGATTCTCGGCAATGGATACCTATTCTTGATTGTCAATTTATTCAACTGCCTATAATCAATGCACATACGCATCGACCCATCCTTCTTTTTGACGAACAAAACTGGTGCTCCCCACGGAGACACGCTCGATCGAATAAATCCCCGATCCAACAATTCTTGAATTTGAGCTTTAAGCTCCGCTAACTCCTTTGGCGCCATTCTATAAGGAGCAATGGACACCAGAGCTGTTCCGGGCAAAAGCTCAATGCCAAACTCTACTTCCCGATCTGGAGATAGACCCGAAAATTCTTCGGGAAAGACATCAGGAAAATCTTTCACTGTTCTAACACCTTCCACCGATAATTCCTTGGTATCCAAAGCACTAATGAAGGCTAGAAATGCTCCATACCCTTTTCGCACCAACTTTTCTACTTTTAAAACAGATATCACATTTGCTAAATAGTTTCTTCGTTCGCCCATCATCACCACTTCCTTATCTTCCAAAGTCCTTATCGACATCCTCTTTACAGCACAATCCAAGTGCGCATGGTGCTTCACCAACCAATCCATGCCCAAAATAAGGTCGAACTCGCTGAAAGGCAGTTCCATCAAATCCGCCAAAAATATTTCTCTTTGAAATTCTAGAGGCACATCTCTATACAGTTTATTCACTACCACAGACTGTCCCAAAGGACTAATTACCGTCATCTCTCTATCGGTAATCTCAGATCAAATATTCAGATTTCTAGATATAGCACTAGCAACATACGAATGGGTAGATCTGATATCTATCAAAGAAGTAACGGGTACATCAAAGATGAAGAACGTACCAGTTATCAGATCAGGTGCATCACCATCCTCACGGCGTCTGACTGCATAAACTAACCCTGGCTGCTACCTCTACCCGGCGCACCCTGACCACGTCCACCGCCATTACCACCTTGATCTGGCCCACGGCCTCTCGGTGGCTGTTGAGCGCCTCTAGCTGGCTGTGCAACATGGTTACAAGCTTCCTGATTCGGAGCGGTCTGTCAAGGACAATCTTTAAGCTGGTGGTCCTTAGAACCACATTTGAAGCAACCACCGGTTCTCTTCCAGCATTCACTAGGGTGTCGTCTTCCACAGTCAGCACATGGTTGAATCTGATTGGTAGCAGTAGGTGCTCTAGCTGGAGCTGGCTCATCATTCCTGGGCTTCTTTTGGAACCTTTTAGCAGAACCCGAGTACTTAAAGTCCCTCTTGCCTTTGCCTCTTTCTCGGTTCTGACGCTCAGAGTTTTTAGCCTCTTCAGCTATTTTGGCTTTCTCCACTAGTTTGGCAAAAGTCCTTTCTTGTTGTAGGGCTATTAGTACCCGCAACTCATCATTCAACCCATCCTCAAAACGTACACAGCGCTCATGATCAGTTGACACTATTGTCCGAGCATAGCGGCTCAAGCGTAGAAATTCTGCCTCGTAAGCTGCCACCGTCTTATTTCCTTGGACCAGATTCAGGAATTCCTTCCTCCGGGCATCCATATAACTTGCCCCGACATACTTTCCTTGGAATTCAGTTTTGAAGAAATCCCAAGTAACATGTTCAGCCTGAGTGCCTTCTCGAACAGTAAGCCACCATTGATACGCCTCGTCCCTCAATAAGGACACAGCTCCTCTCTGTTTCTGCTCGGTAGTACACTCCAGATCGTCCATAATCTGCTCTACAGCCTCGAGCCAATATTCCGCAACATTTGGAGTTACACCCGAGACAGCCCTAAAAACCTCGGCACCACTTGATTGGAGTCGTTCAAATATTGATCCACGAGCTGCTGGCCCAGTTCTAACCCCAGCAACCCTTTCTAAGACTCACAACATTGCTTGAGTCAAAGCAATGTCCTCTCTCGTATGGTCAGGTGATCCAGTCTCAGTCCCGGGTGTTGCAGGTGCGTCCATTTCTGGTATATGTCCCGACGCTTCAGACGCAACCCTAGCACCTCGGCCTCTACCACGGCCACGTCTACCATGTCCACGTCCTCTAGCGCTCATTTTGAGTATTTTGGTTTAGTCTGATTACAAGTTTTATGAATCAGTATACTATTTCAGTGTTTATTAACGATATTTTATGAGATATAAGAGGTAGAGTTGTTTTCGTAAACACATCCTATAGTCTCAATCTCTATAGTTTCAACACCTAAAACTAAAAGTTCTAGAGTGTTCCTATAGTCATATCACAATAATAATAATAATAATAATAATAATAATCATAATAATAATAATAATAATAATAATAATAATAATAATAATAATAATAATAATAATAATAATCATTCAATTTGCATACACTTACTTGACTTGGTGCCGGATAATCGTGGTGCCATACTACCTTTAAAACATAAATTCTATAATTCAAAACAGTTTTAAACGAAAATTGTTGTTGAACCCAAACTACAGCCGAGTTTTGAAACTGGCTCTGATACCATAAAATGTAACACCCCAAACCCGGTCTATGCGTTAAGACCAGATTTGACATGTCACACGAAATGATCATATGTAAAGTCTTTTAAAAATTTGTAGAAAACAGATTTTTCAAGAAAAGGATTTTGAAAAGGTGTTTATTGAAAACCGAGGTTGACTGTTAAATTAATAATTTAAGACGTACGAGTTTATAAATTGAAACTTAGACAAAAATAATTGATTCAATATTCCGAGAAATGTAAAAGAGTTCGAAAGAAATTTTGAAAACAATATTTTTAAAAGAATTGTTACAGAAAATTTTCGAGTTTTAAAATAAATATTTAAAAATGAAACTCTTTTCGCAAATATATTTGAGGAAAACATTTATTTCTATTTAAAAATAAAATAGTCCCACTTAAGTATTTAAATCATAATAAAAATCCATCCATGAGTAAAACATCCATAAAAATTTAACCAGAGGCCTTATTACATCACACTTAATTAGTAACTAATAAAAAGTACTTAAAAGAAATCCAAAGTTTAAATAACCCATTATTCGTAGTATGGCCTCCACTGAGTCGTCCCCGGTCCAAGCCTCCATTACTGATCATTAACTGAAAAGGGTAAAGAAAACGAGGTGAGTTACTTAAAACTCAGTGTGTAACTTACTTACCATAGTCCACTAGGCCAAAACCATTTAAGCATTTATTTGGGCCAAAGCCCATTACAATTATAACAATTTAACATGAATAGAATGCATGTGATATGCAATTCCCAAGGCCAAACCTAGTTTTCTACCCGCTACACACTACCCGTACCAACCAACACACCTGTGGGGAGCTTTAGTCACCCACCCCGCCAACACACCAAACTGGGCATTAAACCATAATTCAAACTGGGCATGAAGCCATATATCAAATTGGGCATGAAGCCATATATCAAATTGGGCATTAAGCCATATATCAAACTGGGCATGAAGCCATATATCAAACTGGGCATTAAGCCATATATCAAATTGTGGACAAGCCACCAGAATTTTTTTGTAGCAAAGCTACCAGAACTTCTCTTCGTCAAATATCCCAACCCATGCAAACATGTATAATATGCATAACAGTCCATTCATATAATTATTCCAACATAAGGCCCAATTTAAAAAGAAATTATTACAGTCTGGCCCACTTCACATTTTTGGACCATATAATCTCATATCACAATTGGCCAATATCAAATATCACATATGGCCCATCTATCAAATATCTCATGTGGCCCATTTATCAAATATCACATATGGCCCGTTTATCAAAAATCACATATGGCCCATTTATCAAATATCACATATGGCCCATTAAGCCATTTTTGTCGATTTAGCCTATTAAGAGCAATTTCGTAATTTTTCACAGTCTAAATACTGATTTCATAGTTTTTACCATTAAAGTGATATATATGCTATTTTACCCGATTCCACTAACTTGTGATTCAATCCAACGATTACTACGATATAGTCATCTAACCCATTAGATACGGTGTGAGATTACACACCTGATTACGGTAAGCACTACACTTTTCTGATCATCGACACCTAAAAATATTATAACACTCGATTAGATTCTTTTCACTTACAATAAATCTATTCTAAAATAAACGGTCTAGATGTTTACCCTCGGAATCTCAAATAACTACTATTTGTCGATTTTCCCCGGTTGACAGTCCACAACCCATTGGAAAACCTCGAACAGCTAATGGCCCCAAACTACAAACAACTTCGAATAATAGATTCTCCCCGGATGAGGGTCCACAACCCGGTGGAAAGTCTTGGATTGCCAAAACAGCCCTTCGTTTGAATCTAGAGGGAATCGCGAATCCGCTCCTTTTCCGATCACTACTCACCACTCCTTTTGATTCGATCTTGTTTGCCTCCATTGACAAAAGAATATTAGCCCAAACTAATATTTCGTTATTAAACAATTAGTCTTAATGAGCGAAATTGGCTTACCACAAAATCCTTACGTTCAAAGGATGAAAATCGAATGATAGAGTCCCTAATATAGAATCGGTTAATAAACCCCATCTTTAATGAAATCAAGAGTAATATGGAATCCTTGATAGAAATCCTTACCTTAAAGCCTTGGACCAAATCCTAGCGATACACGATGATTTCGGACACTCCAAGTTTCGGCCTTCCACTAAGTTTCTATGATGGAGAAAAGATTTGAATGAGATATGGTATGATGGTTGTCTCGATCCAAAAAGACCATCCCACACCAACATGTAGATTCGGCACAAAGGAAAAGGGAAAATAACAATACCAAAATTTTGTACTAGCCACTTACCGATTGATCAAAGTGTGAGAAGAAGAATAAAATGTTTGAGAGGGAGATAAGTGTGGTAGAAGATTCGGCTACGAAGGAAAAGTTGAAGGGGATGGTGCTTAGTAGCATTCGGCCATAGTGAAAATAAAATGGAGAAAAATGTTTGAGAGATTTTTGTAAGAAGAAAGAGACGAAGAAAGGTATAGGAAAATTAGGTGTTTAGGTTTCGGTTCTTTTCAAGGATAGAAGATGAACAAAGAATTGAGTTTGAGGCTTGTGTGCATTCGGCAAGGGCGAAAAGAAAAGAAAAGAGAAAATGGCCTTTCATGGTTTTGGTAATTTTGGCACTAGGAGGAAAGGTTTGAGAGAATAGGCAAAATAAGACCGAAATGGTCAAAATTATGAATGACTAAAAGAAAAATAAAGATGTTACCTATTGCTCAATGTGCATTCGGCTAAGGAGAGGAAATATGGAGAGAAACAATTTTTGAGAGAGCACAAAAATGACCAAATGAGAATGTACCCAACTAGCACCTAATCCTACCAAAAGCCTTCAAAAATTCGGCCACCCCCTAGCCCCCAAAATCATCCAAGTACATGGACACAAAGTCAAAGTTTGGCCACTCCAAACTTTCCAAAACATCTTCCTTGTAATGTGCCTTGTGTTCCCCCTACATGCCTTATTCAAATGATTCCCTTCCTTAAGTTTACACTTGCCTTTTCTCTTAGCCACCTTACCATAAAAATTAACGTCTAAGCTACCATAAATACTAGCTTGACTGACACTAAGAATATGGAAAGCAAAAAAATAAAATTCGCATGCACATCAAGGGATTCGAACCTCTTCCCTCTAAGTATGCTTATGGCGCCAACTACTCTTTATTACTTGCTCATCTTATGCTAACTTTTACCACTTAATTACCTTAAGCATTAAGGTTACTTGTTCCACTTCATTAAAGTACTAATTTCAAAAAAAATTATACCAAAACCAAATAAATCCCGAACCTTCTCAGGACTATTTTAACACACACATAGGATAAATAAACTAGCTGAGCACCAAAATAATGCAACTTATAAAAATTCAAATTTTAGGATGTTACATGTATGGTTTTCTGGGTGCACGTAAATGATTTCTTATGCGCTCGCTTAACAATATTCAAAAGGCCTTGGATCATTGCCCCTCTAGTCAGTTAGCTCAAAAAGAATTGGAAGTTCGAAATGAGTCAGAAAATGTTCTTGACCATGAGGACTTACTTTGGAGACAAAAGGCTCACTGTGACTGCCTTCATTTGGGAGATAGAAGCACGAGATTTTATCATAGTCGTAGGATCAAGAGAAGAAAGTTCAATCGTATTATTACCTTACGTTTAGAGGATGGGGAATGGTGTTCTGATCAAGTTATCTTGCAGAATAAGGCAGTGGATTTCTTTGAAAGGCTCTATGGTGATACCCTAAGAGGCACTCCTAGTTTTGGCTTTCCTAGACTTACTTCATCGGAGGTTTCTTTTTTGGAAGCTGATGTCACTAACGAGGAAATTAAAAGGGCGTTATTTAACATGGCGCTTTTCAAAGTGCCTGGTAGTGTTAGGTATCATGCTCTTTTCTTCCAAAGCCAGTGGGATACTCTTGGAGATAATGTGTGCTAGTGGGTCAAAGATGTCTTTTCTAGAAGACCGATTGAGCAGGAGCTAAATAACATGTTGATTGTTTTAATTCCCAAAAAAGAGAGTTCTGAAGATTTCAGTCAATTTCGGCTCATTTGTTTATGCTCTGTGCTTTATAAGTTAGTGATGAAAGTGGTCGCAAATCGGTTTAAGCCAATTTCATAGTTGGCCGCAATATATCTGATAACATTATTCTTACACAAGAAGTCATTCACTCTATAAGGAGCAAGCAAAAAGGGAAAAACTGGATGACCGTTAAGCTGGACTTGGAGAAAGTCTATGACAAAGTTAGTTAGGAGTTTATTTCTACCTCGTTAAGTGCGACTGGAATTCCTATTTTTCTGCAGCAAGTGATTATCTCCGCCATATCCTCTTTTACTATGCAAATCCTTTGGAATGGTGTGCCTACTCGGAAGTTTAAACAGTTAGAGGAACCAGTCAAGGATGTCCTCTATCTCCTTATCTTTTTGCTCTCTGCATGGAATGGTTGGGGCATATTATTCGGACCGGAATTGATTATGGTAATTGGGAACCTATTCGGTTAGTTCAAGATGGCCTTACAGTTTCACACTTGTTTTTTGCTGATGATCTAGTGATCTTTTGCAAAGCGCATCTAGATAAAGCACAGCTATTAGATGACATCCTTAATAAGTTTTGTGAGACTTCGGGACACAGAATTAGTGTTAGGAAGAGTAATATCTTTTCCAAGGTCACTACGAGTGAGGTTCGTAATCAAATTACTCAAATGTTTGAATTTTAGGAAGTTCAGAATCTCGGTAGGTATTTATGTGTTCCTCTTCTTCACGAAAGGGTTACCAAAAATACACTGAGTTTTGTTGTTGATAAGGTAAAGCAAAAACTGCAGAAATGGGATGCAAGGATGCTTTCTATGGTAGGGAGAATCACTTTGGCTCAATTAGTTTTACTATCTATTCCTAATTATTTTATGCAGTCTTTAATTATTTCGAAAGGTGTTTGCTTATAAATAGAGAAATTGGTCAGACATTTTATTTGGGGTCGCATTGATGGAAACCCAAAAATGTCTTTAATTGGATGGGACTCTATTTTTCAACCTCGGACTCGGGATGGCTTTGGCTTTAGACATTTGGAAGATCAAAAGAAATCTTTTCTAATGAAGATTGGTTTCAGTCTTGTTTCTAGGAGCGATGCACTTGGGTTCGTGTCATTCGCTCTAAGTATAAGTGGAAAGGTCAGCTTCCAAACTCGATTAGCAGAACGCAGTGCTATCATTTATGGAGATCTCTTTCTAAGATTTGGCCATTATTTTGTAAAAACTTAATTTGGTCTCTTGATGATGGCTCCACTGTTCGATGTTGGTCAGACCCTTGGATTCTAGGTATGAGCTCTTTAATCTCTAAAATTCCATCTTTTACTAACCTTGATTTGGAATGTCGTGTTAGGGAGTTTGTCAAATCAGATGGAAGCTAGAATTTAGAGCTATTTCATATTTGGCTACCTGAATATGTGATTTATAGGATTATAAGCATTCCTCCATTGCACCCAAACTTTGGATCAGACAAGGTCATCTGGGCTTGGGAAACTTCAAGAGCCTTCTCGGTTTGAAATGCTTATTGGGCTTTTTTTGAGACTACTTGGAATCCTCAAGACGATCATTGGAAACTTATTTGGAAATTTCCAGGACCACAAAGAGTTAAAGTCTTTCTTTGGTTGGCTTTTCAACAAAGACTCCTTACTAATCCAGAGCGTGTAAGAAGGGGAATTGGACACAGTACTTCGTGTACTTTTTGTGGACATGTTTGTGGATGCTTGTACTTCCAGAAAAACTTAAACAAAGGTTCTTTTCTACCTCTTTCTTTAATTGGCTTTCACTTAACCTTTGTTTTCATGATAGAATGCAAGATAGTGGGCTCTCTTGGCCATGCTTATTTGGATTAATCGTGTGGCATATATGGAGAAATAGAAACCTTTTTATCTTCCAGAATATTTCTTGGACCGCAACAGATGTGGTTAAAATTTCTAGTTGCTAGGCTCATCAATATGAATTATGAAATGGAACCAGTAAAACAAATAATCATAGTTTGAACTTTGCAAATTCTTTGTATGATACTTGGGTTTTTTTAATCACAGATGGAGTTGTGGCCAAAGATTTTGGATATGCTGCTACAGGAGGTGTGGTTAGGGACCATGACGACATCTGGATAGTGGGATTTACTTGTTTTTCAGGAGTTTGTTCTCCGTTTGAGGCTGAAGTCTAGGGCATCCTTGATGGATTTCTTATTTTACTTAATAAGGGGTACAGGCGCACCATTATCTTGACTGATAATCTTGAAGTCGCCTAAATCTTGTTTAACTTGAATTTTGGAGATTCAGGGGTTGCCATTCTCAGAAGGACGAAATGCATCATGAGGGCAGAAGGGATGTGGAAGGTTAAACATATTCCAAGAAATTGGAATTTGGTGGCAGATCCTCTTACTAAGCTTAGCTTGAATTGGAAATCATGTCTACAAGTTTTTAATGAGGCTCCCAAAGAAATAATAGATTTGCTTCAAGAAGATAAACAC
Source organism: Gossypium australe (assembly GCA_005393395.2). NCBI lineage: Eukaryota > Viridiplantae > Streptophyta > Magnoliopsida > Malvales > Malvaceae > Gossypium > Gossypium australe. The sequence continues at coordinate 24,465,033 of CM016615.1, forward strand.
ATTGGTTGTCTTGTAACATCCTAAAATTTTGAATTTTATGTGTTGCATGATATTTTGCGTGAGGCTAGTTAAATTATTAATTGTGTATGTTTAGGGGTTCAATGAGGGCTCGGGGTTGAATTGGGCCCTAGTAGTAAAAAAAAATTGTGTTTAAGTCTATTAAGGAGAGATAGTAAGTGGCATCAAGGCTTAAGGAGATAAGTGTGCATCTTGTTAGCACAAGTGAAGCTAGGAGAGCAGTGGTGTGGTGTTGCATGTGTGGGCTTGAGGGGAGGAGTTCGAATCCCATGGAGTGCAAAATTGTTGATTAAATTTTTGTACTTCCTTCCTAAGTGCCGGCCATGGTTGTAATTATGGTAGGGGAGATTTTGTTTTTTTTATATTTATTATTTTGGAAAGAATCAAAAAGAAATATGGCATGGAGGGAATCATGGGGTGGGGACAAATGGAGCAAAACATGGAGGAAAACATGGAGGAAAATAAGGAGAAAAAGGGGAGATATGTTGGCCTTTTTCATGGGTGATGTTTTGGAAAGTGTTTTTAGTCAACACTTACCCCTTTTGGTAAAGCAACATACGGTTTGGGAGGGGTCTTGGAGTAGCTGAAATTTTTTTTAGTCTTTTGGTAGAATTTTGGTGCTTGTTAGGCCAAATTTCTTTTAGCATTCACATGTGTTCTTTTCTCCAACTCCTTCTCTCATTGCCGAAACTTCAAGCAGTAATGAGTATTATTTTTCTCTTCTTTTCTTTCTTGTCTTACCAAAATCACCTAGCCTTTTTGGTCCAAATTATTTTCACTCATTTTCCTTTTGAAAACTGAAACTAAATAAACACTCCTTCTCTATCTTTCTTTTCCTTTTCACAAAAAAAAAATTCTCCAACCCTTCTTTCATCTTTTCTAATCCGTACTTCCATTAGCCGAATCTCATATCCTTGTCTCATCCGTAGCCATAAGTCCAATCGGTGGGAAGTGGATTCATCAACGTTAAGGTAAAGAGTTTTGTCATGGTTTATTTAAATCTCTAATTGCTCAGTTATTTTGCAAATCGGATCGAATGTTATGACTAATCGATTATTTTAGGGATTAAATCACTCGCTCTTCTCTACTCGTTGACCTTTGGAAGTAGTGGTAAGTTGAAATCCTCTCCCTAAACAACTACTTTCTCCCATCGTGGTATTTTCTGATCGAGTGTTATGGTGCCATAGGTGCCGACGATCAAGAAGGTTTAGTCCTTACCAAAATAAGGTGTGTAATCTCATACCCTTCCAAATACATGTTTGAAATGGTGTGTAATCTCACATTTCTCTAAAATTTTGCATGAATGTTCTATGATTTGGTCGAAATACCAAAGAAAACCGGAAATCGGCATCCAGGATCACTCGGGCGCGCGTAGGTTCATAGTGGTAACCATGTTTTTGTAATAAAACAGTTTTGGTCAGTGACAGTGATGTGATTTCGAAAAATCATGAAAAATAGGAGAAAGGGAATTAGAAAGTGATTAAGATGTAAAATTAAAGCTTACTGTGTCTATTTTGATATGGAAGAAACGGAGAAGGAAAAGGAATTTTATATTCTGAGATTTGTTAATTTTAGTGAGACTGGTTCTGAATGACTTCGTAATTCTCTGTTCTGTCTTGGAAAAATCATATAAAATTGTACAAAGTGAATTATGAGTTATAATTTATATGTATGGATTCCTTAGTGAGCCTATTTGCAATAGAAACAAGTTGGAGCAGTATATGAAAACCGTACAGTGAGATATTTGAAATTAAGGTAAGAGAGGTCAGAATCATTGGACAGTGAAACAAGGGAAGATTTAATGAATAAACTGTACTAAATGGCTAAGCCAAAAATTTTGGAAAAATTACAGTAAGAAGATATATGAGTCTAGTTTCAGGAAACATTTACGGATCTAAATTTCGAGTTTCCTAACTCGAGTGATAGTCAGTTTAGTCAGTACGACACAGATGGACAGTTTTAAATTTTTATGCCCAAATTAGTAGTTAAGTCTGGGTTGCGAGAATACCGAATTACCCTTAGTGGGTACGATTGCCGAATTGAGATAATGCTATATGGGCCAATTTGATAAATTGCTATAAGGGCCAACTTGATAATTTGCTATATGGGCCAATTTGATAAATTGCTATATGGGCCAACTTGATAATTTGCTATATGGGCCAGTTTGATAAATTACTATATGGGCCAATTTGATAATTTGCTATATGGGCTAATTTGATAAATTGCTATATGGGCCAACTTGATAATTTGCTAAATGGGCCGATCTGAAAATATGTGAAATGGGCCAAGATAATATTCTACTTAGTGGGCCAAGTTAATAAATTGTTATAATGGGCCAGAAAATTTGTAAGAAATATTTGAATGCATTATTATGAATTGTTATGCATTATATACATGAATTACATGGGATGAGATAATGATGAAGAGAAGTTCTGGTAGCTCTGCTACATAAATCTGGTGGCTCTGCCACAAATCTGAAAAATGGCAATGCCATATAAATTTTGTTAATCTGGTGGCTTGTCCACAAATTTGATAAATGGCTTAATGCCTACTTCTGGTGTGTTGGCGGGGTGGGTGACTAAAGCTCCCCACAGGTGTGTTGGTTGGTACGGGTGGTGTGTAGCGGATGGAAAACTAGGTTTGGTTTGGGAATTTCATATCATATGCATATTATATATAATACATTTATATTATTGTAAACGGGCTTTGGCCCAAATAACTGCTTAATGGATTTTGGCCCAGTGAACAACGGTAAGAGGGTTACACACTGAGTTCTAGTAACTCACCCCATTTTTCCTTACCCCTTTTCAGGTAATGATCATTGATGGAGACTTGGGCCATGGATGACTCGGTGGAGGCCATACTACAAAAACAGTTTAATTTGCAATTTAGATTTCTTTTAGTACTTTTAATTACTTTACTATTGAGTTAAAGTTGTAACAAGGCCTCTGGATTAATGTTTGTTTTGTTTATTGTTTGACGAATTTATAATTTGCTCTAAGTACTTCAACTTGAGATTTTTCTAAAAACTTAAATAAACGATTTTCTAAAATGGATATACAAAAAGGGTTTCATAATAAACTTTCATAAATATTTTTTTTAAATCGGAAATTTTATCTTAAAATTTTCATCAACACTTTTCGAAAATGTTTTTCAAATTCTTTTAAATCTTCTCGAATTACTAACGATATTTTCAAAGTCGCGGTTTATAAGATTTTCGTATCTTAAATTTATCGATTTATCAATCAATCTTTTATTCAATAATACTTTATCAAATTTATTAAAAATGGGAGTTTGTTTTAATCGATTTTAAATCTATTTATGTACAAATAAAAGGACTTTGTAGTATTTTTCTCATGTGACATGTCAGATCCGGTCATTATGCATGGGCCGGGTTTGGGGTGTTACATGTCTTATGTAGTTGATTTTATTCAATTTTTATTCATAAAAAAAATAAATTAAAAACATAAAATTTGTAAGAGAGGATTTCAACCCCACTTGAGAAGTTAAAAGTTCATGTCACACTTGGATTTGTAGGGTCTTATGTACTAAAAGGTTTTGACGTACTAAACTGAAAGGTTCTCTAATTTGGTGGGTTCCTTTTGAAAATAAGAACAAGTAGCGGGTTGGTTGAGGAAAAGTTGGATTTCAATCATAGTTCGGTTGGTTATGAACTAGAAATAAGTTAGTGGGAGACATAATGATTAGGAAGTGATACACTTGGCTGTTGAAACAGAGATCGGTGAAGGAAGCAAGTGAACAACCCATTTTTCAGTGGTTTCGGGACCACAAATCTGATAAGTAAGTCCGTAAATATTATTATTTAATATTTATGAATCAAATATAGAATTGTGTTGAAATTTGATTTAATGATTTTTGTTAATTGAAAGAAGAATTAGGTTCAAGTGGAATATTCCTAAAGTTAAGTGATTTAAGAAAATGAGGTTTGAGGACCTCGTTTCTATAAATCCAGACTTACATATTTACAGAGTGTTATTAAGGTCATATTGAATTTTGGTTAAGAAATTTTATTGTTTAGATAGTTAATTAATTAAAAAGGATTAAATCGCAAAAGCTGCAAAAGTTAGCTTCTAGTAAATATATGCATTAAATGATTATGGAAAAGTAAATAGGTAGATTCAAATGGTAAATACACCATTTTGAATTTAAGCGAACGAGGAGGCATGAAATTTAATTAAGTTTCTAAAGGATAAAAATGTAAATTGATTAATTAATAAGAAATTAAACAAAAAAAGGTTAGAAAAATCATCATCTTTCTCATTTGCACAACACAAAAATCGAAACACCATGGTAGGCATTAGAAAGCTTTCAGAAATTGTAAAATTCACATGCATGGTATGTTTCTTTCACTATTTTTCTTATTTTTATGTTTTTAGGCTCTTATTAGCTTAATTTAGTTAATCTAGTGGCGGCCTCTATTGGAAGAAACGAAAAAGCTGGAATCCAGATTGGACATGGTTAAAAACCAAACCTGGTTCGATTAGGATTAAACCAACTAATTCCTTAGTGGGAGACATAATAATTAGCTATGGATGGTTCTTCTAAGGTTGGTAATAGCATAAAAAGGGTTATAAATAGTTGGGAAATGGCTTCACAAGGATGATTTCCTTCTTGAATATGTTTCATTTTATTTTGTTCTTCATCATCTTTGATAGCTCGAAGAAGGAATAGCCATGGAAGGTTCTGCATGGAGCAGACTTCATGAGAATGAAGGTGGAAGAGTAAGGAAACCAAAAATATAGTAAGATTCTTAGCTTCTCTGTGTCCGTAAGAATAGGTAAATAAGTTATGGACCTTTAGAACCATTTTAGTAGTTCTACATGCTTATGAAAGTTTAAATTCTTAAGATGAAGTGCAAGTCTAACCAGTAGGTTTTTGGTTGTAATGCTTAGCTACCAGGAGAATGAAAGCTCTGGCATTTTAGAAAACTAAGTTGTGGAAACGATGAAGCTTCAGGTGAATTCATAACTCCAAACCTGCTGTTATGATTTAAGTTGTCTGAGCTTGCCATGTTTGTACAAACATGAAATATGATGATATGTGTATGCATTGCATGATTGTGAGAAAACCTCAATGGGATAGATGAAGTTAGGATGGTAAATGGGGTGTGACCCTATTAGATACTGCCTCGGGTAAAGCTCCAGGCCTTACGAAGTGAACACTGTAGTGTTCAAGCATTAATGTTAGGTGATGTAAAGGAGGTAATGGGAATAGGATTCGAGAAATCTGTATTATGAAAAGGTATTTCCCGTGATAGTGGTATCGACTGGTCTTTCGAGGCGACATCGTGATGACAGTATATGGTGTAAGGCTATAGATGAAAGGCGCTATAGCAGTCTAGTATGAGGTACGTAACGTAACACCATGGATGAAAGACGTCATGGAGGCATGGTACAAGGTATAAGGTGTAAGACCATAGATGAATGATGTTGTATGATGAGTAAGAAAATGGATGATAGACTCCATGGCATCATAAGATAGTTCACCAAGATAGCTAATCGGTGTAAGACCATGGATGAAAGACGTCATGAAGGCATGGTACAAGGTATAACGTGTAAGACCATAGATGAATAATGTTGTATGATGAGTAAGAAAATGGATGATAGACTCCATGGCATCATAAGATAGTTCACCAGGATAGAGAATCAGTGTAAGACCACGGATGAAAGACTCCATGAAAGACTCCATCCGCCGAAATCCCACCAGCTCTCAGGCCCTCCAAAGAGAGACTATTTGGGAATTTTATATTTCTGAGATCAGAATAGTTTAATCTATCTATTTTGGGAATTAATTTGTAAAGATATCAAAGTATAGATTTTCATGGATGTAAATGCTAAAATTTTGAAATTTATGGTAGAAAATGAAAGGTTGTTGATAGATAAACAACTTTTAAAAGAGAATTTTGATGAAATTATGATTTAGGGACTAAATTGAAAAGTTGTAAAACCCATGGAAAAATTCTGATTTTTGTGACATACATGGGCTGCTATTATAACATGTAAAAATCAGTTAGGTTTGGAATAAGGATTATATTGCACGAATTTCATTTTTCGAGCCTAGGGACAAATTTTTCATTTATGAAAAATATAGGGGCAAAATGGTAATTTTGCCTAGGAAGTGAATTGAGTTCAAGTGAGTATGGAATGTATTAAATTAAGTTAAATTTACTCGACTAGATCCGGTTAGACCTTGTACGGAGTTAGATCGAGGAAAAAGGAAAATATTGGATTCGTAGTCTTTGTGAACACTAACATTGTCGAGGTAAGTTTGTGTAACTAAAATGTATGCTTATATGTTTAAATTGAATGTTATGATTTTGAAATGTATTATTGTCATGTATAAGCATGAATCACATATCCAAAAATGTCTGATAAATGTTAAGTCCCATTTGAATAAAATAAATTCAATGGATACAATATTTTCTCGTATTGAATATAGTCTTGTATATGTTGCAGACATTATAGCTTAGACGAGCATCCTCTTAAAAGCCTTCTCGAGCATTCTGTTATATAGTTCTTGCAAGCATCCTGATCGGTAGTGATCCTGCATGTGTTGTGCACTACCGCAGCTCTTTGTGAGCGTCCTATTACATGATTCAATCGGTTGTGATCTAGCATTTATTGTAGACACAAACACACCTCTTCGTGAGCATCCTGATATAGGCTCTTATGAGCTTCCTGACATGGCTCACTTGGACACCCTGTTATGCTATCCAGAGCTCCCTGATAATAACTCTTTGGAGTTACTTGTTAAGCTCAATGAACTTCCTATTATAAACTTTTATGAGTTTCCTGTTTAGCCCGGATAAGCGTCCTGTTACATGGCTCATCTGAGCATCCTGTTACATGACTCGAGAAAGTGCTTCCTGATTATGTGCCCTTATGGTTACCCCTGGAGATGAGTTGATGGATTACAGTTTTGTACACTTCGAGTGTACTACATATGTATCCATCAATATTTCAAATAAATTCAACTCGTAAAAATCCTAATATGAGACAATGTGAATTTGAGATAAATTATCATAAGCACATACTTGAATTACGTGAACATGAATTATACATGATATTCAAATACTTGATGTTGAAAGTATGTGTATATGGAAAAAGTTTATTATTGTGCTCATACAAGTTTATTGATATTTATATGAGACATATCTATGATTAATATGCTTTGTACATGCTACTTGATCACATGATGAGAGAAATATTTGAACATGGAAATGATATCGCTTGATACATTGAATGATGATGTACTTGATACATGAATGTGGAACATACTTGATGACTTTGTTCATCCATGATATATTGAAAAATGTGATGGAAGAAATATGTGTATGAATCTTGCTTGATGACTACGTACATTCGTGACTTTAAGCTATTATACGGATTATAATGACTGACATGGTTGATGAGGATATGTGTTTAGACACTTGGCCAACACGACTTGGGAATGAAATGTATGTTTACCTTATGTTTATAAAATAGTGGTAAGTTAAATTCTCAGTTATACGAACTTACTAAGCTTAAAAGCTTACACTGTTTTTAATTTTCCTATTTTAAAGGAATTCAGAAGCTTGTTGGGTTGGAAGCTTGGCGGAGATTTTTCACACCATCCATCGGTCCATTCGGTGCAAATGGTAAAATTAATTCTGGTTATAATGGCATGTATAGGTTAATTTGGCCAATGATGGCATGATAATGCTTTGGTTGTAACTAGCCATTGGAATGGCTAGTATTAAGTATATTTTGATGAAAATTGTATAAGGCCTTATTATGTTTGATGTGTTTGAATTGGTTGTGTGATGAAAAGCATATAAATCTAATGATAAATGGCTTTAAGTAAGCATAAATAAGAAAATATACTTATATGTATATATATGTGTATTTGGTAAGTTTAAACACTTGAACATAGGTAATGATAAGTCATGCATAATACTCGGTTTTGGCTTGATTTGAATGTTTTGTGTTGACTTGGGAATGTGTTAAAATGTTAATGTAAGTGGAAGACATATTTGGGTGAGAAATAAGGCTTGGAAAATGGTCTTGTTCTGTCCACACGGGCAGACACACGGGTGTGTGTCTCAACCGTTTGTAATACACGGCCATGGGCACGGGCGTGAGGTTTGGCCATGTATCCACTGCATCTTAAAAATTAAGAAACAAAATGCTCAGGTATTATCACATGGGCAGAGACACGGGTGTGGGTCTCAGCCGTGTGTGTCACATGGCCCAGTACACAGGCATGTGTCTTGGCTGTGTGACCCCTACACCAAATTATTGAAAATTAAATTGTCCACACGGCCTAGCACACGGGCGTGTGGCTGGCTGTGTGACCCAAGTCAGAGAGTTACACGTGTAAGGACACGGGCTGGGACACGGCTGTGTGCCTCGCATCGAATGCCCACACGGGCTGGCCACACGGGCATGTGTTCCCTGCACCTAGGAAAATTTTGTAATTTTGCGAAAAATTCTCTGAGTTTTTGATTTAGTCCTAACTTACTTGTAATGCATATTTTGGGCCTCGAGGGCTCTTATAAGGGACTTAATGATTGATTTCTGATATGAATACTGAATGTTTGTTATCTGATCTGTAATCTCTGGTAATGCTCTGTAACCCTGTTCCGGTGACGGATTCGGGTTAGGGGTGTTACAGATTGCCAAAAGATGGTTCGATTATGGAAGTCCTTCAAGGAAGGTATGTCTTAAGTGTTAGAGTATGCCCAAAGACCAATCATGATATGATTGTAATTACATACTCGTTTTTCCTTTTTCATTAATATAAGGCAATGTCATTGTTATTTCAGTTTCTTTTTGTGTGTATAAATAAACTAATTAATAATGAAGTCCTGAGAATAATATGATTATTCTTAAAAAGTCCTTATTCAAGTATTATTGTGGGCTTGGACAATGATAATGCATTGAGACTAATGTGTGGTTGATTGATGACAAAATGTTGATATTGACATAGGGATGTCAAAATCAATAAATGAGTATGTGTTAGAGAAAAACATATTAGACTAACCCACCATGAGTATGTTTCTTGGATTATTATATAATACTCACAAACATTAGTCATAGTGATAACTATATATATATGATCTTCAAACTTAAGATCATCGTTGTTCCAATATCGTGAGTTGTATATTTTGATATAGTCAAACGTCTACCGTAATAGGTTGTACTAAGACTGATGTTGGGTATGCCACAATATATGTAGTGGGATATGATTGATCAAGATAGGATTTATCCCTCTTACATAATAGGTGTAGTATCTAGGCCACTTGATAGAGTGAGAATAGAAATGCATGGAAATGCTCAAATAAGTTAATATGAGATATCACACTTATTTGTTTATTATAGTCTACTTAGAATATCAAGAAATATGATATTGGACTATACAAGTGTGACTATACCATGACTTGTGTCCAATCTAAATATAAAAGGATAAAAGGATATAATATATGAAAAAATTTTATCACAGAAAGGTTATGTCGAATCACGACTTCTTGTAACTTGGGTAGTAATGATGCATTTCTAGATGCTACACATTGCTTGTAACATTAGAAATGTTCTAGTATTACTACTAGTGTTGCAAGAACCTATAAGGTTACAACCTATGGTTAAAGCGAATAGACTTCACACAAAATGTTGGGCGTATACCCTATTACATATATCTTTGGCGGGCAGTACCGTCCGGCGAATAGTATCGCCTGGCAGACGGTATCGCCTGGTGAACAGTATTGTTTGCTGAATAGTATCGCTTGGTGGACAGTATCGCCTGGCAGACAGCATTGCCTGGCAAATAGTATTGCCTGGTGAACATGGTTCCCAATAACTTTCCAAAGTTAACATTTATTGAAGTTAATATTCTTTTGGAAAGAATATAATCTTTAATAACTTCCATGATTTTCTCTAAAGAGTAAAAAGGGAATTATTCTATTTTTAATATATGATATTAATAAAAGGAATGAAATCCCTGATTGACTAAGAGAGTGAGTTAGAAAATCAAACTAGGTCTAGCAACCAAAAAGTTTGTATTCTCTCTGAAAAGTTCAAAGAGTTTTGTTGTTCATGCTTAACTAAATGGACTACGTAGAGGCCGAGACACTTTTGTTGCGGCTTGGTTTGACATCATTCAAAGGAAACCAACCAACAGTGTTATTTTCCATTCTTCAGTATTTGAAAGGTATATTTTCAACCCTTTTTCAACCCAACTAGTTCCTTGTACATGGATCTGTGGTTGATGTTTGCCGAAATAGTTTTTCTGTCACACCATTGGTCGTATCGGCGATCAAACATTAAGAACCTTTGGTCAGAGAGATGAGAAAGCAAATACAGAGGTACAGTATGGGAAACATGGGAAACAGATGTACAACCAAGTAAGTTAGAGTCATTAAACACCCTGTATGCAGTGTGTATGAAAGGAGGAAAAGACGAGAAGTAAGGATAGGACTAAAGGATGTAGTGAGATATCTAGACTATAGTCGAATAGAGATTCCAACAAGAGAAAGGTCTTATAGAGAGCCGAGTAGCTCAAAGGATCAGTGGAGTCCACCACCCTAATAAAGGACACTCGCCTTGACTAAGTAGAGAGTTAATTCGTGTTTATTTTATTTTACATTTGTTACCATCGTATGATAGAGTTAATTTATGGTGCAGCGAAAGAACTCACTAAGTTCATTTGAACTTACAGGAGTTTGTCTAGTGTCTGCAAGACTTACGAGGTTGATTGAGGACTCAGAGGAGGGATATAACCAGACAGTGTTAAGATCGGGGATCGCAGGTAGATATAGTCATGCACTTAGGAAAGGGGTACCATTAGAGGCTTCACCTTTGGATCAATAACATCAAAGCTAGATAGAATCCCTAGAATCTGGATTTTTAGGATAGATAGTCCTTAACTAAATTTATGAGTTATTTTGTAAACAAATAGTCTGTATAGAAACAGAAACCTTATGCGACCAAGCTTTTAGATAAGTTTAAGGTTTCCGCTGTAAGAAGTATTATTATTTCAATATTGTTTGTATTATAATAGTTAACTGATAGAATTCATGATAAGTTAATCTAGTCCACTTGTGACGCTCCATACCCAGATCCGACGGACGAGACGGGTGTGGGGTGTTACAGATAGTAATCTAAGAAGTACACCACTAATGTCCACCATGATAAACTGACGAGTTGCCCAGGTGCAACCCCGTACTCCTTTAGAACGACAAAGAAGAATGGGTGTAAGGTGAAATGGAAACCCGCTTCAAGCAGATATAAGGAGAGGATGAAACCATATATTGTGTGACTTAGATGACACTTTCCTTCAACTACATCAAAATCGTAGGCAAAATTTGACAACCGAACTGCCCTAGCAGCTAAGTGCAGCCCCATTTCGTCTTTGGTACTACAACACTGGTAAAAAGGTGATTCCACTAGCATACTGATTTCTCGATTCCAAGGATCCTCACCACCCCAACAGTCAACCCACCCCCGTAACCCATAGGGTTCCTATTGATGTGGCCTCTTCTACTACATGGTGTCTCTTTCTTACCATTTTAGAATTTGAGACTATAAAAAATAAAGAAATGTAGATTAAAAAACTAACTTGGAAACATGTTGGAATTATAAATTAGTATGGAAGCTACGCTTCGGTGATGAGAAAGGAAAAAGAAGGGATGAAGTTGAGTTGAAGAAAAAAGAAATTAGGGATCTTAAATGAACTCAAGCGAAAAAAATTTGGGGAAAAATAAATTGAAAAAGTAATAATTTTCTTTTCCTTGAGGTTAGTTATATAAGGTAATCATCCATAGGAGGTTTCAAATTTAAAGCTGCAATAAACTATTCACATCCTCCAATCTACACTTGACAACTATTGGTAACTCACGAGGGTTTTTCTTAAACCCTTAGTATTATGAAAAGTGAGAGTATCCGTCAATTAAATTCCCGTAAACAAGAATCCACTAGGTGGGCTTCGCCCATTAGGCATCCACCAAAAATGGATGTTAAAGGGCTATTATTCGCTATGGATATATGTTCCTACACTCTACAAGATTCTACCTCATGTCTTTTTAGTGAGAATATCTTCCAAAGTGACTATTTACGTAAATATGATTGTAATGAAATTGCTTACGTGATTATTCAAAGGAGGATTTTGGGCAAGGATTATAGACCTAGAGTTGTATTGTAATACGATAAATCCACCAAGTATTGGGGTATAAAGATTTTCATAAGTACATTGTGTTAAGTTAATACATGTCGCCCTACTTCCAATTTTCTTTTCTCAATTATAAGAAATTTTGAGGATGAAATTTTCTTTTAGGGTGGGACAATTATCACACTCGAATTTGCAGGGTCTTGTGTAGCAAAAGGGTTTGGCGTACTAAATTGAAAGGTTATCTGATTTGGAGAGTTCTTTTTGCAAATAAGAACAAGTAGCAGGCTGGTTAAGGAAAAGTTAGATTTCAACCATAGTTCAGTTGTTTATAAACTAGAAATAAGTTAGTGGGAAACATGAATATTAGAAAGTGGTACACTTGGCTGTTGAAACGGAGATCGGTGAAAGACGTAAGGGGTACTACAGAAAGGAGACATGTTACACTCCGGGATTTTCCTTTTCTTTCATTGTTCTTTCTTCACCATCTTCACCATCTTCACTGGTCAGGGTTGTAAAGAAGAAATAGGAAATAACAGTCTACATGGTGGAAAAAAGCTAAAGATTGTACACAAATAACTGATGATTTATCAAGCTGGTAAATTTCTTAATCTTTCCGTATGCACAAATTTAAAGAAAGGAAAAAAAGTTAAAAATGTCAGTTAGCTGTCGAATCTGTTTTGTTCTAGGTTCAAATTATGAAGAGTTACTTAAATGGTTTCTGCATGCAAGTAAAGTATGATTCTTTTGATGATTGGAGAGTCTGAATTGGTTGTTGTGTAGTATTAATCAAACTTCTAGAGGCTCGGGTAGTGAAGGAAAAAGCTAGTGGATGGATATAGTATCAACTTCTAGGTGAGTTCCAGAACTCAGCTAGTAAATGGATGTTTTATCCAGTTTCTTGAGTAGAATATGCTTACTTCAGTGTTGTGTGAATAATAAATTATTTTATAACTGAACTATGAAAATGTTATAGCGAATTAATGATGTATGGGTTTTGCAAGCAGTATGGTATGTAAATATATAGATGGTTGTAAGCTAATTATGTTGAGTAAATAAAGTGTTTAGCATAGCATTATTGCATATTAAAGTGATATGATTGGCTGGTAGTAAGTATTATCATGATATATCAATGAAATATTTGGCAAGATATATTGCGTATGATTCATAGTTTTTATTTGCGAAATGTATGTATGATATTCATTCTATTTATTTGGCCTTGTGGAAGTTTGGATGGTCATGCATGGGTTGCATATGCATTTTATGTATGTGGCTTTGTGGGAGGTTCAGTTGGACTGAGCTGGGAAAGGAGATTTGAAATGATAAAGAGAACGGTGCACACTAGTATACCGTATGTGGAAAGTCCTTCAGGACTGTAACAGCATGATTTAGGGGCTAGTCGGAACAGTGGTCTCGAGACCACTTGTCCGGGGTCAGAGAAAATTATTTTAATATATTTTATGAGTTATAACATGATTATAAAGGTACATGAAAATTATGGTGCTTTAATTTTAGCGATTTCATGCTAAATCGCGAAAAAGGACTAAATCTCATAAAGTGCGAAAGTTCTAATTTACAAGCTAAGGGTGACAAATAGCTATAGAATATTAATTGGAGGTCTCAAATGTGCAATTAGGCCTTGTTTTAAGAGGTGGTTGGCCGTAAGGGGACAAAGAAGTCAAAATTAGTCAAAGTTGGTGTAGTAGTGGATTAAATTGATGAAATAGAATAAAATAAAGAAAGAAAAGATATTATCTTTTCTCCTTCACTCATCCGTTGAAAATTAGCAGCAAATAGGGGTTTTGAAAGCTCAAAAATTTCAGCAAACTCTTCTCCTTGCAAGTAAGTGTTTTAGTGATAATTTCTTGATAATATTTGTACTTTTGGAATCCCTAAAGCTTAAGCTTTCTAAAGAGGGGACTATCTTGCAAAATGGTTGAAAGTTTAAAGTTTTGCCATGTGAGCTTTTAAGTTGTTTGCTGCATGTTTATGGAAGAAAATGGGTCTTAATTGTTAGATAAACAACTTTTGTGAAAGGTGATATCATGAAAACACCTAAAAGGACCCTTTTGTAAAAGTTGTAAAATATGTGGTAAAGGTTTGAAATAATGAGTATTGAGGGCTACCATAGGAGTAATAAATGTTCACCTAGGCTCGTTAAAGAAAGAAATTTTATTAGAATTGATTTCCGAGCCTAGGGCTAAAATAGTCATTTTGTGAAAGTCTAAGGGCAAAATGGTAATTTTTCCAAAGTATGATTATTGAGATGTGTTGATTAGCGTGGTTACTAAATGAGCTAAACTGTTATTATAGATCAAGAAGAGCGAAGAATTAACCTCGACCGAGGAAAGAGCAAAGTATTGGACTAGATCCACAATCTAGCCTATTTTGATTATCGAGGTTAGTGTATGTGTAATAAATACTGTCGTAACCAATTTTTTGTAAAACGGGTTGACTTTGGTTTTGAAATTAAAAACAAAAAACAGGAGTCGCCACCAATCCTTTTTGATGAGGTGTGATCGGGGCACCTTGTAATTTGGTCATTTTATTAAAATTTGTAATTTACTAAAACGACGATTTTTTGTCTAGGAAATCCGGAAAAAGAGTTCGGGAGTCGGTTATGCACGAGGAAGGGTTAGCACCCTCGATACGGCAAAAATTGGGACCTAATTGATTAATTAACGTCTTAATGTCGAAAATTTGAAAAGATTTTAAAATATGATTTCTTTTAAAACATTTGAATATACTCGAGTTGAATATTAAGATTTTCTTGTTTCGAAGGAATGAAATATCACATCCAGCACGTTAGGATATGACAATTTAAATCCTCGAATTCAAGATCATCTTATAATTCCCAAAACTCATGCATTGAAATTTTAAAAGGATATTTGATTATTTGGTCAAACGGTAAATTGATACCCAACACGTTAGGGAACGATTTATCAAATTTCCAAATACGAAATATTGCCTTGTTTTTAATAATCCTTACCCTGAGATAACAAAATGTCACATCCAATGAGTTAGGACACAACATTTTTTGAATTCCCGAGAATAGGTTTTTATTTAACTTATATGCTAAAAAAATGATTCTTTAGACTCGATAAGAAAAATCGAAACCCAGTAAGTTAGGGTACGATTTCTTTCGAATTTTAGAATGCGAAGAATTTGTTTATTTCAAAAATCGGATAAAATGTTACATGATTTTGATGTGAAATGTAAAACAAATTACGGCGCTGATACGCATAAAATAATGGATGCGGTAGTATGAACGATATTAATAAAGGCAAAAATAAATTAAAACTGATAATAAATAAAAACAAGTAAAAACTGAAACTAGGTTAAAAGCAATAATACCAATACGTAAATAAATGGTATGTAAGAAGGCTAAATAATAATAATGATATCAATAATAATAAAAATAATAAAGTTTAAAAATTATGAAAAGGGTAAAAATAAATAAATAAAATAATAACAATATTAATAACAAAATAACAAATAATCTAATGTTAGAAATTATGAAAGAAAAGGAGTAAATAAACAATAATAATATATAGTAAGACGAAAAATATTTAAAATTTAGGCAAATAAATAGAAATAATAATAGTAATAATAATACAAAATTAATAATATAATAATAATAGTAATACTGATAGCAATAATTGTAACATCCCGAATTTGGGCCTAGAATAAATGGGTTTCGTGTGTCCAGAGAATGGATTTTGTCGATTGAAAAAAAAAAAAGAAAGAAAGGGAATAATGAATTAAGTGTGATTAAAAAAAAATTATGATTGCATGTTTAGTTTAATTTTTAGGTGATTTAGGAAGGGTTGGTAGTGTTGGAAAAGTCCTAGGCTCGATCTACGGCTTTAGTAAAAATTTTGTTTTTACCCTTAAAGGAGGTTGGTAGTAGTCATAAGGCTTTTAAAATGTTGTTGGGTTAAAAGATATCACAAGGAAGTAGGTGGTCTGGTGGCTTGGGGCGTTTTGAATAAGCTGGTGATCGAAGGTTCAAGTCATGGACTTGGCAAAAATTTTTATTGCGCATAAGTTAGTATGAAGGCTAGAGTTTAGGCCTCATAATTAGTTGGGGCTGATTTACAATACAAAGAAATGACTGGCCCAGTGGCAAAGGCGTTAGTAGCAGGTGGGGGAGCAGGGTTCTAGTCGCGGTGTGCGCTAAATGTTGTGTTTTTTTTAAGTAAACCTGGAGCGCGACAGAAGGTTTATAATTAAGTAGGGAGGAAATATGACTCAAATAAAATATGTGGCGCAGTGGCAAGGGGCGTGTACCATAGTGAAGAGATTGGAGGTTTGAAGCCCGGTGTTGTCGAATATTTTTAGATTTCTTTGGATGATTTGGTCGCTGTGAAATAGGCCTTAAAAGAAGTTGAGAATGGAACATATCACAAGAAGAGTTATGGTGCAGTGGCGAGAAGTGTGTGCTGGTTCCTGCAGGTCTCGGGTTCGAGTTGCCTTGTGCATAATAATTTTCTATTTTGCTGCTGGAGTGGGGAAGGTGTTTGAAGTGGACCGAAACACCAAAGAATGGCTGTTGTTCGGGGAAAGCAATTTGAATGTAATTCAAATTGGATTTTTGGATAAATAAAGGAATTTTTGGATGGGGATGTAGATAAAATTTAGAGATAATAAAAGAATTTAATTGGTGATAAGTTTGAGTCGATTAGGGAGTGTAGGTTTATTTTATTTATTTATTTATTTTAGTATATATATGGGTGCCGAATTAAGTTCCTAGAGTAATGCCGAAATCTTGTCTTCCTTCTGGCCGAATTTCTTCACTTGTGAGATGCCCAAACACCTTTTTTCTCTCTAAGTGTTCAGAAGCCGAATCCTCCATACTCTTCCTTCTCAAATTCTTTTTTTTGGTTCACCACTTGGTTCTAGCCGAATCACCTCTTTTCTTATTCTCTCCAGTGTTGCCGAATTGCCTCTGTCACCTTTCTAGTCTCAAAAGCCGAACTTAAGCCACAGGATCAAAGGAGGATTTCGGTAAGAGCTTAGTTGAATTTTTAGTGGGTTTTATTAAAAGTCGAAGGGCTATCTAACCCCTCTTTGCCGTTACCATGTACTAACAAGGGTGAGGTTCAGCAATCGCAAGCGCAGTAGGTAAGGATTGTTATCAAGGCAGTAAGTATTCTCGATTCAGTTAGAATTTTAATAAGTGACCGAATCTATTGTGGCTCATATGGGTGACTTATGATCAATATGGGTCACTTGGTTTTGATTATATAGGTATTTGGGTGCAGATCTAGAGGATAATCGCCAATAGTAGCAAAGGAAAGGCTACTAGAACGTGAGGTACACGGTAAGGTTATGATGAGGTTTCGGTTTTTAGTTAGTGTATGTTAAAGCTTTGGTTAATCGTGAGTAATGTCGATTGTAGGTTCTTGACTAAGGGTTGTGCAACACGCGAGGTTGCCAGGTGTGTACAAACACTACACACACGATATCGACAATGCCGAAAAGCCGAAAGTGGCTAAATGGGCCCGGTGGGCCCTGAGGCTAAGTTTGATGAAATGGTGTGGTTGGTTATACAAATTGAGTTAGTCATGCATGATACATGATCTGGATTTGTTTTGGGCCTAATAGGCCATATGATGAGATTTGGGTCTAATGGGCCGTAAGGATGTGATTTGGGTCTGATGGGCTTTTGGGGACGTAGACATGTATGTTAGGGTTTATGAACCTTAGGCCTAGTTTGAACAACTCTTAAATTCCATAAGACTTAATCTAATTAAACATGTCTGTGAACAAGTCGCTGGGTTAGGGTGTGGCAACGGACATACGCATGTCTAGGATTGGATCTAGGGAGAGCTTGGTACTTAAGCGGCCCTAGTGGCCCACCTCCTCTTTTCTGGAATCCTACCTGGTGCGTAGTGTCTGTTCACTTTAGCCATGAGGACTTGTTGACGGGCCAAAATTTATAACTAAAACCCGAAAGGGACCAGCCACCCTATTTCACAAAATTACCAAAATACCCCTATTTTGTAAAATTACCAAGATACCCTTATTTTACTAAATTACCAAAATACCCCTGTTTAGCAAAATTACCAAGATACCCTTATTTTACTAAATTACCAAAATACCCCTGTTTAGCAAAATTACCAAGATACCCTTATTTTTCTAAATTACCAAAATACCCCTGTTTTGCAAAATTACCAAGATACCACTATTTTGAAAAATTACCAAAATACCCCTGGGTAGTGGAATGACGAAAATACCCCTACATGACAAATATGAGTTTATGGATGTTACTTGTGTGTTTGTTGCATTCATATGATATTCTGCTTAGGATGCATATGGGTGGGAATTATGGTACGGAGGAAGATTTGAGGATCGCATGGCCGTATGGTATGGATCCAGGATCGCATGGCCGTATGGTATGGATCCGAGGAAGGCTTTAAGCCCAATATATGTGATTAAGCAGCTATGCTGTAATGTTCGGTAGTACCGCAACCGGGCTACCCTTGGTGTGTAGCGGTGGGGCGGGTCGAGCTAGAATTCCCCACAGGAGTCAGAAGGTTGGAAGGGAAATGGTGTGTAGCGGATGGACTTTTGGGGTGGGTTTTGCATTATCTTGTTTGTATACGATGCGATATGATTTGATATGAGGTCATTATGGGCTAAGGCCCAAGACCACCGATTTCGGTAGGGCTTAGGCCCAATGTGAATAATTGTGTGTTGGTTCGATTGCCAAGGGTTGTACACACTGAGTTTCAAAACTCACACCCTTAATTTTAATGTTTCAGGTGATCCTGAATAGACGGCTCGACGTGGGAGAGGACTCAGAGATGGCCACACTACAAGCTGTTCAAATGTTTCAATTTGATCAAATGAAATTGCTTTAAATACTTTGTTTTTTTTATATAATAAGGCCATGTAACTCCTATTTGACTTTAGACTGTGGGTTTATTATTATTGTTTTAATTACTTGCTTAATAAACTTCATCAAATTTCCAAAGGTGATTTTCGAAATAACTTAATACATGAACGTTTTCCTAAAATGTGGGCCTCCCTCTTAATTTAATAAGTCTAATAGATTTTGGGCTTTTGGGCCCTAAACTTTTAATTAGCAAGACTGTTTTGAGTTGTGCCTTTAATGTGACATTCCATATTAGGGCCTAACTTCTAGGCCGGGTTTGGAGTGCTACAATAATAATAAGATAAATAATAATAATGGTAATAGAAATGAAAATAATAATACTAGTAGTTATAATAGTAATCATAATAGTGGTGGAATAAAATAATAATAATAATACATATGATAATAATACATATAATAATAATTATTATAATAATAAAATAAAGTAAGGTAAAGAATACAATAAAAGAAATAAATTAGTTTAAAGTACTAAAGAGCAATAAATAAATAAATAACAAATAAATAAAATAATAAATAAACAAAATAACGAATAAAATCAGGTAAAAAATGAAATAAAAACAGATCTATAAATGAATGAGGTATTAAATTGCAATTAAAAAAATTGGGGCCCCCCAAATTATAAATAAAACATTAAAATGGACTAAATTAAAACAAAAATAAAGTTAAAGGTTCAAATTTTAAAAATAAAAAACGAATCGGGACTCCAGTATAACACGTAAAAATGGGGAGGGACCAGATGGGAAATATTCCCGTCCCCGTGAAATGCAGCGTTTTAAACTGGGTTAAAAAGAAACTGATGAAAATTTTAGGGTCGAATTTAAAAAAAGAAAAGGCTTGATTGTAAAATAATAAAAAAGCGGAAGGGCCAAAAGCGCAAATAGCCCTTCCGCTAAAAAGCACGTAGATCCCTGGAGCGGGTCGGGCCAGTGCGCAGGTTGGAGGCTCAAAACGACGTCGTTTTGGCCTCTGAATTCAATCTGCAAAACGGCGTCGTTTTGTTGGGTTTATAAAAGCCCATTTTTTTTTGTTTCATTTTCAGCCTCTCCTTTTAAAAAAAAACTTTCAAAAGCTCTCCCTCTCCCCTTTTCTTCTCTCTTTGGAGGGCCTGAGAGCTGGTGGGATTTCGGCCAGTCACCGCCGCGCCTCCGCCGGCGACGCTGTCGCCAGCCACCATGCACGGTGGCCGAAACTCCCAAAAGGTAAAGTTTTTTATTTTTTTTATATTTATACATATATATACTGTTTTTAAAAGAAAAATAAAGAAAATGTAAATATGTATGTATATTTCAAAGTGCAAAAATGAAGAAGAAATAAATAAAACAACTGAAATAAAATAAAAGAATCAATCTTACGAATCCGATTTTTGAATCTATTTGTATTCAAAAAATTTATTCCAAAAATCCCCCCTTTTACAATGGTTTTTCGTAGCTTTATATAGCCGAAAGAAATAATTCTTTTACATTTTTTACTGTTTCTTTCTGTCATCTGCTTCTTTTTCTCTATTTGCAGGTCACAGAGGAGTCAACGAAGCCAAAGGTTGCCATTTTGGTGCAATGCCAGCGGAGGAACCGCCCCTCTGGCGATGTGCGCGCTGATGTCGGCACATGGGGCTGCGGCGCTAGGGTTTCAGAAACCCTAGCTTTCTGAATTTTTTTTTAAATTTTTGGGTTTGTTGGGCCTTGTAGTTTTTTAGGCCTTTGTATTTGTTTTTATTTTAGGCCCGAGCAATAATTGGGCTGTACAAATACAACATCATGTTATTAAATTTCTAAATGTTACTATTAGTGATGTTGTGTAATATTTCTATAAATTCGAGTTATGATGTTGAATGAGAAAAATGATGAAAATTGTGATGTTGAAGTCCCGGTGGGACTATAGTGATTGTGAGAACACCATGTATGGGACATGGCCTCGGCATCGAATTGAGATCCCGTATAAGACCATATCTGGGATATGACATCGGCATTGAATAAGAAAAATCATATAAAACCATATCCGGGATGTGGCATTAATAATTGATATGAGATCCTGTATAAGACCATATCTGGGATATGGCATCGACACTCAGAGGTGACCCCATGTAAGACCACATCCGGGATGTGGCATTGGCGTCGTATTATGTGAATGATGATGAATAGGTATCATCAAATATCCCAAGTGATTTAGTGGGATAAATAGTTAACCTTGGAATAGAAATGAGATTATTGCTAGAGTGATGTGATTGAGTGATCACAGGTACCCGTGAGTAATTCATGAGAAATGTTTACGATATGTGACATGGTATGCATTCGATAAGAATAAGCATGAGTAAGTGTTGGCAAAGTGCTTAAGACTTTATGTTTTATCCAATACCATGGTTGGATGACATTGTGAGCTTATGTTGTTATTTATTTTCATGCAAACTTACTAAGCTTTATGCTTACCCCTCTCATTCCCCTTTTCCTTATAGCATTGCCAAGTTAGCTCGAGAATCCGTAGAACGTCAGAGTTTGGAAATCACACTATCGACTACTCTTTGGTATAGCAAAGTTAGATTCATTTTGAGTATGGCATGTATAGGACTTAGTCTCTTTTGTTAGGTCATATTTGTTAGCCAAAGTGTTGGCTGTTAATTTTGTTAAATTCATTTTGTAAGTGGTCATTGGAATTGAGCCAATACTTGACAAGTTTACATATGTTAAATGATGACGAATTTCATTAAGTGTATGTTTGTGTGGATGTCTTGATTTTGAGTCTTTAGAAGTGCTTTATAGTCCTACTATATGTTGGATTGAATTTGTGTAAGTATGATTGCTGTATAGGGTGGCTTTTGGCTTGGTAGATAGCCTTTCAAATGTCTACACAAGTAGACACATGGGCGTGTGTCTAGGCCGTGTGTTACACACGGTTGGCCCCATGGGCGTTTTGGTTGGTCGTGACACCCCATGCATGCTTGGTTTACAAGTCAGTATGCTCAGTAGTAAACATACTGGCAGAGACACGACTGTGTGGGGGAGGCACGGCCATGGACGGTCGTGTGCCCAGGTCGTGTGAAGTCTGCACCTAAAATTTGGAATTTAATTCGACACACGGTCCAAGGACACGGGCGTGTGCCTTGGCCGTGTGACTATAATGAGGTGATGATGTCATAAACAAAATGCCATGGTTTTTGCCACACGGGCTAAGACACGGGCGTGTTGAGGCTATGTGAGGGACACGGGCCAGGGACACAGGTGTGTGTCCGGCCTTGTGAAAACCTCTGTAGGTTCGAAACAAAAAAATAAATTCCGTACGGGCTAAGAACATGGGCGTGTGGGATCACACAGCTTGCCCACACGGGCGTGTTCCATTTCACACGAGCATGTAGCCCTGTTTAAGTAAAATTTTTCTAAGTGCACGAAAGTTTTCATTTTGGTCCCGAATCACTCCAAATGTATGTTTAGGGTCTCGTAAACCCTTGATAGGGACGTTATGATTATAAATGAAAAGTTTTAAGTTAGAATGAAACTTTATGGCCTAATGTTGTGGGTTTAAGCAAGTTAAGTTCAGTAATGCCTCGTATCCAGTTTAGGCATTGAATACGGGTAAGTGGTGTTACATTTAGTGGTATCAGAGCTACGCTTTAGTTGATTCTCGGACTAACATAGCGTAAGTATGAGTCTAGCTATACATGCCATATGTAAGAGTATTTGTGTAATGATAGTGTCATGACTCCTAACGATTTGAATTGTGTTTTTATATAGTAAATGGATCATGATCCCGACCGAACTACAGTCGATGATGCTACAAGTAATGCGTCGGCTCCCGCGTAAAGGGCCACTCCAGTAGAGAGTAGACCCGAGACTATGGGTCAGGGAGAAGAGGCTCGAGAAGTCTTTCTCAATATGATGAGCAACTGGTATACTGAGAATATTCGAGCAAATCCTAATGCTCAACCCCCTCCACCCCCACCTATTCCTCAGCCTGCTCTTGTAGCTCCTCAAGTGGTAGAGGTAGTAAGAAGAGAAAGGCATCCGGTCGATAAGATCCGGAAACAAAGAGTCGAGAGTACCATCAGAGTATTCGATGAATTGTCATGCACGTTGAAGAGTGCATGAAGTGTGTAGTATCTCTCTTGAGAGATTCAGCCTATTAGTGGTGGAACACCCTTGTGTCGGTGGTGCCAAGGGAGAGATTTAACTGGGAATTCTTCCAAGAGCAATTCTGGAAGAAGTACATTAGTCAAAGGTTCATCGACTAGAAAAGAAAGGAGTTCCTGGTGTTAAAACAAGGCTGAATGACAGTGACTGAATATGAGCGTGAGTTCATAAGGCTCAAAAAATACGCTCGAGAGTGCGTATTGACAGAAGCCATCATGTGAAAAAGATTCAAGGATGGGTTAAATAAGGATGTTTGTTTGTTTGTTGGTGTCCACGATCTAAAAGAGTTTACGGTGCTGGTAGATTGAGCCTGTAAGGCTGAGGAATTAGTCAAAGAGAAAAAGAAAGCTGAAATTGAGTCTCGTGACTCGAAGAAGAGGCAGTTAAGTAAGTCATTCCAATCCTCATCCAAGAAGTCAAGAGAGTTTACTGTTCGATCAGCTACTTCAGCTGGGTTTTCAAACAGAAGTAAAGGTAGACAGTACCCGGGGTAGTAGAGGTAGACAGTACCCGGGGTCTAAGGCTCAGACTACTTCAGTTGCTAGTGTTGGAAACGTTCGACTGAGTAGATCAGAATGCCCGCAGTGTGGCAGACGTCACCCCGGTGAGTGTTGAGCAAACGAAAAGGCTTGTTTCAAGTGTGGATCTCTAGATCATTTTATCAGAGATTGCCCCGAGACGGGTGAGAAAGAGAAGCCTTAGAATGCAAGATCGAGAAGTACTGCTAGAGGAAAACCACGGAGAAATCCGGGAAATGAAATGAGTAGCAAGAATTCATCTAGAGAGCTGATTATCGAAACCAGAGCTTTAAATTTATAATGAGAATGATCGAACCTGGAAACTAACTCTTACAATGATTTTAAGGCAAGCACACCTATCGAATAGTAGTATAGCTTAGGCAAGACCGGAATATTGAATCCCAAAGGAACCAAAAGTACTAATACTAACTCTCTTTCTATTATTTAGCCATAGAATTAAGTGAATGTTTATCTAATCTAAATTTAACTATCAACTAAATTAAAGACGAAAAGACAAAAAGAGAATGAATTGGGAAAAATAACTTGGAAGAAAGACCAATTGGTTAAGACGACACCCTTAGGAAGAATCCACCTAGACTTCTCTTGTTATCTAACACTGAACCAGATGATTTATTCACTTGACTTGATCCGTAATATTCCCTAAGTTACATTAAAACCTCTCTCGAAGCGAATAATGTCTAACCCTAGCTTGATTAATTGAAATTTCTTTCTAATTAAAACCCCTAGAATCGCATTATCTCGATCTATGGACTTCCATATTAGGTTTCATCCTAATCCGGAAAAATCTCGTCACCCTATCTCTAAGCGTGCGATCAACTCCGCTTAATTATGCTAGATCTACTCTTAAGCAGGACTTTTGCTCCTCCACCTAAGCGCATCATACTTGAATTAATATCTCGAAAATATCAACACAAGAATTAAGCATACATAATTAAGAACAAGTCAAATATTTATCATATAGTTTAGAAAACAATAACAAGATCTGTCTTAGGTTTCATCCCCTTCAGGTATCTGAAGGGTTTAGTTCATATCAAATAAAGAAAACATCTCAGAAGAAAAGATAAAAGAATTGAAGGAGAGATCCACCGTCTTGAGTAGAATTCCGGCTTCTTGAGATGGATCAACTGGCTATCTTCGAGTGATTCTCCACGAATCTGCTCTTTCTGGCTTGGCTCCTTGGCCTAGCTAACCGCATTCTTTCAGGTAACACTTAGGGGGTTTATATAGGCTTTTGAAATATGTTTCTTCGCTCCAAAGTATCCAAATCTGAATAAATTGCTCTTTGCCACGACAGGGACACAGCCATGTCACACGTCCGTGTGACTAGTGGTCAGGCCGTGTTCTAGTAGACTGGCATGGCACGGCCGTGTGGGCTTAAGTTTGGGCCGTGTCGATTTCCTCTTTGGCCTAATTCGGTCCGTTTTAGGCCCATTTCTCATTCTTTTCATCCTCGGGTGCTTTCCTGGGTATAAAACATGAAAACAAAGGATTAAGAGCACCTTTTTACATAAATCGAGGCTTAATTCATCCAAAAGCATACTAAATGTGGGCTTAAAATATGTTACTTTTACAGTTTATCAAGTACCCCCACACTTAAGCTTTTGCTTGTCCTTAAGCAAAATTCTCAGCTTACAATTAAAACGAACTTTCCATAATCCATAATTCCTACCGACAATGTCTCATCATAATTCATAGATAATTTATACATGGATGATTTAACTTAAAGAGTCCTAAAGATTCAAACAATCAAAGTCATACATTTGTAGCACGAAAATGTAGGTGTCTCCCCTTTACCTGAATAATCACCTTTAATTCAAAAACCTACAAGGACTGACATCCTCATAAAAGATTCACTCAAATCACTCAAAAAGTGTTTAAGGTTCAAAATTAAGCACTCCTAAGTCGAACCTGAAAAGTTAATCCCATAGGCTTGCCTGAAAATCAAATCTCCACCACTGTAATATGAGATGATACACAGATCAAAAGGTCTTTAACAGGGTTGTAACGGGGCTTAGGTTAAGGGTATGGATATAGGATGCATTAGAAGGTTAGAATCGAGATTGAATTGATAAGTTACCTACCTAGAAAAAATAACTCATCCTAAATAATTACATCAATTGGAAACTGATAATACTACTATTGATAATACTTTAGTACGAGCCTCTTCTTCAATAATTGGAATTTAATGCATAAGCTCACTTAATCACACAACTAAAAATGAATATAATTCGAATTTTTTTAAGAACAAGTCAAATATTACATAATAAGGAATGAATCTATTACTTAAAATCAAGATAATAGCTAGACAACAAATCAAATCAAATCTCGATGTAAGGGTAGTCAAAAGGAATGGTGATAACTAATACAAAGGGCTTTGGGTTAATTATTAGCGGGTGAGTCAATAAAAAGGGTTATTAGGATCAACGGGGTTTACTAGGGGTTAATTATGAAGGTAGGCTTTTAGTGGAGTAAGTGGGTTAAATCTTAAGTGCCTTAATCATCTCTTTATATCAAATCATAGGTGTGGTCTCGATCTGTATGAACGAGGTAAGTTCTAGAATAACAATTCAAAGTTGACACACTCATAATCAATAAAGTGAGCATGAAAAAGAATATATGCTCTAATAGGCTCAAAATCTCACAAAAATTATGGGTGTTTTAACATCAACCTTGTAAATTTTAAACTTCAAGATAACATTCAGATTTAGGTAGACAACCTAACAAAAATTTTAATTCTGAAAAAT
This sequence comes from Gossypium australe, assembly GCA_005393395.2. Classification (NCBI taxonomy): domain Eukaryota; kingdom Viridiplantae; phylum Streptophyta; class Magnoliopsida; order Malvales; family Malvaceae; genus Gossypium; species Gossypium australe. The sequence goes on from CM016615.1 coordinate 24,491,512, forward strand.
AGACTTATTATGCTTGATTCTCTAATATTCTTTTAATTTAATCATTAATGCACAATTAACTATGACTTACTCAAAAACATGTCAATAAAAATCATAATTCATCAAAAATTTCACCCTAATTAGTAATATGATAAAATTGATTAAAAACAAGACTATTTTTAGGAATTTGAGAATAATGAAGAAAGTTAGGCCGAATATGAGAATAATGCAAAAAGTTAGGCTTCTTCAAATAAATATTCACCCCCTCACTTAAGATGTACATTGGCCTCAATGTACAAAGATTGATATTCATCACGTAATATTAAATCGAAAAGAGAAGGGAGAAGTAACACTTCCTGAATTTTTGGATGGATTCCTTGAGTTGGCAGAGGTTGTGCTAAAAGATGACTTATGTAATAGTGAATTACTCCTGGTGATTTGTTTGTTTATATGGAGTGTGTAATTGAAACTGTGAAGTCATCAGTTAGATATCTCGGAGGCGGAAATAAATATGTGTTAGACATATTCAAAAGTTAGATAACCAATGATAATCATAAGAGTTTGCAAAAGTTCAAATTAAGACAAATAAAAATTAAAATAGAGATACAATAAAATTAAAATAAACTTAAAATAAAGAAAAAAATTAGATAATTAAAAAGGACTCAGAGGTCCTCATCATCTGCCGGGTCGTGTGGTGGTGTCGGTGATGAGATATGGAAGTGATGGCATATCTACTGAAAGGGTGGCCTCGATCCCATCAAAACGTCGAGCGGTGTCAGTGAACTGCTAGGTACAGTACTGCTCGAACTAGGTCAGGCGTGCAGAGATATCTGACAAAGAAGCTGCTGTATGTGAGGGCCGCTGGCTCGGGACTGGTGGCTCCTATAGTGGTGGTGGGACATCATCAGAAATGTCCTCATGCTCCTCCTCCTCAGTGGGGATGGCTACTCGGTATTGGGGAGGGTCTGTCCCGCGTTGACGCTGGATCATCTTCATATGTAGCATCGTTTGGATGCCCTGTGGGGCCATCTGCCCTATTAATGTGAGTGAGGAGGTTTGAGCGTCGGTGTGGAGGAGACAAAAATATCTAGCCAGTTGTGTGATGTAAGGTCCCATGGATATGATTCCTTTCCTGTGCTACTCTGTCTAGTGTTGAATGGCTCGGGCTATAAAATATGCTAAGTCGACGTCATGTCCCTCCGCCATGCACCATAGATAGTATGCGTCATGAGTATTGATGACGCTGGTGCTCTCTCGTCGTCCTGCCAAAGTGTGAGCCAAAATAGCGTGTATGTACCTCAAATACGGAGCTAGGGTCGTCACTTTTGAACGACTGGGGTCATAATCGAAGGAGTGGGAAGCTATCTTATGCCAACATTGCATGGGACTGAAATGTATATGGCGATGCAACTCCGAAAGGTCATTTTCTGCGACGAAGTATTCTGTATAAAGTCCTAAAGCAGCCCCGAATTGTGGTATATTCAGCTGCAGTATGGTGCCTTCCAGACGGAATTGTATCGTCCCTAGATCATCGTATCGTATCATCACTGTCTGAAGTTGGAAAGTGGAGCAGAGTTCTAAAGTAAGCTCCAAGTACGTGGCTCGATGATGGTAAAAAATTGATCCCATGGATCGGTTGTAAGCAGTGCTCGGACATCGTCTGCGAGATGAACCTGCTCTAAAGCGGCCCAATCAATGCATCGATCGGTGCTGAGAGGTCACACTCGTAGTGCCTTGTAACAGTCTTCTTGGGTGTCTTGAGGGAATTGGAGGAATCGGTGGCGTACTTCGGTGGTTGCGCTAGCAGAGGATGAGCCGGGTCCCTTTCATTTTTTAGAAGTGGTGGCTGCGGTTCGCTTTCCTCGTGACGACGACATTGTGCCTAAAAATAGTTAATATTCAAGGATTTTTCTACCAAAATAAAATAGGCATTTTAATACCCAAAATATTCAAAGTCTAAATAATAATATATCAACCATGATTAATCATTTCGACAGTGAGTATTTCTATCTAGTTCTAATTAACTACCTAAACAATGACTAAAATAATCAAGTTAGTTCTAAAATTCAAGAGATTATACTTAAAACTAAATAATACTAAAACTAAAAAGAAACTAAATAACATGAAGTGTTAATCAAACAATAGTTAAAATAGATGAAAATGAAATAGTAAAGAGTGACCAGCAATGTTGTGTTTTGTCGGAACAAAAGCGTGTAGGGGTGAACCACGGGCGTGTGCTGCAACTTGTTGGGAAAACACGGTGGTGGGTGGCTGTGCGGCGTCTGTGTATTCTGTGGGCACGGGCGTGTACTGTTTTTTTTTTTAGTGTGAATGTGGGAATTGTGATGGGGGAAGTAATGATGGGAGATTCTTTGATGGTGGCCAGGATGGGAAGGGGGATATGTGAAGGAAACGGCTAGGGTTTAAGTTTTTTTTGGGGTAGGATTTGAGGGAGACAGTGGTAATGTTCTTTAAATAGGGAGAGGGCACGGGCAAGTGCCACGCCCGTGTGTGTTTTATTCAGCCCGTGTTTTTCGCGTGTTTTCAAATTTTTGGGCACGTTTGCTATGTTGGCCACGCCCGTGCTACTTTTTCTACGCCCGTGTACATATAGTCAGTGTTGCACATGGTTGGTATGCACGGGCGTGGCTTGTGCCCGTGTTGGTTTTCTCAGGATAGACCACAGTCACTTCGCACGGCCGTGGTCTTTTTATCGCAGCCCGTGTTCGTTTACTTAGGATAGACCACGGTCGCTTCGTACGGCCGTGGTCTTTTTATCGCACCCCGTGTTGGGGAAAATTTTTCTTCTTCTTTTCGCACGTCTACCTGTACGCTCGTTTTCTATCCCATGGAGACCACACGGCCACGGGCACGCCTGTGTGTAAGGCCGTGTGGTATGAAACCTGCACTTTCCTGCATCAGTTAGTTTGAAAATTTAAAATGTGAAAATTAATGTGGTTAGTGGAGTTAGTGCTCGGGTTGCCTCCCGAGAAGCGCTCGTTTAAAGTCTTAAGCTAGACTTACCCTATTTTCATTTCTAAAAGAAGGTTCACGGAGCTGAAGCTCCTCTCTTAATTCCTTGAAATCCTCGCCATTATAAATTTTCAGTCGATGGCCATTTACCTTGAATGTTCCTTGAGTTGGATGGGTTACCTCGACTGTGCCGTAAGGGAAAATAGATTTTATCACGAATGGTCCTGACCACCTTGATTTCAGCTTTCTAGGAAATAATTTGAGCCTTGAATTATACAGCAGGACTAAGTCTTCTACTTCGAATTGCTTTGATTGTTTTAAACGAGCATCATGGCTTCGTTTTGTTGCCTCCTTATATAGTCGTGAATTCTCATAGGCCTCAGTTTGCCATTCATTCAATTCATTTAACTGCGTCATCCTTTTCTCACCTGTAGTTCTGAGATCGTAATTCAAGAATTTTATTGCCCAGTAGGCTTTGTGTTCTAACTCAAATGGTAGATAACAACTTTTTCCGTAAACAAGTTTATACGGGGATGTCCCTAGAGGAGTTTTAAATGTAGTTCTGTAGGCCCATAAAGCATCATCTACCTTTACTACCCAATCCTTCCTATTTGATTCAACCGTTTTCTCTAGGATTCGCTTAAGCTCTCGATTTGCCACTTCGACTTGCCCACTGGTTTGGGGATGATAAGGGGTAGCTGTTCTGTGGTGTACCCTATATTTTCTTAAGACTTTTTCAAATTGAGTATTGCAAAAGTGAGTACCCCTATCGCTGATGATTTCTCTGGGTGTTCCGAAATGAGAGAAAAGTTTCTTAAGAAACTTTACTACAGCTCTAGCATCGTTAATAGGTAAGGCTTGGGCTTCTACCCATTTTGAAATGTAATCGACCGCTACTAAGATGTATTTATTTCCAAATGAACAAAGGAACGGACCCATAAAGTCAATACCCCATACATCAAATATTTCACAGGATAACATATATGTTTGAGGCATTTCATCGCGTTTAGACATATTACCTGATCTTTGGCATTTATCACATGAAGTGGCATACCTGTTGGCATCTTTAAAAAGAGTTAGCCAATAAAATCCAGATTCGAGTATTTTGTGTGCTGTCTTGATTCCGCTGTAATGTCCTCCTGAAGGTCCAGAATGGCAGTGTTCCAGGATTTTACTTGCTTCCGCCCTTGTAACGCATCTCCAAATTACTTGATCTGCACATATGCGGAAAAGAAAAGGGTCTTCCCAAAAATAGTTTTTCACATTAGCAAAGAATCATTTCTTTTGATGATGTGTTAACCTTTTTGGTAAGATGTTAGCAGCTAAATAATTCGTAATGTCTGCAAACCATGGTACCTCGAAGTTGGTTATAGAAAAGAGTTGTTCTTCAGGGAACGAGTCGTTTATCTCACTTTCATCAAGCTCTTCGATATGTGGGTTCTCAAGTCTGGAGAGGTAATCTTCTGCAAGGTTTTCAGCTCCCTTTTTATCCTGTATTTCCACATCAAATTTCTGTAAGAGTAAGATCCAACGTATGAGTCGAGGTTTTACGTCAGGTTTAGTTAAGAGATAACGAAGAGCTGAATGATCAGTGTAAACAACAACTTTAGATAATATTAAATATTGCCTAAATTTGTCAAAAGTAAAAACTACAGCTAGCAATTCTTTCTCTGTGGTGGTATAGTTTTCTTGTGCGGATGTCAATGTTCTGCTAGCATAATAAATTGGCTGAAAATGCTTGTCTCTTCGTTGTCCCAGAACTGCACCTATTGCAAAATCACTCGCATCACACATTAGTTCAAAGGGTAAATTCCAATCAGGTGCAATTATAATCGGGGCATTTATTAGTTTGTCCTTGAGGACATTGAATGCATCTAAACATTCCTGATCGAAATTGAAAGGAACATCTTTTTCTAGTAATTTTGTTAAAGGCTTGGCTATTTTAGAAAAATCCTTAATGAATCTTCTGTAAAATCCAGCATGTCCTAAAAAGCTTCTAATAGCCTTAACTGAACTAGGGGGAGGTAATTTTTCTATGTTTTCAATCTTTGATTTATCTACCTCAATCCTTTTACTAGAAATCTTATGTCCTAGCACAATCCCTTTTCTAACCATAAAGTGACATTTTTCCCAATTCAAGACAAGATTCGTCTATTCACATCTTATTAGAACTCATTCTAAATTTTTAAGGCAAAGGTGGAAAGAATTACTGAACACCGAGAAGTTGTCCATAAATACCTCCATAATGTCTTCCACAAGTTCATCAAATATGGCCAACATGCAGCGCTGAAAAGTAGCAAGAGCATTACATAATCCAAAAGGCATTCTACGATAAGCAAACGTACCGTATGGGCATGTAAATGTTGTCTTCTCTTGATCTTCAGGTGCTATTGGGATTTGGAAGTAGCCGGAGAGTCCGTCCAAGAAGCAGTAGTACATGTGCCCAGATAACCTTTCTAACATTTGATCAATAAAGGGTAGAGGGAAGTGATCTTTTCTGGTTGCGTCGTTCAGCTTCCTATAGTCTATACAGACTCTCCAACCTGTGATTGTCCTAGTGGGGATCAATTCATTCTTTTCGTTGGTTACCACAGTCATGCCTCCTTTCTTTGGAACTACCTGCACGGGGACTTGCCCAAGTGCTGTCAGAAATAGGATAAATCATTCCTGCATCTAGAAGTTTAATTACCTCGGCTTTGACGACTTCTGTCATATTGGGATTTAACCGTCTTTGAGGTTGCACACACGGTTTATACTCATCTTCCATTAAAATTTTGTGGGTGCAAAATGATGGGCTTATTCCTTTAATGTCCGACATTTTCCATGCTATGGCCCTTTTGTGTTTCCTTTGTACCCTTAGCAACTCTTCTTTCTTCTGGGGTCCTAGTTGCGAAGAGATGATTACTGGTAGCGTAGAATTATCCCCTAGGAATGCATATTCTAGGTGCTTTGGTAATTGCTTTAGTTCTAGCTTGGGTGGCTCATCAATAGAGGGTTTTTGTTTTAATTCGTCATTAATCTTGATGTCCTCTATTTTCATCTGTCTAGAGGGTGATGCATTGGGATTCTCTTCATCTGTATCGTCATCATTCCCCTCACCTTGTGAAAGATACAGTTCCATCGTGTCACCGTGCATGATTTCCTGCAAATATTCTTGAAAAATGTGATCAGTGGCATCAACAAAGTAACAAGAATCATTTTGTTCTCTAGAATATCGCATGGCATCATAAATCTGGAACACAATTTCTTCATCTCCTACTCTTAATGTGAGTTTACCATCACCAACATTAATGACAGTCCTAGCAGTACCTAGAAAGGGTCTTCCTAAAATTAAGGGAATTGAATTATCCTCATCCATGTCTAAGACAACAAAATCTACTGGGAAAACGAATTTATCAATTTTTACAAGAACATCTTCGATAATACCCCTAGGAATTCTAATAGTTTTATCAGCTAATTGAATGCTCATCCTAGTTTGTTTGGGTTTCCCTAGACCTAGTTGTTTAAACAATTTATAAGGCATGACATTTATACTTGCCCCTAAATCAGCTAATGCATTATCAATAGTTAGTATACCAATTAAACATGGAATTGTAAAACTCCCTAGATCTTTTAGCTTCCGTGGTAGTCTATTATGTAACATTGCTGAGCATACTGCGTTTAATTCCACATGTGGCTCTTCGTCTAATCTATGCTTGTTCGCCAAGAGCTGTTTTAAAAATTTCCTCGAATCCGGCATCTGAAAAAGAGCTTCAAGAAGAGGTAAGTTAATATGTAATTTCTTTAAAAGTTTAAGAAACTTACCAAACTGTTCCTCTATATCGCCTCTCTTCATCGCTTAAGGATAAGGTATGCAGGGTTTGTACTCTTTGATTACCGGTTTCGGCTTGTTATTGACCTCAACCATATCTTCTTCTACCACCTTCTTTTGTTTTGAATTAGGCTCGTCTAACCCTTCACTATCTTGAGTTGTTATGGCTTGAATTTGCTCCCTTAGGTTAGTCTCGGTGTTGCTCGGTAGTCTTCCCTGTGGTCTCTCAGAAATCTGCTTAGCAAGTTGCCTGAATTGATCCTTGAACTCTTGTGACAATGCCTCAATTTTTGTTTCTATCTTTTGGAAACATGTGCCTGAGGCTGTTATGAAGTTTGTTAACGCCTCTTCAAGGTTCGGCTTCTTTTCCTGTGGGTAGGGCTGTTATTGGAAGTTTTGGGATGGTTTGATCTTTGATTTCTTTGACCGCCCCATGAAAAATTGGGGTGGTTCTTCCAACCTGGATTATAAGTATTACTATAAGGGTTATTATTAGATCAGAAATTATTACCGATATAGTTCATTTGTTCGCTTTCCATGCCCTGTCCGTAGGGTGGGTACTCAGGATTCACCACTCCTTCACTTGCGTCGCACTGCATAACTGGATGTGCCTGCGAAGATCCATAGAAACTATCAAATTTTTTATGTAACAATTCCACCTGATTTGATAGCGTGGTTACTGCGTCAATGTTGAAAACTCTGGCTGCTTTAGCTGGCCTTATCCTTGTAACTTGCCACTGATAGTTATTCAGTGACATCTCCTCTATAAACTCGTAGGCTGCTTCAGGAGTTTTGTTGTTCAGGGTTCCACCGGCGGCTGAATCGATTAGCTGCGTTGTTGAAGGGTTCACACCGTTATAAAAAGTTTGAACCTGTAGCCACAAAGGTAATCCGTGGTGTGGGCACCTCCTTAATAAATCTTTGTATCTATCCCATTCGTCGTAAAGTGTCTCTAAATCCATCTACACAAAAGAAGAGATATCATTCCTTAACTTGGCCGTTTTGGCCGGTGGAGAATATTTTAATAAAAGTTTTTCAGTCATTTGATCCCATGTAGTGATTGAGCCTCATGAAAGAGAATGCAACCACTATTTGGCTTTATTTCTAAGGGAAAAGGGAAATAACCGAAGACGAATGGCATTATCAGAAACGCCATTTATTTTGAAGGTGTCGCAAAATTCTAAGAAATTTGCTAAGTGTATGTTAGGATCCTCATCCTGCAAACCATCAAACTGAACAAACTATTGTATCATCTGTATAGTGTTAGGTTTCAGTTCAAAATTATTTGTAGCAATAGTAGGCCTAACAATACTAGACTCAGTTCCTGTTAAACTAGGTTTAGCATAATCATACATAGTACGTGGAGCATGATGTTCGGCCATCTCTGGAGGTGGCGGATTATTCTCTGTCATCTCTTCTATGGTATTTATTTTGGCTTCTTGCTCTTCGTTTATGTAGTTTAGGTTTCGCCTCATTTCTTTGCGATTTCTACAAACAATAACTTCAATATCACTATCGTAAAGTAGAGGTCATGTCGGGTTCTTTCTAGTCATAAACTAGAGGTACCTGAAAGGGACAAAAGAAAGAAGAAAGAAAATTTAGAAAAATAAAATAAATTTGCAAAAATAAAAATAAATAGTAAATATGGCTGAAGTAATTAAAATTAAGCTTTCTTAATATTTTAGTTCCCCGGCAACGGCGCCAAAAACTTAATTATCGAAATCAGAGCTTTAAATTTATAATGAGAATGATCGAACCTGGAAACTAACTCTGACAACGGTTTTAAGGCAAGTGCCCCTATTGAATAGTAGTATAGCTTAGGCAAGACCGGAATATCGAATCCCAAAGGAACCAAAAGTACTAATACTAACTCTCTTTCTATTATTTAGCCTAAGAATTAAGTGAATGTTTATCTAATCTAAATTTAACTATCAACTAAACTAAAGACGCAAAGACAAAAAGAGAATGAATTGGGAAAAATAACTTGGAAGAAAGACCAATTGATTAAGACGATACCCTTAGGAAGAATCCACCTAGACTTCTCTTGTTATCTAACACTGAACCAGACGATTTATTCACTTGACTTGATCCGTAAGATTCCCTAAGTTACATTAAACCCTCTCTCGAAGCGAATAACGTCTAACCCTAGGTTGATTAATTAAAATCTCTTTCTAATTAAAACCCCTAGAATCGCATTAACTCGATCTATGGACCCCCATATTAGGTTTCACCCTAATCCGGCAAAATCTCGTCACCCTATCTCTAGGCGTGCGATCAACTCCACTTAATTATGCTAGATCTACTCTTAAGCATGGAATTTTACTCCTCCACCTAAGCACATCATACTTGAATTAATATCCCAAAAATATCAACACAAGAATTAAGCATACATAATTAAGAACAGGTCAAATATTTATCATATAGTTCAGAAAACAATAAAAGATCCGTCTTAGGTTTCATCCCCTTTAGGTATCTGAAGGGTTTAGTTCTAAAGAAACCTTCTCAGAAGAAAAGATAAAACAAAACATAAGAAATCCCTAAAACTCCCTGAAGGAATTGAAGGAGAGATCCGCCGTCTTGAGTAGAATTCTGGCTTCTTGAGATGGATCAACTGGCTATCTTCGAGTGATTCTCCACAAATCTGGTCTTTCTGGCTCGGCTCCTTGGCCTAGCTAACCGCCTTCTTTCAGGTAACACTTAGGGGGTTTATATAGGCTTTCGAAATATGTTTCTTTGCCCCAAAGTATCCAAATCTGAATGAAATTACTCTTTTCCACGACAGGGACACGGCCATGTCACACGCCCGTGTGACTAGTGGTCAGGCCGTGTACGGACTTCTTTAATGAGGCACGGCGGTGTAAGTCGAGATCGGGCTGTGTTCTAGTAGATTGGCGTGGCACGGCCGTGTGGGCTTAAGTCTAGGCCGTTTCGATTTCCTCTTTGGCCCAATTAGGTCCGTTTTAGGCTCGTTTCTCGTTCTTTTCATCCTCGGGTGCTTTCCTAGATATAAAGCATGAAAACAAAGGATTAAGAGCACCTTTTTACATAAATCGAGCATACTAAATGTGGGCTTAAAATATGTTACTTTTACTGTTTATCAAGAGCAGATTGTAAGAGTTAAGGGTAGAGCACCGATGAGAACATATGTCATTCGTGCTCACGAAGAGGCATCTTCCCCCGACATGATCACGGGTACATTTTCTCTCTATGATACTCATGTTATAGCTTTAATTGATCTGAGATCTACCCACTCATATATTTGCATGAAATTAGTCTCTAGCATGAGCATGCCTATAGAGTCTACTAAATTTGTGATAAGAGTGTCAAATCCCCTAGGCAAATGTGTATTGGTCGATAGAGTATGCAAAGGTTGCCCATTGATGATTAGGGGTCATTATTTTCTTACTAATCTCATGTTATTACCGTTTGATGAGTTCGGTGTTATCCTTGGGATGGATTGGTTAACTACTCATGAGGTGATAGTGAATTGTGGAAGGAAGTTTATTGAGTTAAAATGTGAAAGTAGGGATCTTATTCGTGTTGAATCAGATAAGCGAGACAGATTGCCAGTAGTGATATCTTCCTTGTTGACTCAGAAGTATTTAAGAAAGGGGTATGAAGCTTACCTTGCCTTTGTGATGAATGTTAAAGAGACTGAGTTGAAAATGGAGCCAGTACCCATAGTACATGGTTATCTAGATGTTTTCCCAGAGGAATTGCTAGGGCTACCTCCAGTTAGGGAAGTCGATTTTGGGATTGAGTTAGCTCCTGGTACTACCCCTATTTCTATTGCTCCATACAGGATGGCTCCAATCGAGCTAAAAGAACTGAAGGCACAGTTGCAAGAGTTAACAGATAAAGGCTTCACAAGACCGAGCTTTTCACCGTGGGGGTGCTATGGTACTTTTTGTGAAGAAGAAAGACGGTTCTATGAGGTTATGTATAGATTATCGGGAACTCAATAAGGTAACGGTGAAGAACAAGTACCCGTTTCCAAGAATCGATGATTTATTTGATCAATTGAAGGGAGCCACGGTATTTTCCAAAATAGACTTGAGGTCTAGATAATATCAGTTGAGAGTCAAGGACTCGGATGTGCCGAAAACCGCATTTAGGACAAGGTATAGCCACTATGAATTTTTGGTCATGCCTTTTGGTTTAACAAATGCCCCTGCCGTTTTCATGGATTTGATGAATTGTATTTTTCGGTCGTATTTGGATAAATTTGTGGTGGTCTTTATAGATGATATATTGATTTACTCTCGAGATGAGAACGAGCATGCCGAGCATTTGAGAGCGATTTTGCAAATTTTGAGAGATAAACAATTATTTGCCAAGTTTAGTAAAAGTGAATTTTGGCTGAAGGAAGTTGGATTTTTGGGGCACATCGTCTCGGGAGATGGAATCAGAGTCGACCCGAGCAAGATCTCGGAAATTGTAGATTGGAAGCCACCAAGGAACGTAACTAAAATTAGGAGTTGTTTGGACCTAGCTGGCTATTATAGGTGATTTGTCAATGGGTTTTCCATGATAGCTACTCCATTGACGAGGCTATTGCAAAAGGATGTGAAGTTTGATTTGACAGAAAAGTGCCCACAAAGTTTTGAGAGGCTAAAGGCATTGTTGATTGAGGCTCCTATGTTGGTGCAACTTGAGCCGGGAAGAGAATTTGTTGTTTACAGTGATACATCTATGAATGGAATGGGTTGTGTACTTATGTAAGAGGGAAAGGTGATTGCATATGCTTCTAGACAATTAAAGCTACACGAGAAGAATTATCCGACCCAGGATTTAGTGTTGGCTGCCATTGTGTTTGCATTAAAGATATAGAGACACCATTTATATGGTGAAAGGTGTCAGATATTCACCGACCATAAAAGCCTAAAATACTTGATGACATAAAAGGAACTGAATCTGAGGCAACGAAGATGGTTAGAGCTGATAAAGAATTATGAACTAGTGATTGACTATCATCCGGGAAAGGTGAACGTGGTTGCCGATGCTTTGAGTAGAAAATCCTTGTTTGCACTGAGAGCCATGAATACACAGATGGCTTTATCAGGCGATGGTTCTATTCTAGCCGAGTTGAGGGCTAGACCATTATTTCTCCAAGAGATTTGTGAAGGTCAGAAAGGTGACAGCGACTTACAAGCCAAAAGAGTTCTATGTGAGTCAAATATTGAGTTGGACTTTTGGATAAGTCCCGATGGATGTTTGATGTTTTGAGATAGGGTCTGTGTACCCAAAAAAGATGAGCTTATTCAGAAGATTTTGCATGAAGCACATAGTGGATGTTTGTCTGTGCATCCAGGCAGCACGAAGATGTATAACGACTTAAGAAAATGGTTTTGGTGGCCAAGTATGAAGAAAGACATTTTCGAGTTCGTTTCCAGATGTTTAATTTGTCAACAAGTGAAGGCTGAACACCAAGTACCTTCGGGTTTACTTCAGCCTATTATGGTTCCCGAGTGGAAGTGGGACCGTATTACTATGGACTTTGTGACGAGTTTACCGTTGATGCCAAAAAAGAAAGATGTTGTATGGGTTGTAGTTGATAGACTCACGAAGTCAGCCCATTTCATACCAGTGCGGGCCAACTACTCGCTTGATAAGTTGGTGGATTTTTATGTGACTGAAGTAGTAAGACTTCATGGAGTACCATTGTCGATTATTTTGAATAGAGATCTGAGATTTACGTCACGGTTTTGGAAAATGTTGCAAGAGGCTTTAGGCACAAAATTGAGCTTTAGTACAGCTTTCCATCCGCAAACCGACGGGTTGTCGGAGAGAATAATTCAAATACTTGAAGACATGCTTCGATGTTGTGTTTTGGAATTCCAAGGTAATTGGAAAAAATATTTGTCGTTAGTGGAATTCGCCTACAACAATAGTTTCCAGTCAAGTTTGAAAATGGTGTCTTATGAAGCATTGTACGGGCGTAAGTGCCGAATGCCCTTGTATTGGACAGAACTCAGAGAGAATCAGATTCACAGGGTCAATTTGGTCAGGGAAACTGAATAGAAAGTAAAGGTGATACATGAATGTCTGAAAGCGGCCTTAGACAGACAAAAGTCCTATTCAGATTTGAAACGGAAAGAGGTCGAGTTTCAAATCGGTGATAAAGTGTTTCTGAAAGTATCGCCATGGAGAAAAGTCCTCATATTTGGCCGGAAAGGCAAATTGAGTTCGCGTTTTATTGAACCATATGAGATTACCGAGAGGATAGGGCTAGTAGCTTATCGTTTGGCCTTGCCACCTGAGTTGGAAAAGATTCATGATGTCTTCATGTGTCTATCTTACGCCGATATCGTTCAGACCCTTCACATGTGATTGTACCAACAGAGGTACAAATTCAACCAGAAATGACATATGGTGAAGAGCCGGTTAAGGTTTTGGCACGAGAAGTCAAACAGTTGAGAAACAAAAGTATGGCCCTTGTTAAAGTATTATGGCAAAGAATGGAATAGAAGAGGCCACATGGGAGCCCGATGAGGCCATGACAAAACAATATCCCAATCTTTTCACATGTAAGATTTTCGAAGACGAAAATCCTTAAGGGGGAGAATTGTAACAGCCTGATTTAGGGGCTAGTCGGAACAGTGGTCTCAGGACCACTAGTCCGGGGTCAGAGAAAATTATTTTAATGTTATTTTATGAGTTATAACATGATTATAAAGGTACATGAAAATTTTGGTGCTTTAATTTTAGCGATTTCATGCTAAATCGCAAAAAAGGACTAAATCGCATAAAGTGTGAAAGTTCTAATTTACAAGCTAAGGGTGCTAAATAGCTATAGAATATTAATTGGAGGTCTCAAATGTGCAATTAGGCCTTGTTTTAAGAGGTGGCCGGCCGTAGGGGGACAAAGAAGTTAAAATTAGTCAAAGTTGGTGTAGTAGGTGGATTAAATTGATGAAATAGAATAAAATAAAGAAAGAAAAGATATCATCTTTTCTCCTTCACTCATCCACTGAAAATTAGCAGCAAATAGGAGTTTTTGAAAGCTCAAAAATTTCAGGAAACTCTTCTCCTTCCAAGTAAGTGTTTTAGTGATCATTTCTTGATAATATTTGTACTTTTGGAACCCCTAAAGCTTAAGCTTTCTAAAGAGGGACTATCTTGCAAAATGGTTGAAAGTTTAGAGTTTTGCCATGTGAGCTTTTAAGTTGTTTGCTGCATGTTTATGGAAGAAAATGGGTCTTAGTTGTTAGATAAACAACTTTTGTGAAAGGTGTTATCATGAAAACACTTAAAAGGACCCTTTTGTAAAAGTTGTAAAATATGTGGTAAAGGTGTGAAATAATGAGTATTGAGGGCTTCCATAAGAGTAAGAAATGTTCACCTAGGCTCGTTAAAGAAAGAAATTTGATTAGAATTGATTTTCGATCCTAGGGGTAAAATAGTCATTTTGTGAAAGTCTAAGGGCAAAATGGCAATTTTGCCAAAGTATGATTATTGAGATGTGTTGATTAGTGTGGTTACTAAATGAGCTAATTGTTATTATAGATCAAGAAGAGCGAAGAATTAACCTCGACCGAGGAAAGAGCAAAGTATCGGACTAGATCGACAATCTAACCTATTTTGATTATCGAGGTAAGTTTGTGTGTAATAAATACAACATCATGTTATTAAATTTCTAAATGTTACTATTAGTGATGTTGTGTAATATTTCTATAAATTCGAGTTATGATGTTGAATGAGAAAAATGATGAAAATTGTGATGTTGAAGTCCTGGTGGGACTATAGTGAGTGTGAGAACACTATTAACGAGATAGGAGATGGATAAGGTCCCGTGTAAGACCATGTTTGGGACATGGCCTCGACACCGAATTGAGATCCTGTATAAGACCATATCTGGGATATGACATCGGCATTGAATAAGAAAAATCGTATAAGACCATATCTGGGATGTGGCATCGATAATTGAGATGAGATTCCGTATAAGACCATATCTGGGATATAGCATCGGCACTCAGAGGTGACCCCATGTAAGACCACATCTGGGATGTGGCATTAGCGTCGTATTATGTGAATGATGATGAACCTAAATTTATAATTCCATCAAGAATGAGTCCGCGTGCTAGTAGCACATCCTATGATTGATCCCATCATTCAGGCAAATTGCGTGAAAGTCTTATTATGTATGACAATCCACCTAGTCTTTTTTAGGGACGATACAAGGGTATTCTCCTATACTTTCAGAATGAAGAAACTGTTTATCTAAGTAAGTATCGTGTCCAAAACTGTGTAAGCTATCTATTTATATGAAACTGTATATGAAAGATATGGTAGTCTACCACGACTGTCTCATAAGTAAAGTTCTGCAAATAAAGGATTCACTGTTAAGAATCTGCCTATAAGTCATTTGTTTTAAAGAGACAACCACCAGAAGGATTGTAATACGAGTCTGAGTTCTACAAGACAAGCCGCTATTAACAGTCCGTAATAGGGACTATTCGCCAAGAATGGTCTTATGTGGGTATCTGTAGTCATTGGTTCAAGGCATATCGTGGGAATTATTCATGGAGTATCTCTTATAGTTCGCAAGTAAGAATCCACGAGGATTTCCTTCTTGAAGAAGTAAATGCATGAGGAGTCATGAAGCCAATTAATAAAAAGGGAACTAGAAGGGAAACTGCCAAGGAATCATGAAATCCCAACCACAAAGTGCAATCGTTGTGTTAGTAAGGTATGAAGACTCATTAAGTTCATTAGATCTTACTTGTGTTGTTATGCATTCTAAGTAAATAAGAGATTTTGGGAGTTCGAGAAGGGACCAAGCTAGAGATCGCTAGACATCGGCAAATTTTGTTTCATATTTGTAATATGCATACAGCTGGGCGACCCAAAGGTGAAGTCTCAAGGTGTTTTTTTGTAAATGAAATTAAATGGTCACAATACAAGTTGCTTTAATACTAAGTGATTACTTTAACATTTCAAAGTTTACTTGGTGAGACTATTGCATATTAAATTGAAGTTTTATCATAGATATAGATGCCTGTATAATTTAAAGTTTCTTAGTAATAGTACTAGATATATTATTGTCTTTATTCATTTTTTTTGCGAATAATAATGCCAAAATATTAGTTATGTTTTATTGAAGTGTAGCATCTTATAGTCCGAACCCGGTGATCGGGTCGAGCATAGGGTGTTACAATTTTATTAGTATCAGAACTTCGGTTTAGTTTGTCCTTAGGAAATATGATTTAGAAAGTTAGCCCCTGCATGCATGTTATGGAAATTATGGCTTTGTCCTTTAAATTGTTAAGAAACTATCTTGTGTATTGTGTAGCTAAATCCCTACATATGGATAGTATGATAAATGCATGTAAGGGAAGAGAATCTGCAAACTACTGGATCAATTGCGAGAGACAAAAGAATCTTAGGGGCCAGAAGGAAAGAAATTAAGGCAATTAAAAGTGGAAACAAAATAAGTTTCATTAATTATGATGGAGTTTATACAAGGGAGAAAAGTTGTAACAGGCCGTATACGACCCAAATCGGAACGGTGGTTTCGGGACCACGAATCCGAGTCGAAAATAATAATCTAATATTATTTTTTCTTGTTAAATATTTACGATTGACTATGTGCTAAAATTTCGTGAATTTATTTGCTTGTTTGCATGCTTAATTTGGGAAAAAGGATTAAATTGCATGAGTGGTAGAATTAGCAAATTGTTGATTGAAGGAGTAAACTAGTGTGCTTTATAAATGAGGAGGATTAAAGTTGAAAATGACCCTTTTTGCCATGATAGTGGACGGTAACATGCCACTTTTCTTTATGATATGTTATTTTATTAAGTTATAATGGATAGTGGAGATTAGATAAATATTATATGTATTTTACAATAAAAGAAAACAAGTAAGTGGCCTTGTTATTTTCACCATCTTCTACCTCTTGCCGAAATCACCAAAGGAGAAAAGAAAAATTTGGGCTGAAAATTTCGGTCATTTGGAGCTTGGTCAAGGTAATTATTTAGCTTGATTTTAAAATATTTCTTGTATTTTTAAAACTTGTTATTTTGAGCTTAATCTAACCCATGTAGTATTTTAAATTTTGGTTGGGTTTTTCGTGAGACACCATGGAAGAAAAGCTTGATGTTTGGGAAATTTTTTCTTGATAGAATAGGATATATGAATGCTAGATTAATAAACTCCTCCTTAGTGATATTGATGATATTTAGCCAAAGGAATTATTTATAAAAATAAAATACTCAAAGGGACTAAATGGCAAAAAGAATGGATGGAATGAATTGCTACAAGGACTAGGAGTATTCGGCATTCACTAAGTATGATTAAATTCTTGATATTTTGTGTTTTGAGTTTTAAGGATTAATTTGTAAACATTGTAAATGTTGGGGGTAAATTGGTAAATTATATAATTGTATGATTTAGTATTAAATTGAATGAATATGTGGTTGAATGGGTTCAATTTGAATTATTTAGATCAAGTACAAAAGAAAAAGTTTTGGATCGGGGAAAAACAAAAGTAAACGAATAGCCGGGAAGCTAAATTCATCGACTTCCAAGGAAGTTTAAGCAATTGGATTGGATCGTATTTTATTTTATATCATACACACACACACACACACACACACACACATATATATATATATATATCAATGATTTTAATTTGTTTTACATCATGAGGCCGAATATAATTATGGAATTAGCATGAAATGGCCGATTGTATGACTTTATTTTTTTTATTGAATGGTTTTTAACATGAATGTATATAATATAAAATGAATGTGTATAAGGATGAAATGAGAGATGATTGTTTAAAGATGGAATATATATGTTATATGCTTAACAAGTGTGCCGAATATGCATTTGAGTAGTTGTGATAATTGTAAAATTCTAGTTATGTGAAATTTGTTTTAATGAAGAGATCAGTTGATTTGGGCACTATGTGTGCGAGATTATAACCGAGCACTGTATGTGCGAGATCGGTTGATTTGGGCACTATGTGTGCGAGTTGTAACCGAGCACTGTGTGTGCGAGATCAGTTGTTTGGGCACTATATGTGCGAATGGATATACCAAGCATTGTGTGTGCGAAATCGGTCGTATAGCAATATGTGTGCAGGAAATAGGTAACGGCACTAAGTGTGCGAAACGTTACTCGAGTTGCACTATGTGTGCAAAATTACGGGGCTTACAATGATGAACACAAATGAATAGAGACGTACGAGAAAAAGGTAAATGGGTAAATGAGGTATGATAGCTGAGCAGCTTAATACCAAGGGTAGGTTATTTAGTATATGAAAGTATAGTATTGAGATGTCATTTCCAATCCTTGAGCTTGTTCGAATGGAAAATGATTTGTTCATGTTTGATTTTGAGACTTATTGAATTGGTGATTGATGATTAGTAAAATGATATATGTAATGCATTGAGGTATTTGTTGATGTTATGTGAAATGGAATTTTGATGCGTAGAATAATTATTCGCAATTTCCTTACTAATGCTTAAACATACTAAGCTATGAAAGCTTACTCTATGTGTTTGTCCGATTATTTTTTTTTAGATTTTGAAAAGCTAGCTCGCGCTTGGGGATCTCCGTCGAAGTCAAATACACTATCACTAAATTTTGGTATTTTAGGTTACACCTCTTTTGAATTCGTGGCATGTATATGCTAGGTTTCTTTAGTATATTTTGGATGGAACAAATTGTATATATATGCCATGCGAAAATGGCTATACTTCTATGCTTTTGTGTTCCAGTATATTTTAGTCATGTCCGAATTTGGTATTATTATTCAAGAATGATTGAAATTTATACAAGACTGATTTTAGTTGGGATTTTATTCAAACTATACAATGTGTGATAGTTGTATGCATAAACTAGATATATTAAGGTCTATAATGCATTTTTGGCCGACAATGTTTCATATGCTATGGGCCATTGAATGATTTGTAGTTTTGGGTAATGATGTCCATGAAGTAAATATTCAGTTGTAATATATGTGCAGGTAAGTTTGAGATTTTAGAAATGGACCAAATATGTTGTATATATAACTTTATATATGACTTTTGAAATGGTGATGAATCATTTCGTATATATATATGAAAGCATTAATGTGATTAAACATAGATTATAAGTATACATATATATATTGCACCTTGTACATGCGCATATCATAGGATATATGGGTCTATATTAAAGAATAGGATTAATGTACACTAAATGTTGGTATTCGGCAAGGATTTGCTTTTGCATGGAATTTACATTATCTCATTGCATGTTTTATACATGTTTGACAGAGAGTCACAAAGGGTTGAATAAATGTTGTATTATCGAGATATGTGTATGTATATACACATTATAATCAATGCCGAAAGGAACAAGACTTTTAGGTGAAAAACAAATGGTTTAATACTTTGTATTGGTGGTTTGAATAAATGTAGAATGCAATGTACGTTCAATAGTGGGTTAAAGATGCATGTTTGGATTGATCCAGTAATGCCTGTAACCCTAATCCAGCGACGGATACGGGTTAGGGGTGTTACAAAAGTATGTGTGGATCACAACAAGAAAATTCAATTTGATCCCTCCACTAGTGGGTCCGCAATGGCAGGATTTCGTAAATCCCCTTCACCCTTTTGATTAGCTTCTTCCACAAGAACAGGGCTAGTCACCTTAAGCTTTTGGGAAAAGAAGAAACATTTTAATCTTTTCTATTCTCTTGAAATTCCTCTCTCTTAGCTTGAGGGACAAAAAGCGTCAAAACCCAGATTGACATTGGTGAACTTACGTAGAAAGTTGAAGTTCACTTGCTTCACGTCGAAGGGTCCCATGGCTACTTGGGTGTGCAGCACGAGATTTGATCTCAGCTTGGGCAGATAACTCTTAAATGTAGTTTTGCTTTCTACTTTATAATGATCTGTTGTTCTCTTTCTCTATTTGCTTGAAGTCAGCCAAGCGTTGCTCCTCCAAAGTTTTATTCTTGTTTTCCAACTAGAGGACCCTATCCTCTAACTCCTTCTCTCTAGCCTCCAAATAATTATATTTAATCTTGAAACACACCTAACCCTTATCCGTCACCGGAATAGGGTTACAGAGCATTATCGAACTTTACGGACTAATTATAAATATTTTATTACCTTTATTATACAAGTCAAGAATAAATCATATAACACTCATATTGTTCCTTAGATGGGTCCTCGAGGCCCAAAATACACCTTAGAAGTGAATCGGGACTAAACTAGACACTCAGGAAATTTTCCCAAAATCTTAAAATTTTCCTTAAGAGCAGGGGACACACGCCCGTGTGGCTCACACGGCCAGGTGACACGCCCGTGTCTTAGGCCGTATGGGCATTCGATGTGAGGCCAACCACACTCCCGTGTCCAAATTAGGGTGCTTACTGACTTGGGTCACACGGCCAACCACACGCCCATGTGCTAGGCCGTGTGAAAAAACCTGGGCATTCTATTTTGAAATTTTAAAGTGTAGGGGACACACGGCCAGAACACAGGCCCATGTGCCAGGTCGTGTGTCACACACGGCTGAGACACACGTCCATGTCTCTACCCTTGTGGACGAAAATAGGCCATTTTAAGGCTATTTTTCTCACTCTTTTATTATTTACCTGCACACAACATTGAAATACACTAATATATCTCAACCAAGCAACCAATTCAAGCCAAAACATGTATTTAACATAATATGTTAACACAAAAATCAATTGTCTAAATTTGCCAAACTAACTTCATTCATTGATTTACCAAAACCTAGTCCTAATTATATACATACAAACACATATATATAATTGTCATTATAATTATACTTCAAGGTTATCCCTTTTCAATCCATCCCTATACATGCCATATAAACCATAAAATGTACAAAAAAATCTACTGGAGTAATCTGGATAGTGTGACCCAATGTGTTGATCCAATCCTCCGAACTTCTTGAAAATCTACAAAGAACTTTGAATAACACAAGTATGCTTAATGAAGCTTAGTAAGTTTGTTGGATTTATATATATAAATCTTACCGAACATAATATAACAATTCATTTAAGTAAATCATTCATTACACATTTCCTGCCAATCACAGCTTTAATCGATGAATGCGGTTATTTGAGCTCGATATCAATATTAACTTAAATTCTTCCACATTAATTCCATATAGCACTTACCAATTCTTGTCAATCAAAGAACAACTTAGGGATTTGAGTACATCATTAATAGAAGCTCGAAGGCTGCACGGAAGCACACAGGTGCTAAACTGAAGCCCATAAGGTTGAACGGAAGCTCATAGGAGTTGAACAGAAACCCATAAGGGTTAAACTGAATCTCAAAAGAGCTGAATTAAAACCTAGAAGGGTTAAACTGAAACTCATGAGTTAACTGAAGCTCACGAGTGCTAAACGAAAAGCAAACATGAGAGTTCGCAACAAATGCTGAACCTCGATTTTCTTGGGAAATTTATTGTCAATTCTTCTTTTGCACTGAACGACTATACTCAATCCTGTGTTCCGTTCACTTCGAACACTTGATTCAATTTCATAACTTTAATAATAATTTTATTTTCAAAAATTGTTACGAATAAATACAAAATACCATTCATCAATTAACATGTAACTTTAAAATTTAACCATACGGACTTACCTGGACTAAATTGTAAAATTTGTAGTAATTCGGGAACTATTCTTCTAATTTCTCTTTTCATCGTTGATCTACATGATCTTGATCTAAAATATAAAATTATTCATCCATTAGTACATATTTCAGCCTCATTCCACTTTACAATTTATACCCTTCAATTTTCAAAATTATATATTTTCCCAACATTTTAAAGTTTTTACAATTTAGTCCCTCATCAATTTACCCATTAATTGAGCTATTTTTTTCCTCAATTAACACTTTATCTAATTATTTTAGACTACCATTGTAACACCCCAAACCCGGTCAATACACCACGACCGAATCTGGTATGTTACGGGGAAAATGTATTTGAGAGGTTTAGGTTTCCGGTTAAAAGTTTGATGAAAACTCTTTTTGTATATTTTGTTCCTGTAGAAATCTTGGGCACGGTTGTTTAAAAAGCAATAGTGCATTTGAAAATCCGGAAATTTTGATAACTTAATTAAATATGTAAGTAAAATAAATTTATCACATTTGAAAATCTGAGAAATTCTTTTGTGTAGCTTAAAACATTTTGACTTAGTAAGAAAATATTCTCAAGTTTGAAAAACACATTTGAGTTTCATTCATTTTAAATTACAGTGTGATACCCGATGGTAAAGTTTAAAACATTTCGCTTTGCAGTTTGAAAACCTTATCTTTCCAAGTTTTAGCCAAATTTTAAACCCAATAGTTTGTTAAGGCATATTTGAAATCAAATTTAAGCAAAAACATAACAAAAACATAACTTTAAAAAGGCCTCTTACAATCCACATAAACCAAATGAAAATAATTCAAATAAAGTACCAAGTTTTAATTCAGAGTAAATCCAACTTTTATTCATGGCATGATCACCTCGAGTCCACCCCGGCTCCATGTCCGCAATCTAAGTGTCACCTGAAATGATAAAGGAGAAAGGTGAGCCGCAAGACTCAATGCATAAATCCCCCTTCCGATATATGCAACATACTAACACACATCATAATGAAGCAATACAATTAATGCACCCGATCCTAACCATCCATAACAACTTTTCTACCCCGTGTGGTATCAAACCACTGGTGGTGCCAAACCACTGGTGACCCAAAGTCACGATATCCATCAATGTGGTGCCAAACCACTGGTGACCCAAAGTCACGAATAATCCATCTGTGGGGCCAACCCACGTGTGATACCAAATCACTGGCGACGATCCCGTATCTCAAAGTGGGGCCAACCCACGGTGGTGTTAAACCACAGGGATAAGTCGCTATGAGGTGCCAAACCTCTGGTGTCCCAAAGACACAAGTGTGATACCAAATCACTGGTGACCGCAGTCACGAATCGAATGATGGTGCCAACCTATCGTGTGATACCAAATCACTGGCGTCAATCCCGTAATATCAACCGTGGGGCCAACCCACTGTGGTGCTAAGCCACTGGGACGAGACGCTGAGGTGCCAAACCTCTGGTGTCCCAAAGACACAAAATATCATCTGTGGTACCAAACCACTGGAGGTGCCAAACCTCTGGTGTCCCAAAGACATGGATATCATATTCCCCCTCCTCTCATATCACCCATAACATATCATACCGACTTATGTAAAGTATGCAATCATGCAAATCATGCTATCATGCTTAATGTTGCATCTCATAACACATACATCATATCAATAACAGAACTCGTAATGAAACGGACTTACCCGAATCCGTGCACATACCCCATCGGGTATCATATCAATCATCATACTGTTTTGGTCTTAATAGGCAATCAGGTTTATTAAACATATTACTAAGTAAAAAGTGTGTTAGTTTACACACCTGTTAACCCGCAAGTCTTAATCCCAAAGAACCGGTCTAAATCCCTCGAATACCTTGCTCCTATAATCGGCCAATCAAGAGATTAGCCACTTATACCATTCGGCCAAAACCATTAAACCAAAGGGGTTAACGTTTGAACCCTTACCTTACAAATGGTTTGGTTTCCTACCAAACCCTGAACCAAACAACAGTTCCTTTGACAATCGGCCACACCCTAAAATGTAAACAGTTAGTCCTTTGAATACTTGGTTTAATGAAACTAAACGAATAGACCATGAACCAAAATCTCACCATCACTTACCAATCAATCAACTCAAGATAAAGGCTTCGTTTGACTGCTTCGAAATCCCGGATGCCCTATAAAGAAATCGGTTCATACAAGGGATTAACTTCTTTCAACACATGCCCAAAATCGGCACTAAGCCAAACGAAAATTGATAAAGAACAAGGGAGAAGAGAAATGGCCATTCGGCCAAGCACTTACCTAACTCCAATCGATTGAAAACAAGCACCCAACAAGATCAACACCTTTCTAGGATTCGGCCAAAATGCAAACAAAAAGAAGAAGGGAAGATTCGGCCAACACTTCAGACAAGAAGGAAAAAGAGGATTCGGCCAAGGTGTTTAACACACCTATGTTCGACTTTGAGTGGAAAGAAAAGGGAGAGTAGAAACGAGAAGAAGAAATAAAAGTTGCGACAATAAGGTTTGAGAGAAGAACAAGAAGGTTTGAAGGGACAAGTTGGTATGGTTTCGGCACAAAAGAAATGAGAAAGACAAAGGGAGAATTTGGTTTAGAAGGCAAGGTAAGTTTCGGCAAGCGTGTTTTCAAGAAAAGAAAGAAGCAGAGAAGAGAGGGTACTAGTTTCGGTTTACACAAATGAAGAGGAAGAAAGTGATGGAAAAGGACATTCGGCCACACACCAAATCAAGAGAAGCAAAGAAATTTTCGGCAAGAAGATGCTTGGACTTCCGGTTTCAAGAAAACACAAGAGAAACTTACTTGAAAATTCGGCTTTGGTATGACAAAAGAAGAAGTTTGCTTGACACCAAAAGTGACCGAAAATGCACAAAATGCCAAGTGCATTTCGGCACTATCCCCTAACTTACTCACCAAACCGGCCACTCCCCCCAAAATCTCTCCAATATTCGGCCACCACTCCCCAAACACTCACAACCACCCATTCAAACACTTTGAACAAGTCTCCCTCCTAAATTCGCTCTCCACCCACCATTCAAGTGGGTTGACTTGGTCTATGGCAGAGTTTGAACCGCCAACAACTTCTCCTCCTCCATGCCGTCAAAAGGAAAGCAAAAAGTGGGCATTCTGCAGCTTGAACACAGGACCTCTTCCCTGCAAGTGGCGTCACACACACAAGCCTCAAGTGGCGCCTATCCTGCCACTCCACCAGCTCATTTCTTATGCTATCATTCACCAAATAATATTTATAAACCCCAGCTTCTTCAGCTCCTCTCACCTAAGCCTAAAAGCAAAGATTTTTCCTACCACTCAGGCTTACATCTAGCTTACGACTAAGCCCCTAAAACATCAAAACAACAACAACATAGCACACCAGACACATGCAAACAAAGCCATAACAAAATAGCCCCTATCCCGGGATATTACAACCATACAACCTTTAATATTCAAAATTTCAACACCAAACCCTAAATCTCTTATTCTTCACAATTTAATCCTAATAATCAATTTCTATTGAAATTGCTTGATAAAATCATCATATAATAAAATTAAAGCTTCAAATCCATATTAATTCGTCATAGACTTCCAGCACTCCATCAATGGTAACTTTCAAAACTACCCATAAAATCAAAAAACGACTGAAATAGACAATTGGCCCTAGTTGTAAAAATCTTAAAAACACAATAATTTCAAGACAAGAGCAAGAATTGAACTGAAATGATGCAAATATATGAAAAACCAGCTTTTAAGGACCTTCTATGGTGTTTTGGCTGAAGAAATATGAAGAAATGTCTAGAGATTCAATTTAGTCCATTTTTAACTATTTAATTTTATTTCATTTCCAATTTTACCCCTTGTTCACACTATTCCCTTAATTTTTTTCTTTGCTTATGCCGCCTAGCCTCCCACTTTGGGCTAATCTACCCTTTTAGTCCTCCCATATTAAACACTTAAACTATTTAATCATTTTAGCAAGTTTTGCATCTTTTTCAATTCAGTTCTTTTTAATTAATTAACTATTAAAACGTTAAAATTTTCTAATGAAACTTCAATACTAACTCAATGACACTCCGTAAATATTTATAAAAATATTTATGGCTCGGTTTATGAAATCGAGGTCTCGATTCCTTATTTCCAAAATCATTTTACCTAATAAATTCTTCTAAATCACAAATCACTAATTCAAAAATAAATCATATTTAACTCCAAATTTCTAAATAATATACTTTTTGAACTCTCTCTCATTGGATTTAGTGATCTTGAATCACTGTTTCCGAGACCACTGAAAATTAGGCTGTTACAACTCTCCCCCATTTTAGGAAATTTCATCCTCAAAATTCGTTACCTGAGAATAGATTCAGATATTGTGATCTCATCGATTCTTCTGTTTCCCAGGTTGCCTCCTCCAAACCATGACGACGCCACAACAATTTTACTAATGGTACCCGTTTATTCCGTAGTTCTGTAACCTCTCGAGCCAAAATCTTCACCGGTTCTTCTAAATACGTCATATACGGTCGTATCTCAATTTCACTATGAGAAATCTCGTGTGAATGATCTGATTTGTACCATCTCAACATCAATACATGAAACACATTATGAATTTTCTCAAGTTCTGGAGGTAGAGCTAATCTATAAGCTATTGGGCCTATTCTTTCAATGATTTCATATGGTCCGATAAATCTTGGACTCAGTTTCCCTTTTCAACCAAACCACAATACTTTCTTCCACAGTCAAACTTTTAAGAACACTCG
Organism: Gossypium australe; assembly: GCA_005393395.2. Classification (NCBI taxonomy): domain Eukaryota; kingdom Viridiplantae; phylum Streptophyta; class Magnoliopsida; order Malvales; family Malvaceae; genus Gossypium; species Gossypium australe. The sequence goes on from CM016615.1 coordinate 24,517,663, forward strand.
ACCACCCACATCAAATTCTATTTCTCTTCTTCTCAAATCTGCATATGACTTCTGACGGTCAGAAGCAGCTTTCAAACTATCTCGAATAACTCAAACTTTATCTTTAGTTTCTCAAATTAAGTCAACTCCCACTAACTTGGATTCACTCAATTCAGACCAATAAAAAGGTGTCTTACATTTCCTCCCATAAAGAGCTACGAACGGTGCCATTTTGATACTGGATTGGTAGGTATTATTATATGCAAATTCATCCAACGATAAATACCTTTCCCAACTACCTCCAAACTCAAGTATACAACATCTCAACATATCTTCCAAAATCTGAATCACTCATTCTGATTGCCCACCAATCTGAGGATGAAAGGCTGTACTGAAATTTAACTTTGTACCTAGAGCTTCTTGAAATTTACTCCAAAATCTCGATGTAAACCTCGGATCCCTATCTGAAATAATGGATGTGGAAACCCCATGTAACCTTACAATCTCTGATATATACAATTCCTCTAACTTCTCAAGCAAAAAGTCGGTTCTAACTACAATAAAATGTGTCAACTTAGTTAATCTATCAATAATCACCCAAAATCGAATCTTTATTTTTTGGAGTCACAAGTAATCTGGATACAAAATCCATCATGACATGTTCCCATTTCCACTCAGGAATCATGACAGGTTGTAACAAACTTGTTGGCACCTGACGCTCTACTTTGACTTGCTGACAAATCAGACACTTTGTTACAAATTCACAGATTTCTCGATTCATACCCGGCTACCAATACATCTGTTTCAAATCACAATACATCTTCGTGCTACTCGGATGAATGGAATACATGCTACTATAAGCTTCAGAAAGAATGTCATTTTTCAAATCTGAATTATCTGGAATGCAAATTCTATTGTGATAATGCAACATACCATTATCATCAATGTTAAACTTTGAACTTAGATTGTCCAGAACCATTTGTCATTTCAGCATGAATTTTGGGTCTTCATCTTGTAATTCTCGAATCCGCTGGAGAAATAAGGATTTCATTTTCAATTCTGCTAATACAGAACCATCCTTATTAGGTGACAAATGAGCGTTCATCATTCGAAGTGCAAAGAAAGACGACTTTTGACTGGGTGCATCCGCAACCACGTTAGCCTTTCTCGGGTGATAGTCAATAACCAGGTCATAATCTTTCAGTATCTCTAGTCACCGTCTCTGTCTCAAATTAAACTCTTTTTGAGTCATCAAATATTTCAAACTTTTATGATCCGTAAATATATAACACTTATCACCGTATAAGTAGTGTCTCCAAATTTTCAAAGCAAAAACGATTGCATCCAATTCGAGATCATGCGTAGGATAATTCTTTTCATGTGATTTTAATTGCCGAGAAGCATAGGCAACTACTTTTCCCGACTGCATCAATACATAACCTAATCCATTTAAAGATGCATCACTGTAAACAACATACGGTACACCCGATTCTGGCTGGGTCAAAATTGGAGCTTCTGTTAGCATTTTCTTTAACTGATCAAAACTCTGTTGACACTCATCAGACCAAAAAAGTTCAACATTCTTCTATAACAATAGGGTCAATGATGAAGCAATCATCGAAAAATTCTTGACAAAACATTGATAGTAACCTGCTAGACCCAGAAAACATCGCACTTTTGTAATATTCTTTGGAATTTTCTAATTCACCACAGTAGAAACTTTACTTGGATCAACTTGAATCCCATCTACTGATACAATGTGACCTAGAAATCCAACCTCGTATAGCCAAAATCCACATTTGCTAAACTTTGCAACTGTTTTTCTCTCAAAGTCTGTAACACAATTCTCAAATGTTGCACATGCTCGAATTCTGTCTTAGAATAGATCAATATATCATCGATAAACACAACCACAAATCTATCCAAATATGGTTGAAAAATCTGATTCATTAAATCCATAAAAGTAGCAGGAGCATTAGTCAAACCAAAAGGCATTACTAAAAACTCATAATGATAATACCCAGATCTGAGGTCTATCTTTGAAAACACCACGACACATTTCAGTTGGTCAAATAAATCATTAATACGGGGGAAAGGATATTTATTCTTAATTGTGACCTTGTTCAGCTGTCTGTAATCTATACACAATCTCAAAGAACTGTCTTTCTTTTTCACAAGTAAGACAGGTACACCCCAAGGAGACATACTCGGTCTGATGAACCCTTTGTCTAATAACTCTTGCAACTGTGTCTTTAATTCTTTTAACTCAGTTGGTGCCATTCTGTATGGTGCTATAGATATCGGATTTGTTCTTGGAATCACATCAATCACAAATTCAACTTCATGATCAGGTGGCAAACTAGACAATTCCTCAGGAAACACATCAACAAACTTATTAACAACTGATAACTATCCTAGCTTTGATTTAGAAACTCGAGTATCTAAAATGTAGGCTAAAAATGCCTCATTACCCTTACGCAACAATCTCTGAGCTGAAAAGGCTGAATAATTCTAGCAATGTCTTTTGCATTCCCATACTCAACCAAAATTACTTCCCCTGTTTGACATTTCAGATCAATCTGTTTTTCTCTACAATTTACTACAGCATCATGCTTCGTCAACCAATCCATTCCCAGAATAACATCAAATTCCTGAAAGGGTAGTAACATCAAATCAGCAGAGAATTCACAGCCTTTCACTTTTAGTGGGCAGTTTCGACACACTAAATTGACTATTACACTTTGGCCTAATGGATTAGTAACTTGAACATCATAATCAGTAGGCTGAACAGACAATTTCTTTTCTGATGCTAATGTAGTGTAAACATAAGAATGTGTAGACCCAGGGTCAATCAATGCATATACGGTAACACAAAAAAGATAGAATGTACCAGCAATCACGTCTAGAGCCATAGCTTCCTCTCTCGCTCGGATAGCATAAGTACGTGTAGGTGCCCTTGCCTATGACAAGGAAGCAAAATCTCTCATACCCGAACGAGTAGTCCCAACGGCACTGTTTTGACTCAACCTTTTACTTCTTTGAGAAGTGGCCATCTGTTTCTCTTTCTACTCTTCTTTCTCTCTTTGCAACTGAGGGTAGTTTCAAATAAAATGGTCGTTGGCTCCACATTTATAACAAGCCCCTACCTTACCTCTGCATGCACCCGAATGATACTTTCCACAATATCTGCATTTAGGCCTAGGAGCATTCTGTACACTGCCCACACTAGCCGCAGGTCTAATAGTTACCCTAAAATCTTGTTGAGTCACTTTTTTTTTATTTGATTGTTCCGGCATTAAGGTGGCTCGACTGAAATCATTTTTAGACTTTTTCGCAGGTGAGGCTAAAAATGACTTGGAGGAACTTTTCTTGTAAGATTCTTTATTTCTTCTATCTCGTTGTATTTTTCTATTATACACCTCTCCTAAGTTTTGAGCACAACCTGACAGTACAACAAATTCCTGTATTTCTGTGCCCCCAATCATCATTCTAATTTCATCATTTACTCCTTCCTCAAATCGAATGCACATCTCTTCCTCAATTGGTACAATTTCCCGAGCATATTTACTGAGGTATACGAATTCCCTCTTGTACTCAGCTACTGACCGATTTCCTTGTTGTAAATCAAGAAATTCCCTCTTCTTTTTATCCGACGTACTTCTTTTTAAATTCACTCTGGAAAACTCCCAAGTGATTTTCTCTTTCGGCACTACGGCCACTATAGTCATCCACAAATTATAAGCCTCTTCTTTTAATAATGACACAGCACACCTCAAATAATGTTCAGGAGAACAAGTTAATTCCTCAAAAACTCTTCTAAAGCCAATACTCAGCTTTGATTGGATCATCATCTGATCTACCCCGAAATTCTTTGGCCCCAAACTTTCTAAGTTTTTCTGTTAAAGTACGTTTACTGAATTCAATTACTGGAGGAGGTGGAGGTGCAATCGGGGGTGCTATGATGGTACAGTAGGGGGAGGAGGTTGCTGAGCCCGATTTCATTCTCGCATAAATTCATTAAACCATTAGTTCATAAACCCATAAAACATATTTTTGAGATCTTATTCTTGCATCGGAGAAATTAGGACACTACTACTTTTCCAATGCTCAGATGTTTATACTTTGCTATTTGCTTCATCTTGTTCAGCATGTTCGGATCTATCTGACATCTTTACAATCTATAAGAAAAAACAAGGATTAGATTAGATTATACACATCACACTATCACAGATTTATATGGCATATATTTGTAGACACTTTACACGTTACATTTGTTCCGAGAATCAGCTAAATCGAATCTCTAATACCAATAAATGTAACACCCCTAACCATTATCCATCGTCGGAACAAGGTTACGGAGTATTATCGGACTTTACGGACTAATTACGAATATTTTATTACCTTTATTATACAAATCAAGAATAAATCATATAACACTCATATTGTTCCTTAGATGGGTCCTCGAGGCCAAAAATACACCTTAGAAGTGAATTGGGACTAAACCGGACACTTAGGGAATTTTTCCCAAAATCTTAAAAACAGAAAAATTTCAAAAATAGAGGAAGAATTGAACTCACGTGATGCAAAAATATGAAAACCCAGCTTCCAAGGACCTTCTATGGTGTTTTGGCTGAAGAAATATGAAGAAATGTCTAGAGATTCAATTTAGTCCATTTTTAACTATTTAATTTTTTTCATTTCCAATTTTACCCCTTGTTCACACTATTCCTTTAATTTTTTTCTCTGCTTATGCCGCCTAGCCTCCCACTTTGCGCTAATTTGCCCTTTTAGTTCTCCTATATTAAACACTTAAACTATTTAATCATTTTAGCAAGTTTTGCATCTTTTTCAATTCAGTCCTTTTTAATTAATTAACTATTAAAACTTTAAAATTTTCTAACAAAACTTAAATACTAACACAAAGACACTCCGTAAATATTTATAAAAATATTTACTTCTCGGTTTATGAAATCGAGGTCTCGATTACTCGTCTCCAAAATCATTTTACCTAATAAATCCTTCTAAATCACAAATTACTAATTCAAAAATCTTCCTAAAATCACATTTAACTCCAAATTTCTAAATAATATAATTTTTGAACTCTCTCTTCTCGGATTTAGTGATCTCGAATCACTGTTTTTGACACCACTAAAAATTAGGCTATTACAAATCTCTTTGATGGAGACAGAATCAGTAAGCTCTTGATTTTTGTGAACATTCGCCTCATAGGATTGGCGAAATTGTACAACTACCTCTTCATTGGAGTGCCTAGTGTTCTCGAGCTTAGCCTCGTCTATGCTCTTGAATTTTTAAAGGGCCCAACTAAGGAGTCTGCACTCCTCCAGCATCACTTGAAAGGAGTTTGCCAAATTAACTAAGGAAGGTTGGTGAGCACTTAAAGTTGAAGAGGAGGGGAAGAAACATTCCTTTAGCTCCAAAGACAAGTCCATCTCCCACTTTTGTCGGATCGCATCTAGAGAGAAAGGATATTGACTGGTACGGGCAAGATCTCTCCATAAGAAGAGGGTGGACACCTTACTAGAAAGGGTAGTGAAATGTTTTGAACTAATGAGAGTAGAGTATGGAGTTAGACGAATAGTGCCAAAACTGGGCTCTGTCAAATGAGTGGGCAAGTCCACTAGAATGGCGGATTCCGTTTGTACCTTAGAAACAGAGGGCCAGTAGAGAGCGTAGTTTCCCTTCCCCAAGTGGTTGGACCTCTGACTAATCTAGATGGACCAGCCTTCCACCACTATTGTCTCCTGTGCTCTATGACCTTTCCTCCACCCTTGACCATTTACAACAACTTTTGCTAGCTTGTATCCGTGAGACAACAACTTTTTCATCCACTCGCGCACTTTTCATTAACTCTTCGACATCCATGGCATAACGACGAGGAGATCGAGATGAACTTAAGCAACTTAAAGAGCCTACATTAGTAAGAATAGTATTAGCACCTCAGAGAAATAAGGCCCTGCTAGATGACTTACCTTGACCAACTATGGACATGTGAGACTAGCGTCGAGGGTGCATATTCCATATTGAGTAGGAGTAGTTAATAGGCTCTTCTTTCTTACCCAAAAACAACAGAGTCAAATCATTACTAAATCCATAGGGCCACGCATCATCGGCAAATCGTGTATTTCTGAGGCTTACACCTAATTGCAAATCAACTACCTTATAACTATTAGGAATTTTTCCCTCTAACAAAAATTGGAAGACATTCCCTCTTCTTCAATTTTTCATATTGTGCCTCAACAACTTAAGTTTCAATTTCCTATTTCTTAAGGCAAGTGAATTCTCTCAGAATGGTCCAGTAGGTTGGGAAGTCAAAACCACCTTCTAGTTTCCCCCTCACCTGAATGTAGTTTTGGCAATTCAAGTGAAGATTGAACGCTCGATTTCTAATAATGGGCTCACGACCCATGCGAGTACTGAAGTGAACCATCCCAGCTGAGGTTCTTTGAGTAATTACCTTTAGCTGGTATATGCGTTGGAAAATGTATAGGGGAGGGAGTGGAGGAAATCTGGAGAACTCTTTTATAATGGAAGCATCCGACCCTGACTCTCTAGGAGAGTTCGTTCTATGGGAGAATTTAAATAGTTTTTGGTCTTGTAACAGATCTATAAAGTTTTAATGAAAATTACTTTTGTTTTTTTTTCCTTGTCTTTCATGCTTTTCCTCACGTACCTTTCATTTGGCTCCGGTATGCCGACTATCAGATTCTATAATTCATACAGTTGCATTCACTTTTTTAATATTGATTAGTCTTATACAATGACCTAAGGGACTCAGCCAGACCCATCGTAACATACCTATAGGGGTCCTTTCAGGGCTTCCCATACCTAGAGGATCGACTAAACTGAAGCTCTGATACCACTAAATTTGTAGCACTCTAGGCCCGACTTGATCACCAGATTCAGGTACCAGATGGTACAAAGACCTGAATAATTAGCTAACAAATCTGAATCAAAACTTATTTCATCCTTCTATTTAATATACACATTAAAACATACTACCATGTACATCTTCTAAAGTTATTACCTTACAACCCTATTTAAAATTTTAAAGTTAAACCCTTAAAAATTTATGACTCTACTAAAACCCCTAGGCATAGCCTCTCGGAATGCCTCTCTATACGCATGCTACAACTGCTGCTCCCTCATTTTTTTCCTCAAGTTAGTGATAAATCTTGAAAAGAGTTATATTTCATGCTTTTAGACCTAGCTAATTGCTTGTACTTCGGTACATTTAGTTGCATTATAGGACATTTCATTCGTATTTTCATCATTTCATTAGGAGCTTGGACTATGTTTAAATATTAGGTACTTTTAATTGGTTGTGGTATGGTTGAGTTTGGTGGTTGATAAACCGTAATATAAACATATATTAATCCTACATTTAGCATACTTTTGGATGATTTAAGCCTTGAATTGTGGAATTTGGTGCTCTTAATCATTTGTTTTCATGTTTTATACTTAGGAAAGCACCAGATGATGAAAAGAACGAGAAACGGGCCCAAAATGGAGTAAATGGGCCATATCACAAAATCAATACGCCTGGGCCCAAGACCACACGGCCGTGCCTCATTAACGGACCCGAACACAGCCTGGCAACGATTCACACGGGCGTGTGCCATGGGCATGTCCCTGTCGTGACAAAGAAGATTTTCATTCGGATTAGGGTACTTAGAGGCAAAGACAGCCATTCCAAAAGCCTATATAAACACCTTAGAGGCCAACCTAAAGGGGGGAGTCCAGTTAGGCGTCCAGTTAGGCCGAAAAGCCAAGCCAAAGAGGCCAAAATTGTGGAATTTACTCAAAGAAAGCCAATTGATTCATCTCAAGAAACCGGAGTTATACTCAAGACGGAAGATCTTCTCTTCAATTCATTCAGGGGATTTTAGGGTTTTTCTTATGTTTTATTTTATATTTTCTTCTGAGATGTATTCTTTTCTTATTATGAACTAAACCTTTCAAATACCCGAGGGGGATGAAACCTAAGACGGATCTTGTTATTGTTTTCTGAACCATATGATAAATACTTGATTTGTTCTTAATTATGTGTTCTTAATTCTTGCTTTGATATTTCAGGATATTGATTCAAGTGTTGATGTACTTAGGCAGTGGAGCAAAAGTCCCTGCTTAAGAGTAGATCTAGCATAATTAAGCGGAGTTGATTGCAACCCTAGAAATAGGATGACGAAAATCTGCCGGATTAGGGTCAAACCTAATGTGGAGCCCATAGATCGAGTTAATGCAATCCTAGGGGTTTTAATTAGAAAGAGATTTCAATTAATCAACCTAGGGTTAGACGTTAATAGCCTCGAAAGAGGTATTAATATAAATTAGGGAATCCTACGGATCAAGTCAAGTGAATAAACCGCCTGGTTCAAAGTTAAATAACAAGTGAAGTCTAGGTGAATTCTTCCTCGGGTATTGTCTTAATCAATTGGTTTTTCCCACAAGTATTTTCCCAATTCATTCTCTTTGTCTTTGCATCTTTAGCTTAATAGTTAGTTAATTTTAGATTAAATAATAAATCCTTTAATTCTTAGGCTAAATAATAAAAAGAAAGTTAGTATTAGTACTTTTGGTTCCTTTGGGTTCGACAATCCGGTCTTGCCACTAAGCTATACTACTGTTCGATAGGTGCACTTGCCTTCGTCGTTGTCATAGTTAGTTTCTAGGCTCGATCATTCTTTTTATAAATTTTTAAGACTCTGACATACGATCAGTGGTTTAACAAGAGCAGGTTGAGGAACGAGAAATAAATGAGTGAAGGTTTTTCGAGGCAAAAGGTTAGACATTTTGTCAACAATAAATGTCGTGGCAATTCCAGGAATACCGAGTCAACACTCAACGCATACTAGTTTCAACCCAATTGTACTTGTACCAGAAAAATCTGACTAAAAAAGAGGAGAAGATAATCCTGAGATGTTGGTTTTTATCTTAAAAAAAGAATTTAAAAAGAGGAGAAGATAAAAATGGGTTGTTGGATTTACCCTAGGGAAAAAGCTTATAAAAAGCCAAAGGAGAAAACCGAAAAAGACAAACAAAAAAGTGGGAGAGATCCTTAAGTGTGAATAAAGGTTTGACTGCGCAAAGGAAAGGAAGTCGAAGGCAATCCTTCTTAGCCATCACAGGACGATGTGCTGCCGAAGTGTGGACTGGGTAAGAAAAAGTTGTTTCCTAAAGTTCTTCCATTATTTCCTTTAATGTTCCTTCGAAAGATTTAATTGAAGTAGTTGAACACAATATCAGATAATATTTTGGTTTGGAATTTTATTTCCCAGCCCATGAGCTAAATCTCATAGGGTTGGGATTACTTTCGATGAAACCTTAAATTGTTTTTATGGAAGCAATATATTTCTAATTTACTTTACTATTTCATTTGATTATTCTTATTTCTTAATTAAAATGCAAACAATCTCTAGACATAGAAGACTATTTGCACACTTATAAACTGATTCTAATTCCGAAAGGGTTGGATTGGTTAGATTAAAATTAAATGAAATGAGCAGTATTCGATAGGCACTTGTAGTCGACTCTAGACATAGAGTCACGATCATATAGAAGGAACCCATGCAAGATATCTAAAAAGCCTATAGACATAGGCTAAGTAACTTGAGGTTTTTCTCTTGCAAGAGGTAGGCCATTTTAGAACTCTTCTGTGCAGTAAAGTAGATATGATTTTGCCAAGGCATTATTGATAGTAAGGGTCGATTCTGGGTAATCCCGACCTTCTGAATCAACATGACTCTATCCTTATTCTTTGCCGCAGTAACTTTGCCATAGCATATTTAGTTGTTTATTTCTTTGTTTACATTCTATTCGGATAATCACTCTCGTTATTGTCATTACATTTCTACTCTCACTTTTGCCATATCATTTCTAGTTATTCATCAATTTCATCTATCACATACATCATCATTCCTTTCAATTATCACTGTATACTTACCTTAGTTTACCATAGCATCTTATTCATCAGTCTTGTCATAACATTAACCATATTACAATAACTTGACCAGTTTTGTGCCTCAATTTGATCCTCGTGGGAACGATACTCACTCATCACTTTATTACTTGATTCGATGTGTATACTTGCACAATTCGTATATCAATTCACACGCGACAGTTGGCAAAGTCTGGCTCAGCTCTCCACTCGATTCTCAAGTGAAAACTTATCCTGCAATTAAGTGGACCATTTGTAAGTTCCATAGAATTTAGTGAGTTTCTGTAAAACAACTATATAAAAAAATTTAGAACTTTAAGGAATGAAAATTTTAAAGTAAAATTTCAACTATCTGGTCACCCTTGGCCCTTAGTAAATTTTACCGACGAGATCTATGTTTTTCCCTTTTTCTCGTAGCTCACCATTTCTGATCTATTCTTTATATGAAGTATCCACATGTTTCTTTAGGGCAAGGGCCCTCTATTGGTACCGATCTAATTATGCCTCAACCCAACTTTTCTTCCTCTTGCAACCTTAGATGTGAAGCCCAATGTTTGTTATTGGTTATCTCTCATTTATTTTTATAGGATTTAATTTCTTATCCTCCAGTATACCTAGCGGTCTACCCGTCCCAGGATAGTCTACGGCAGACTCCTTTTGTTAGCCTGAATGTTTTAGCCTCCATATGGGCTTCAATGAACTAAACCACCCCTAGTTGTCCCTTATCCATGGGCCCTTAAGTTCTGCTCAATCATCTAGTATAGCCTCCGTTACTAGATTATTCTCCAAATATCTACAATGCATAAAATAAACTATTATAAGGTATTTGAAACTGATAAATTGAAATGGATTAATGTTTAGATCAATATTTGAATCAATCAAAAGTTAATCAAGGAAAAGGGAAAATTGTGGATTAGTACTCGACATCTTGCTTAATACCATTTTGCCAAGTAAATTCATATGGTATAGTTATATATATAATTGTAATATGTATATTTGAATTGTGAAATTGTGTTTGCGTGAATCTATATGGATTTGTTTATGTACAAAAGGGGATAAATGGATTGAATTGTAGAGAAATTATTGTATATGTTAAATGTGCCTGGATGAACTAAGTAATGATATGATACAATTGACATGCCAATAGGGCTATTTGCATGCTATACAAGATATGTAATAGAGATTGTAACATCCCAGTTTAGGGTCTACTCAAAATAGTGGTACGAGACCACAAATTTGAGGTCTATGTATGAGTTTTTAAGGTTTATGCTATGTTTGCATGTTAGTATGAAAGTTTCATGAAGCAATTTTGTGAAATTGCGGTTAAATTGTCCAAAAGGACTAAATTGCAAAAGTTGCAAAATGTGAGATTCTAGAAGCTATTTGTGTGAAATGACTTTAGAATATATATTAGAGGTCCTCAAAAAAATTTATCCATTTATAATCTTTTGCCAGCTGTATTAATGGATCGTCCAATCGGAAATGATAACAAAATACATAGGTTGTTAGAAGGAGTTCGAATAGTAATTTTCCCAATTTTTAATTTTTGGACAAAATTGGGCATGGATGAGTTAAAATAGAAAGTTTAAAGGACATTTTGGTCATTTGGCAATTAAATGATTAAAATGGGAGAAAAGATGACAAAATTCATTCATCTTCTTCTCCAAGGCTACCGAAATTTTCAAGAAGCCATTGTTAGGGCTCTTCAATTTTTAAAGCTTGCTAGTAAGTGCATCCAAGCCCCGTTTTTGATATTCTTCGTATTTTTGAAGTCCTAGTAGCATGAGTAAGCTATTTTTAGCTATTTGATGAGCTATGATGGATGTTCAAAAATGTGCCTATGTATGACATGCATGTATTTTGGTGTTTTATGGAAGAATATGAAAGCTTGATGTAGTAGAAACATCTTTTGCTAAGTGATTTTCCATGAAAATGCATGTAGGGACTAGTCTGTAAAAGTCTTGAGTTTAGTCATAAATGTGTGATTTAGTGAGAATTGATGATAGCTTTAGTTGAGTAAGTGATTTGGCTAAGCATGAAAGGCTAGAAAGTTGAATAAAAATCACTTTACGAGCCTTGGGGCAAAAGTATAATTATGAGAAAGATTAGGGGCAAAAGGGTAATTTTGCCAAAGTATGATATAAGGGTCAATTTAGTCAATGTGTGTATTGAATAAGCTGATTTATTCATTATAGATCAAGAAAGATGAAGCCTGGATCTAAACCAAAGCAAGAGCAAGGTGGTGGACTAATTTATATTTCTATACGTTTGAGTATCGAGGTAAGTGTATGCTTAAACAATGCATTCATAATTACAATTTCTTAATGCTAGCTAGTGTGTAGCATGATTGAGAATGATTGAGAACCTATGTGGGATGAATATGGCAGAATTTGTGAATGGATGTATGGTTAAGTAAGTAGATATGTGAATGTGTAGTGAGAATGCTAAATGGTGGGCTAAGTGCGATACCATCTTAATGCATATTGACGATAAGCTGGCTTTGTGTGATGCTATCTTTAGGTATATCGTCTAGTGGGCTATGTGTGAAACCACTATGAATACCTTTTTGGTAGGCTAAGTGCGATACTACCTTATTAATTGATTGTGGTGGGCTAAGTGCGAAACCACCGAGAAATTAGCTGTGTGGATTAACTGTGTGGATTAGCTGTGTGGTTATATTATTGAGTTAATTAGCTGTGTGGATGAATTATCGAGAAATGATATTGTGCTGTATATTTTGTAAATATGATATTGAATGTAGGGGTGCATTTCAATGGTTATGAGTATGTGACTCATGATGTGTTGGAAATGTGGTAAGGGATAGAAAGAGTAAGTATTGTTGTACATTATATGTTAGTATAATGCTAATTGTTGTTTAGCTTATACTATGATGCTTAATTGTTTATGTGTAAACTTACTAAGCTCAAAGCTTACTCCCTTTCTTTTCTCTTGTCTTATAGAGTAAAAGTGTTGAATCGAGATACGAGGATCAATTGGAAGATCGTCCACATTATCAGCACACTCTGGTACATGAGACTCAATGTTTTGTATATGGCATGTATAAAGGCTAGACAAGTTAGTGAATTTTGTTGTAAATGGCTAGGATGTGTTAGCCCATGGTTGGATAATCTATTTTGTATAATGCCATAGTTGGTTGTTATATTATATGAAAAGATGTAGTTATCCATGTGAGATTGTGATTTCATTTGAGTTGATTATGGATGTGTTGAATGAGTGCATGTTGTGTGTGCTATAGAGGTGAGAAGGGCTTAGCAAATAGCTTTGTTCTTATCCATGTGGATAGACACACGGGCGTGTGTCTAGGCCATGTGTTACACACGGTCAACCCATGGGCGTGTGACTTGGTCGTGTGTCCCCTGCATGTTGAATTTTTAAGTTGGATTTGGCCACGAGCTATCCACACGGGCGTGTGGCTAGGCTCTAGGTCGTGTAAGTGAAGTCAGTGTTTACCACGGTTGGAGAGCACGGGCGTGTACCCTAGTCGTAGGGCATTGGCAGGATGCTTGGGTTTTCATACACGGGTTGAAGGCATGGGTATGTGTGTCTACACACGGATGTGTCTCATCTTACACGGGCGTGTGAACCCTGTATAAAAGAGAAAATTTTAAGATTTGAAAAAGTTCCAGAATAGTCTCGAGAGTCCTCGTGTGTATGAGTGAGGCCTCGTAAGTCAAGAATGAGGTTGTTGAGGTGACTTGAGAGAGTAGTCACGATGAGCCTAAGTGGCGAGCAAGTGATTTTAATTACGGTAACGCCTTGGGCCCGGTTCCAGTGTAGAACCCGGGTAAGAGGTATTACATTTAGTGGTATCAGAGCCAGGTTTAGTCAGCTCTAGGACTACCGTAGCGGGTGCAAGAGTCTAGCTATACATGCCATAAGTGTACTATGATAGTGTGGTGGTTTCTGATGATTTTAAATCTTGTTTCGTATAGTATATGGATCCCGATCAATCTATTGCTGATGAAGCAGCTAGTAATGTGTTGGCTCCTGCGCAAGGGACCGTGCCTGTTCAAAGTGGACTCGAGGCTAGGGGTCAAGGGGAAGAGGCACGGGAAGCCTTTCTCCAGATGATGAGTAATTGGTACTCGGACTATGTTCGAGCGAACCCTATTGCTCAACCTCCTCCACCTCCTCCTATACCTCAGCCAAATCCAGTGGCTCCTCAAGGTATTGATGTAGTGAGATACCGAAACCCCCGGTGGATAAGATTAGGAAACACCGGGCTGAGGAGTTTAGAGCTAAGGTAGATGATGACCCTGAGAGGGCGGAGTTCTGGTTAGAGAACTCGATGAGAGTGTTTGATGAACTCTCATGTACACCTGAAGAGAGTTTGAAGTGTGTTGTATCCTTGCTGAGAGATTTGGCATAATATTGGTGGAAGACGCTAACGTTAGTGGTTCCGAAAGAGCGGTGACGTGGGACTTCTTTCTGGAAGAGTTCTAGAAGAAGTTTATAAGCCAACGATTTACTGATCGGAAAAGGAAGGAGTTCCTTGAGTTGAAGCAAGGAAGAATGCCAGTAGCAGAGTATGAGCGTGAGTTTGTTAGGCTTAGCAAATATGCTCAAGAGTGTGTATCGACGGAGACCATCTTGTGTAAGAGGTTCGAGGATGGACTGGATAAGGACATCAAACTCCTAGTGGGTATTTTGGAGTTGAAAGAGTTTGTTGTGTTGGTGGAAAGGGCAAGTAAGGCCGAAGAGTTGAGTAAAGAAAAGAGGAAGGCTGTGAGTGAAGCCCGAGATGCGAGAAAGAGGCCGATGGGCAAATCGTATCAAGCCCAGTCGAAAAGATCCAAGGAAGGGAATCCTCGGACGACAGCACCAGTGGGATATTCGCATATAGACTTGGGCAATGCTCGTTCAGGTTCGAGAGTCCAAGCCACCTCGATGAAAAGTGTAGGCGATCCAAAGAGTAAGCCGGAGAGTCCAAATTGTGGTAGATATCACACCGGAGAGTGTTGGGGTAGCAGTCGGAACTATTATAAGTGTGGTTCCCCCGATCACTTTATCCGAAACTGCTCCGTGAGGGATGATAAGGAAGAGAAACAAGAGATAAGATCCAGTGATGTGTCTACAAGAGGTAGACCACCTAGGAACCCGAGAGGTGGGAATAGTGGTAGAGGTGCGTCCAGAGATTCTGCTATGAGACCAGAGGGTCGGGCACCTGCGAGGACGTATGCTATTCACGCTCACGAAGAGGCATCCTCCCCAGATGTGATAATGGGTACTTTTTATCTCTATGACACCTTTGTTATTGCTTTAATAGATCCAAGGTCTACTCACTGTTATATTTGCATGAGATTGGCATCTAGTTTGAGTATGACTGTTGAGTCTACGGATATTGTGGTTAAGGTGTCAAACCCGTTAGGAAAGCATGTGTCAGTGGACAAGGTGTGTAAAAGTTGTCCTTTGTTGATTGAAAGTCATTGTTTTCTGGCAGACTTGATGTTGTTGTCGTTTGATGAGTTTAATTTAATCCTTGGCATGGATTGGTTAACTACCCATAATGTCTTAGTGAACTATGGTAGTAAGTTTATTGAATTGAAATGTGAGAGTGGAGATGTAGTTCGGGTTGAATCAGGTGGATCGGATAGTCTACCAGTGATGATTTCTTCTCTAGTGGCTGAGAAATGTTTGAGAAAAGGATGCGAGTGTTCTCCAAGATAGACATGAGGTCTGGTTATTATTAGTTGAGAGTGAAAGAGCAAGATGTGTTGAAGACTACATTTCGAACAAGGTATGGCCATTATGAGTTTTTGGTTATGCTGTTTGGTTTAACGAATGCACCTGCGATTTTTATGGATCTGATGAACTGTGTATTCAGAACATATGTTGACAAGTTTGTGGTTGTCTTCATTGACGACATATTGATCTATTCTCGGGATGAGAATGATCATGAAGAGCATTTGAGAATTGCCTTGCAAACTTTAAGAGATAAGTAGTTGTATGCTAAGTTTAGCAAGATTGAGTTTTGGCTCCGACAGGTCAGATTTCTAGGACACATCGTGTTGGGTGATGGTGTCAGAGTTGACCCGAGTAAGATTTCAGCTATTGTGGACTGGAAACAGCCAAGGAACGTAACAGAAATCAGAAGTTTCTTGGGATTAACGGGATATTACAGACGTTTCGTAAAGGGGTTCTCTGTGATTGCTACCCCGATGACGAAACTATTGCACAAAGATGTCAAGTTTGAATGGACTGAGACATGTCAACAGAGTTTTGAGAGACTGAAAACAATGTTGACGGAGGCATTGGTTTTGGTCCAACAAAAATCAGGGAAAGATTTTGTGGTTTACAGTGATGCGTCGTTTAATAGTCTCGGTTGCGTGTTGCTGCAAGAAGGTAAGGTAGTCGCTTACGCCTCGAGACAGCTAAAACCACACGAGAAGAATTATACGACTCATGATTTGGAGTTGGCTGCGATTGTCTTTGCGTTAAAGATTTGGAGACATTACTTGTATGGTGAGTAGTGTCGAATCTTTATGGATCACAAGAGTTTAAGATATTTGATGGATCAGAAGGATCTAAATTTGAGATAGAGGCGGTGGCTTGAGTTATTGAAAGACTATAAATTAGTCATTGATTATCACCCGGGAAAAGTGAATGTGGTTGCGGATGCCCTAAGTAGGAAATCCTTCTATGCTCTAAGAGTTATGAGCAGAGTTTAGCATTGTCTGATGACGGTGCTATTTTGGTAGAGTTGAGAGCTAAGCCACTATTTGTTCAACAGATATGTGAGGCTCAGAGAAATGACAGTGAGATGCAAGCTAAGAGAGCTAAGTGCGGATCTGAAAGTGATCCTGATTTTCGAGTGGGCTCGAATGGTTGTTTGCTATACCATGACAAAATTTGTGTACCGAGAGATGAAAAGTTAATCCGAAAGCTTTTGCATGGGGCCCACAATGGATGTTTGTTAGTACATCCGGGCAGTACGAAAATGTACAATGACTTGAGGAAGTTGTATTGGTGGTCATGTATGAAAAGAGATATTTAAGAATTTGTGGCAAAGTGTCTGATTTGTCAACAGGTGAAAGCTGAGCACCAAGTGCCTTCGGGATTGCTTCAACCAGTGATGGTTCCCGAATGGAAGTGGGATCGGGTTACCATGGATTTTGTGTCGGGGTTGCCGATGACTCCGAAAAAGAGAGATGATGTATGGATTGTTGTGGATAGACTAACAAAGTCGGCTCACTTTATTTCAGTACGTGTTGATTATTCATCGGATAAGCTAGCTGAGTTGTATGTTGCAGAGATAGTGAGATTGCATGGTGTGCCTATGTCTATTATATCGAATAGAGATCCGAGATTTACTTCGAGATTTTGGAAGAAGTTACAAGAGGCCATGGGTATGAGATTAAATTTCAGTACTGCGTTCCATCCGCAAACTGATGGTCAATCTGAAAGAGTAATTCAAATTCTCGAAGATATGCTTCGATGCTGTGTGTCAGAATTCGTAGGTAGTTGGGAAAGATATCTACCTTTGGTCGAATTTGCTTACAACAATAGTTACCAGTCGAGTATACGGATGGCTCCGTATGAGGCTTTGTATGGTTGTAAGTGTCGGACTCCTTTGTATTAGACCGAGCTTAGTGAGAAACGGATCCATGGAGTTGATCCGGTAAAAGAGACCGAAGAGAAAGTGAGAGTAATCCGTAATAGTCTGAAAGCTGCTTCAGACCGACAGAAATCGTACGCGGATTTGAAAAGAAAAGAGATTGAGTTTGAGGTGGGTGACAAAGTATTTTTGAAAGTGTCCCCGTGGAAGAAGATTATGAGATTTGGACGAAAAGGGAAGTTGAGTCCAAGATTTATAGGACCGTTTGAGATTACAGACAAAGTTGGGCCAGTGGCTTACCTTGGCTTTGCCGGTAGAGTTGGAAAAGATTCATAATGTGTTCCATGTATCGATGTTGCGACGGTATCGCTCCGATCCTTCTCATGTGATTCCTTCAACAGAAATTGAAATAAGACCGAATATGTCTTATGAAGAGGAGCCGATTAAGATCTTGGCTCAAGAGGTGAAACAGTTGAGAAATAAGAGCATAGCACTAGTGAAAGTGTTGTGGCAGAAACACGGTGTGGAAGAGGCTATGTGGGAAACAGAAGAATCCATGAAAGAGCAACATCCAAACCTCTTTACTGGTAAGATTTTAAAGGGCGAAAATCTCTAAAAGGGGGGAGAGTTGTAACATCTCGGTTTAGGGTCTAGTCAGAATAGTGGTACGAGACCACAAATTCGAGGTCTACGTATGAGTTTTTGAGGTTTATGCTATGTTTGCATGTTAGTGTGAAAGTTTCATGAAGCAATTTCGTAAAATTGCAGTTAAATTGTCCAAAAGGACTAAATTGCAAAAGTTGCAAAATGTGAGATTCTAGAAGCTATTTGTGTGAAATGGCTTTAGAATATATATTAGAGGTCCTCAAATAGTAATTTTCCCAATTTTTAATTTTTGGACAAAATAGGGCATGGATGAGTTAAAATAGAAAGTTTATCAAAAAGGGCATTTTGGTCATTTGGCAATTAAATGATTAAAATGGGAGAAAAGATGACAAAATTCATTCATCTTCTTCTCCAAGGCTGCCGAAGTTTTCAAGAAGCCATTGTTAGGGCTCTTCAATTTTTCAAGCTTGCTAGTAAGTGCATCCAAGCCCCGTTTTTGATATTCTTCGTATTTTTGAAGTCCTAGTAGCATGAGTAAGCTATTTTTAGCTATTTGATGAGCTATGATGGATGTTCAAAAATGTGCCTATGTATGACATGCATGTATTTTGGTGTTTTATGGAAGAATATGAAAGCTTGATGTAGTAGAAACATCTTTTGCTAAGTGATTTTCCATGAAAATGCATGTAGGGATTAGTTTGTAAAAGTCTTGAGTTTAGTCATACATGTGTGATCTAGTGAGAATTGATGATAGCTTTCGTTGAATAAGTGATTCAGCTAAGCATGAAAGGCTAGAAAGTTGAATAAAAATCACTTTACGAGCCTTGGGGCAAAAGTGTAATTATGAGGAAGATTAGGGGCAAAAGGGTAATTTTGCCAAAGTATGATATAAGGGTCAATTTAGTCAATGTGTGTATTGAATAAGCTGATTTATTCATTATAGATCAAGAAAGACGAAGCTCAGATCTAAACCGAGGCAAGAGCAAGGTGGTGGACTAAATCGCATATTTCTGTACTTTTGAGTATCGAGGTAAGTCTATGCTTAAACAATGCATTCATACTTACAATTTCTTAATGCTAGCTAGTGTGTAGCATGATTGAGAATGATTGAGAACCTATCTGGGATGAATGTGGTAGAATTTGTGAATGGATGTATGGTTAAGTAAGTAGATATTTGAATGTGTAGTGAGAATGCTAAATGGTGGGCTAAGTGTGATACCATCTTAATGCATATTGACGATAAGCTGGCTATGTGCGATGCTATCGTTAGGTATATCGTCTAGTGGGCTATGTGCGAAACCACTATGAATACCTTTGTGGTAGGCTAAGTGCGCTACTACCTTATTAATTGATTGTGGTGGGCTAAGTGTGGAACCACCGAGAAATTAGCTGTGTGGATTAACTGTGTGGATTAGCTATGTGGTTATATTATTGAGTTAATTAGCTGTGTGGATGAATTATCGAGAAATGATGTTGTGTTGTATATTGTGTAAATGTGATATTGAATGCAGGGGTGCATTTCAATGGTTATGAGTATGTGACTCATGATGTGTTAGAAATGTGGTAAGGGATAGAAAGAGTAAGTATTGTTGTACACTATATGTTAGTATAATGCTAATTGTTGTTTAGCTTATACTATGATGCTTAATTGTTTATGTGTAAACTTACTAAGCTCAAAGCTTACTCCCTTTCTTTTCCCTTGTCTTATAGAGTAAAAGTGTTGAATCGAGATACGAGGATCAATTGGAAGATCGTCCATATTATCAGCATACTTTGGTACATGAGACTCAATGTTTTGTATATGGCATGTATAGAGGCTAGACAAGTTAGTGAATTTTGTTGTAAATGGCTAGGATGTGTTAGCCCATGGTTGGATAATCTATTTTGTATAATGCCATAGTTGTTGGCTGTTATATTATATGAAAAGATGTAGTTATCCATGTGAGATTGTGATTTCATTTGAGTTGATTATGGATGTGTTGAATGAGTGTATGTTGTGTATGCTATAGGGTGAGAAGGGCTTAGCAAATAGCTTTGTTCTTGTCCACCTGGATAGACACACGGGCGTGTGTCTAGACCATGTGTGACACACAGTCAGCCCATGGGCGTGTGACTTGGCCGTGTGTCCCCTGCATGTTGAATTTTTAAGTTAGATTTGGCCACGAGCTAGCCACACGGGCGTGTGTCTAAGCTCTAGTCTGTGTAAGTGAAGTCAGTGTTCACCACGGTTAGAGAGCACGGGCGTGTACCCTAGCCGTGGGGCATTGGCAGAATGCTTGGGTTTTCATACACGGGTTGAAGGCATGGCCGTGTGTGTCTACACACGGGCGTGTCTCATCTTACACGGGCGTGTGAGCCCTGTATAAAAGAGAAAATTTTAAGATTTGAAAAAGTTTCGGAATAGTCTCTAGAGTCCTCGTGTGTATGAGTGAGACCTCGTAAGTCGAGAATGAGGTTGTTGAGGTGACTTGAAAGAGTAGTCACGATGAGCCTAAGTGGCGATCAAGTGGTTTTAATTACGGTAACGCCTCGGGCCCGATTCTGGCATAGAACCTGGGTAAGGGGTGTTACAGAGATGATACAGGGTATACTGATATACGGAGAATTCACTAATTTTGCCGAAATCCTGCATTTGTTGCGAATTACTGAGATATGTCTCTACGGATACGCTGGTGTGGTGGAGGGATGATATGTTATATGATATTTGTGCCTACAGGCCTTGCACTCTGGTTCGTTGGTGTGGTGTAGTTACCTGTGCATCCGTATTTGTTAATTTTAGTTTATCAGGCTAACAGTTAATTAAACGAAAAGAATAGCAAAAATAGTATGTTTAACAATTGGAAATAACTATATGTGATTCGAATGATGTAATGATGTATATGTTTGATGATTCTAATAAAATGACATAGAAATTGTATTGTACAGGTTGAAATAATTGACAAAATCACCTTATTGTTGTGATATGTGAACAAGAAAGTTAGTAGTTATCTAATTTGTTATGTTAATTTTGAATTGGGGTGAGTTTTTTTTAAATCTATGAACTTACTAAGCATTCGAAATGCTTACTGTATATATTTTATGTTTCTATAATGGTCATTTTGTGGAACGCATCAATTGGATCACCTCAGAGCTCACACATCCAGCTTCTGACTCAGTAGACTTTTAAACGTTCTGGATTCAGTTATGTGTTATGTATATAGGCAATGTTATGTTTATCTGTTTCCTTTGACTTAGGTGGTATGGATCCTAAATGTGACTTGAATTTTTGAATGATGATATGTTATGAACATAAATATAAACGTTGGAAATGTCTTAGGCTATATTTGTAGTATTTGAACAACAATGTTGAAAATGGATTGGATGAGTTAGATGATGCACATGAATGGTATTAAATGTTTGAGTAAATGGTGATTTCTTATATAGATATGGTCGGCAACGTACCTATTTGATGCTCAATGGTTTGATTGAATTTGTGAATGGTCAATTGTATGTTTGGTTGATAAGTGAATTTGTCATGCATCAAATTGAGCATACTTAAGTTGATATGGATTGTGTAGGTCCAAGTAAAATATGAAGGAATTATGGATTGAGGAATGGATGATTTGTAGTATATTATTATTGTTTGAGTTGATTTTATGTAGGTTGAAGTGTGCCTAAGGCATCATTTGTATTTGGTTTTTTGTTTGACCATGAAAATATACCAAAATGTGATATTTTTCTCTTCTGGAAAAAAGTATCGATACTTTACCAAATGAACAGGATTTTAAAATGATAGAATGCCAATTTGGTATTGATACCAGTATAAAGTATCGATACTTTATCCAGGTATCGATACAAGTTCGCTTGTCTATAAAATTTTGAAAATGGTAGAATGCCAAAATCATATCAATACCCAATTTAGTATCGATACTTCCTAATAGGGATATTGGTACCTTATTCCAAGTATTGATACTTGTGTATTTTACTGGATTTTTTGAAATACCAAAGCTGAAAGCGGTATTGGTACCTGATATTCATATCGATACCTATCTCAAACTCTGAAAAGTTTTCAATATGGTCCTTCTTCATGCTCGAGTCAACTTAAAAGCTTTTGTAAGCTCAATTGTGTCTTGGTTTTGTTTGTAAATCATATTGTTCATGGATTTATTAAATAAATTAGTGTTTAATTGAATCTTGAGTTATTAATTGAATGTGATTTGCTTCGATAACTACAGTGGCATTTCGTAGCTCGGATCCGGCAACCGGGCCGGGTGAAGGGTGTTACAATTGTGAATGATGTTACATACTGTAGAAGTCGTATACCCAATGCATCGGTTCAGTTCCTTATCTATTGAAACTCAGGCTTTTACTTACATCAAAGTATGCGAGTCACGCATACATAGTCCACCATCCACTCAGGATTAAGGTATGTTACACTATGAACATCACAAGTGATTAAATCCATAAATAAATTTAGAATCTATTCTACTTGGACCCTGTTTGATATGCTTTCAGTCAGTCAGTCACATATATGTCTCTATCTTCTGGAGTCATTCACACTGATGTCCAAGACAAAGCATCTCCCCAATTGAACTTGATAAACGACATATTAGTCTTTCAATTGATTTGTTCATTTTTTATTTTACTAAGGACATGTTTAGGTTCGTCTACTAATATAAGTTGTCTTTTCGTATTACGATCCGACCACGTAATAGCGTTTAGTATTAGTTAAACATTAGACAACCAGTGAGCTAATATTTGCTTCCATTTTGTTTTGCCTGCAAAAAAAATTAAAGACAATATACAAAAGATATTAATGTAATTCATGAACAATCTTTCTAACCAATCTATTTGAAAACATTTAGGGCGCCAGATCCAACATATTCACCCTCCAATTTACTAGGGGGTTGCTTAGAGCCATTTGTGGAGGTTGTTGAAGATCATTCTTCAAAGGGTTTAAAATGAAATCGAGTTTTTATCACCATTGGTTGTTTTTATTCTTCAATAGGGACAACCTTTCTATCATTCATCTTATTTCCGTTTTCTTCCTTTCAATATTTTTTCCATCTTACACTAATATTTATTTTTCTTGATTATGCTCTTTATTTTCTCTTTATTTCCATTATTTCTATTTTTTTTTTACTTTTTCCAAGTTAGATATGAATCTTTCTTTAGTCGAACTTTTTGATGCTATTCATAGGTTGCCATTGTATGTTAATGCTCACTTTGATGCAATAATAGCCCATGTTAATGATCATTGCAATCTCTTGGAGGAGTACATTATGGATATTTCCTCTCGATTTCCTCCGCCTTCGATTGCCTAACTTGTGTTAGATTGATATTATCATGGTTGTTTGTTTGGGATATTTGATACTTTTCTCTAATTATGTTTGATGCATGATACTTTGGATATTTTTTTAAAATTTCGTTGCTATACATTTGCTACTCAATTATGATTTGGATGCCTTGAGCTTTATTAATTGTTTTGTGTTTCTACTTCATTTATTTCTAATTTGCATGTGTTTTTTTTTTCTGCTTTGTTTTTTTACTTTATATCCTTTTCTTATGTTCTATCAACTTTTTTAATCCTCCCTTGGTTTTTAAAATGTATGCTTCTTTTTTATATTACAAAAAAGGGAGAAGAAAAAAAAAGTTTGCAAATGAATATACTTTTATACAAGCCATATGATTTGAAACTTAAAAATTGTTTTTTCAACTAACTTTGAAAAGTGGTTTCATTATTAAAAGTTGAAAATCAATTCAATTTTTTTTAAAAGGGGCTTAACTTGAAAATAATATTTGAGTAAGGGGAGGTAGCAAATGTTTTCAATTATTTTGTTATATAAAAAAGGGGAGATTGTTAGCCTTAGGTTTTCAAATGTTTTGATATAACAAAATTAAACATTAAATTCCCACTTAGTCAAAATTTGAAATAAATTGATTTAACCTTGTAAAATTATTTTCAAGTGTATACAAACTCATCAGACTAATGGTAAAATGCCTTTAAAAAACATTGTTTTTAGTTAATTTTTACCTTATTAGAATATTTCTACCAATACAAGTGCATATTTGTATCGATAGAAGTAAATCATAGAGCACCCAAAACATTCCTCTAGACTTGCACCAATACTAGGGGGCCTTCTACTGACACATTTATAGTTGTATCGATACTTGGGAGGAGTTCTACTGATACAAGTAAGACAATGAGCATTTTTGGGTTCCCCTATACCTTCCACTGATACAACTATTAGTACAAGCCTGAACCATTAAAACCCTTATACTTCTACCAATACAAGTGTTTTTCTATCAATACATCGAGCTCCAACAGCCACATTTTTTAAGAATTCTACTGGCACAAGTCCACATGTATCGATACAAGTGGTTTGCAGTCTACAATTAATGTTCGAATTTAACGCTACCACGGCTCTAATTTACTTCCAACATCCTCCAAAAGTCCCCAAGGTTTTTATAAGGCATAAATACAAGTCAAGATCTCTATATTGAAGAAAAGAAAGAAATTTGTAAAGTCAATTGTACAAAAATTTAATCTTTTCATTAATATTCTCTTTGTTCTTTATACACACACTTAAGCATCTATCTCTTTCATTCTTCCAAGTGTTGTATTGTTATTGAGTGAGCTTAATTATTGTAACATCTTCCTTTGAGAAGTGTCTTTAATCATTATTCTTATTCTTTGTCTTTGTAAGGGTTTGCTTAAGGTTTTGGGTAGAAAACTTTAAGGGAAGTGACTCTATCTTACCTGTTGAAAATATAGTGTTTTGTAAAGGTTAAATCTCATCCTTGAAAGGTTCAAATCTAGTGAACTTTGGAATTCCTTAGTTGTGGAGAGTCTCTATTGTTTGCCATATTTTTTTAAAGTTTATAAAATATCAATTCACCCCATCTTGGTAACTATTGAGCCCAACATAATGTTAAGAAAATAATAATGTAACACCCCTTACCGTGTTCAACATCGGAACTGGATACAAGGCATTACCGAACTTATCTTGCTTCAACAAACAAATTTGGGCTATAAAATTTCATTTCAACATAAAACTTCTCATAACATACTTATTATGGGCCTACGAGGCCTAAAACATACTTACGAAAGGTTTCAGAATTAAACCGGAAACTTTTACGCACTTAGAAAATTTTTGCCTGAACAAAGTCCACACGCCCGTATAAGATGGAACACATCCGTGTGGGCAGGTCATGTGGTCACACACGCCCATGATCCTAACCCGTGTGGAATTTATTTTTTTCATTTTGAACCTACAAGGGTTTTCACACAGCCGAACACACACTCGTGTCCTTGGCCCTTGTCCCTCATACGGCTTCAACACGCCCGTGTCTTAGCCCATGTGCCAAAACCATGGCATTATGTTTATGACGTCATCACCTCACTATGGTCACACGGACAAGGCACACGCCCGTGTCCTTAGACCGTGTGTCGAATTAAATTCCTAATTTTAGGTGCAGACTTCACACGGCCTAGGCACACGCCCATGTCCATGGCCGTGCCTCCCACATGGCTAAGACACACGGCCGTGTCTCTGTCCATGTGTTTACTACTGAGCATATTGACTTGTAAGCCTCGCATGCATGGGGACACACGGCCAATCAACACGCCCATGGGGCTGACCGTGTGTCACACACAGCCTAAACACACACCCATGTGTCTACCCGTGTGGACATTTAAAAGGCTATCTACTAAGCCAAATGCCACCCTATACAGCAACCATAATTACACCAGTTCAATCCAACATATATCAGGACTATAAGCTAACTTGGTAATGCTACAAGGAAAAGGGAAATGGGAGGGTAAGCATAAAGCTTAGTAAGTTTTCATGAAATAAATAACAACATAAGGCTCATAATGTCATCCATCCAAGACATTAAATATAACACAAAGTCTTAGGCACATTGTCATAATTTACTCAAGCTTACTCTTACCAATTGCATATCATAACACATATCGTAAAATTTTCTCGTGATTTACTCGCATGTACCTGTACCACTTCATCACATGAATTTAGCACTAATCTCATCTCTATTCCAAGGTTAACTATTTATCCCACTAGATCACTTGGGATATGTAATGATTCCTGTTCATCGTCATTCACATAATACGTCGCCAATGCCACATCCCAGATGTGGTCTTACATGGGTTCACCTCTGAGTGCCGATGCCATATCCCAAATATGGTCTTATATAATTTTTCTCATTCAATGCTGATGCCATATCCCAGATATGGTCTTATACAGGAACTCAACTAGGTGTCGAGGCCATGTCTCCGACATGGTCTTACACGGGACCTTACCCATCTCCTATCTTGTTAATAATGTTCTCACATTCACTATAGTCCAACTGGGACTTCAACAACACAATTTTCATCGTTTTTCTCATCCAACATCATAACTCAAATTCATAGAAATATTGTAAAACATTACTAGTATCAATGATTTAGAAACTTAATAACATTATGTTGAATTTATTGCACACAAACTTACCTCGATTTTCAAAATAGGCAAGATTGTCGATCTAGTCCGATACCTTGTTCTTTCCCCGGTCGAGGTTGATTCTTTGTTCTTCTTGATCTATAATAGCAAATTAGGTCATTTAATTATCACATTAACTAATGCATTTCAATAATCATGCTTTGGCAAAATTACTATTTTGCCCTTAGGCTTTCACAAAATGACCATTTTACCCCTAGGCTCGGAAATCAATTCTAATCAAATTTCTTTCTTTAACGAGCCTAGGTGAACATTTATTACTCTTATGGAAACCATCAAAACACGTTATTTCACACACTTACCTCTTATTTTACAACCTTTACAAAAAGGTCCTTTTTGGTGTTTTCATGGTAACACCCTTCACAAAAGTTGTTTATTAAACATCTATGACTCATTTTCTTCCATAAAAATGCAGAAAACAACATACATGCTCACATGGTAAAACTCTAAACTTTCCACCATTTTGCAAAATAGTCCCCTCTTTAGAAAGCTTAAGCTTTAGGGGTTTCAAAAGTACAAATATCATCAAGAAAAACCATTAAAATCACTTACTTGTAGGGAGAAGAGTTTGCTGAAATTTTTGAGCTTTAAAACCCCTATTTTTCTTTTATTTTTCGGTGGAAGAAGATGAGTGAAGAGAAGGATATCATCTTTTCTTTATTTTAATATAAAACAATCAATTTAGTCACCAAATCCTTACCAACTTTGACTAATTTTGACTTTCTTGTCCCCTATGGCCGACCACCTTATGTCTAAGTGTCTATTTGCACATTAAAGACCTCCAATTAAAATTCTATGGCTATTAGGCA
Organism: Gossypium australe; assembly: GCA_005393395.2. Lineage (NCBI taxonomy): Eukaryota > Viridiplantae > Streptophyta > Magnoliopsida > Malvales > Malvaceae > Gossypium > Gossypium australe. The sequence goes on from CM016615.1 coordinate 24,545,083, forward strand.
CCTTTAACTTATAAAATAGAACTTTCGCACTTTATGCGATTTAGTCCTTTTTAGCAATTGAGCATACAATCGCTGAAATTAAAGCACCAAAATTTTCATGCACTTATATAATCATGCTCTAACTCGTAAAATAATATAAAAATAATTTTCTCCAACCTCAGATTAGTGATTGCGAAACCACTGTTCTGACTAGCCCCTAAATCGGGTTATTACAAATAACCTAAGAACAGAAACTCTAATTCTGTTGGTTAATAATATTAGAAAATCTAAGAAAATCAAAGAATCTTGTTTGAATAAAAAAATAAAAAAGGTAAAATAGAAATAAAATAGAAAAAGCAAACGGATTCACATGTCCCCTAGGATTCAACAAGTATTTTTGTTAATTGAAGGAAAACAAGGAAAAGGAAGAACAAACTAATTAAATACTCAGCCAAAATTGGGGAAGAAATGTTTGAGAAGGAAAAAAATGTTGAAAGAGATGATGAATAATTCATAGGTTGAGTAATTCTGAAATGTAATCATGCATGGTTTTTATATGTACCGTCCATGCCAAAAATAGGAAAAGTATAACATTAAGAAACAATAACGTTGGAACAGAAAATTTGATTCTGCTAGTTAACAACGTTAGAAAATCTAAGAAAATTAAGGAACCTTGTTTGACTAAAATAGAAAAAATAAAATAATACAGAAAAAAAAACAAATCCGCTTATCCTTAAGGATTCAACAAGCACTTTTATTAACTGAAGGAAAACAAGAAACAAGAAAGAACAAAGCAATAAAATACTCAACTGCAATTGAGGAAGAAATATTTGAGAAGGTAAAAAGCTTTGAGAGTGAAGATGAATAATTTACAAGTTGTGTAACACCCCAAACCCAGCCTAGACGTTATGGTCGAATCTAGAGATGTCACAAAGAATGGGTTTTGAAAACGGAGTCATTGCGTTAAATCATCTTTATTAACTCATATTCTTTTATATCCATTGCCAAAAAAGTTAATTTATTGGTTTATTTACCAAAACATGTTTACAGTGGAAGTCTTAATAAAATCGTTATATTTTGGAAATCCAATTCGTATTTTTAGAAAAACCTTTCTGTGTGAGGAAAACTGTTGTTTGCTTAAACGTTTTGTTAAACAAAGCAAACAAATCAAAACCAAATGTCTAAAAATAGTCCAGTCCAGAGAGTTCTAGAGATTACAAACTCTCAATTAAATCCAGAAAATATTAAGTAAAAACCATAAAAATTACTAAGCATAACAATTCCCGGTAGTGTGGTCATCGCTGAGTCTCCGCCGCACCGATTTGCCTAAGTCTGTGGATTACCTGAATAGAATAGACAACAGATGTGAGTTTTCATAAACTCAGTGTGTAACCCAACAGAATTAAGCATACAAATTATAAAGAAATCATATATATACCGTCAGATACAGATTCAGACCTAAGTCCTTTACAGAAACAGATAACAAATATTCAGATATACAGAATCCTACCCCCATCCTCTACACACCAACTCCGACCATCCCAACACACCATGTGGGGTAAAAAACACCCACCCATCCCTACACACCATATTGTGTCATTATGACACGCATCAGATATAGTGCAGCCAAGCTGCTAGAGTATAAGTGAAGGTCGCCTTTCAGAACTCTTCCTCCATATATGTACCATCCCACCCCAAATACAGATACAAAAATCAGATTTAGATATAACAGATTAAACATGCTCAACATGATTATATACAGATAACAAAAATACATATAGCAGTACAGTCAGGCATACATTTAGTACCCTACTCAATTCGGTCTATCAGAATATTATAGCATACAAAATAGGGTTTAATTAGCCCTTACCGACCCTACAGTAGGCCAACAGTCGATCGGAGCGACCCGTACGACCCTAGGAAAATTACAGAAATATGGGCTCACATGCCCGTACGGGCCCACACGGCCTGGTCCAAAACCCATACGCCCATGTGGCATGCCCGTGTGGTTCATACAGCCACACACCAGCCACCACACGGTCGTGTCTACGCACGGTCATGCCTTCGTCGACCACACGGTCGTGTCTCGCACACGACCAACCACACGAGCGACCACACGGCAGTGTGGCATCGACAGTAGGCAGCTTCGACTTTGTTTTTCGCGTTTTGGGAACACACCTGATATCCATTTGATGCGAAACCACTCCCGAGCCACACAATACCTAAAATCGACATAAGAAATTCCCAATCATCAGTTTTAAACCTCAATTTTACCAAAATAATGAAACCGACAATATTCAAATCAAGCACTCAACACTTACCCTACTACCTCGAGCGATTTCGACTACGATTCCACGAGAGGAGAGTCCCGTTCTACTCGATTTTTTGCTGCCAAAATAGAAAATAAGATTCCAACCGGCAATTTGGAAAACAAACACTTCAAACGATTACCAAAATCCCACTTACCAAATACCCAAGGAGAAATAGAGAAGCAAGATAACGAGATTGCCAACAGATCGAAACAAAACAACAAGAAGAATTAAAAGAAAAGGAAAAACGACAGTGTTGAAGAAAACAAATTGGAATTAACGTCAGTTTTTTTTTGGGGGGAAGAGAGAAATTTTTGAACAAGAAATGGATAAAAATAAAAATATCCTAAATCCCTTTATTTTACTCTCACTATTCCACTAACTCATAACTTCCTCGGAGTTTCAGCTCCACCGAAACTCTTAGCAGACATTCAATCAAAAATTATCACCCTCGCTAAAGCAAGGATTCAAACACAGAACCTCCAACACACCAACTCCCTTACCCCTCGAACTAGCAAGCTCATTCTAATATGAATTTACAAGCAATTTAATATAAGCCCACTGAATAAGGATAAGGCTTGGATCCAAAAATAGTAAAATTATCAAAGACTTGAACCCAAGACCTCTTACACACACCCAGAACATTTAACCACTAAAGCACATACATAGTTATATTAGATATCTACATAATCGAAAATAAATTATTTAGGGCGTTACAAGTTAGTGATTCTGAAGTACATTCATTCATAATATTTATAGGTACAATGCATGCCAAAAATAGGAAAAATATAACGTTGAGAAAATAATAACGTTGGAACAAATAATATGATTCTATTGGTTAATAACATTAGAAACCTGAGTAAATTAAGGAAGTTTGTTTGACTAAAATAGTTTAAAAAGAAAAAGGAAAAAATAAGCAAACAAATTTGTGTATCTCTTAGGATTCAACAAGTATTTGTTTGTTTCAATGAAATGTCTATTACGCAAGTTGCTGTTTAGCTTGCTATTCCTACTAACCACTGAATAGAGGTTGAATAGCATTCTTTGCCTCACCCTCTGAATTGATATTCAGAGCACGGTAGGAATGCTGAAAGATTATTCTTTTTTCATTTTTGCCCTCATTGTTTCATCATCTCTCCTTCCTGCAGTTTCAACTCCAGCCCCTATGTTCACTATCTTCTCCATTTACAAAGCCCTAAACACCATTGCCCCTCACCAACTGTCTGTAGTTCTTTTCCTAAAACTTCAATTTCTCTTTAATTATCTTTAGCTCTATCAATTTTTTTTATAATTTTTAAATTATATATATAAAAAATTTTGAGAATATGGTAGGAGATCATCTATGGAATCATCATTTACCAGTTGTTTCGGCGCTTCTTTTATGGTGGCAACGATGTTTTAGACGTGGAAATCTCTGATTTTAACGCTATTTTGTCCGTCGCCAATTGGTACTTTCCTTTTCTTTTTACAATTTCAACTCTTTCTTTACATTTTTCCCTTTTTGGGAAAAGAGAAGAGTTTTTTTTTGTTGTTTTGATGGTAAACCGGTTGATGGGTATCTTTTGTTTAGCTTCCTTTTTGCCTGTTCGATACTGGTTGGAGCGAGCTATCAAGTTTAAATATTAGTTTTGGGGGTCAGCTGTTTTTTAAATACAAAATAGTTGTATTCTTCATTTGTTGATTAATGAGATGATTATATATATAGTGTCTTTGGAATGTATAATCAGTGTCAATATCTTGAAATAATCGATTTTGGGTATTCAGGTTTGCTTGACTATTGACCTGTGCCATCGAGTAGTGGTGTAGTACTATAGTTCAAACTTAATGCAAAGAATGATGGCAAAAATATTCAACTTAATCCGATGCACAGTTTCAGAAATCTTCTGGGTACCTTTTGAATTGAAATCATTTTAGATTTGCTAGCCTATCCCTGTTTCTAGGACACACTTGTTTGTGATTTTAATCTGGAGTGGAGTCGTATAAGCATTAGGCAATATCTTGGCTGGAACAAAGTACAAAACTATAGAATATGTATTGTGGCATCATGGAACTATGATGGCTGATTACTGTTTAGTGAATTTAAAGTAATAAAATTACTCAAAAACGAATTTAAGTCATATTTGTAGTTTTAAGTGATATTTGTAGTTTTAAGTGTTTTACATCCAATCTCCATTGCATCTTTTGCTCGCATTACTTCGTTAGAACTATTGTTGTGGCTTAATAATATTTTCGAAACCATGTTGTTTGCTGTGCTTTCTGAAACCTGATTGATGAATATCAAATTTCTTTGTGGGAATGTGAAGCATATTTTTGCTTAGTTTTTTGTTGGAACTTTCCTTGATGATTTTCTTCTTCATCCTACATGTAGAAAAAATCTACCAGCTATTTTGGCAATGGATTCTTCTAAAGCTGGTACAGTGAAGGAATTGCCAGTGGGGCTAGATGAAGCCACCGAGGAAGAATATGCTTCCCAGTCTAAATTACTTCAAGAGTTTGCTAATATCTCTAGCATCGACAAGGCATGGGTTTTTATGTCCGAAAGTGGTAGGAAGGCTAATGTTTCTTCATCTTTCTCTTTTGTGTTCCTCTTTTTATTTAAAACCAAAATGCTATCGCTGATCCCAATGCTGTTTTTTGAAACTTTTTGCTGCAGGAATAGGCTCCCAAGCAATGTTTTCAATTAGCCAACCGAATCTTTTGGCAAACAAGAAAAGAAAGTTTATGTTGTCAACTAGTATTTCGAAAGAAAGTAACAATAATGTAAACTTCCAATGGGAACCATTTCCTGTTGAGATGACAGGAGTGTCTATAACTGTTCCTTCACCATCAGGTTCCAAGCTTCTTATGATTAGAAATCTTGAAAATGAATCTCCCACACAATTTGAAATATGGAGTTCATCTCGGTTGGAGAAGGAGTTCCGGATTCCCCAATCCACTCATGGCTCAGTGTATGCTGATGGCTGGTAAATTTCTTCTCTCTGATGATACAGTTTTGCACACTATGTTAACATAGTCATTGATCCAGAAGTAAATGATTTAAGTAACTTAAGTTGAACTTTCACCTTCATCAATGTAAATATGGTAGAAACTCTAGAACTGCTCATAAGAGCATCATTGCCTGGTTGTAGTAGCATTTGCAGCTGCTACAGGATTGTTATAAGTAACTTTATCGGTAGCTATTATCCCAGCAAACTTAGCAAAGTTGAAATATTTCTTAATGGTATAGGTTTGAGGGAATCTCTTGGAACTCTGATGAATCTCTTATTGCTTATGTTGCTGAGGAGCCATCTCCCTGCAAGCCATCTCCCTGCAAGTCTTATTTCTTAAAGATAAAGAATGCATGATAAGATTTTTATTCCGTAATGCAGCTCGGGTGTTGATGAGCTCGAGAAGCGGTTGGCAGCTTTTAGAAATCCATGAACCAAAAATATAAAAGTTAAAACTCCAGGTTTTACTTCATTAAATCATTGATGTTATTCCCTAGAATTATCATATCTGCAAGTTGGTAATTTTGTTTTGTAGATATGACAGTGATGATTCATGTTTCCACAAGGTAACAAATACCGCCATGTAACTTTGATATAATTGTGTATGGTATACATGTCGATACCGAATTTTCGATATTCTTCTATTATTATGGTACCGGCTATGACTATCATGATACAAATGTCTTAGAAATGCAGAATGCATAAACCTCAAACGTTACTTGTTAGTAAAATTTAACCATCAATTACAAAAGTTGATTTCGGTTTTAAACAAATTAAAAGGAAAAATTTGTTGCAGTAGTTTCGGGTTGCAGTAGTTGAACAAATTGTTGTAATCATGTTATTATAATGGAAAAAGTAAAATATAAAAATCTGTTTTTTATTAAAATTAACTATTAAAATAAAATGTTATTAGAGGATTATCATACTGTATCTTAAACTTTATTTTTATATTATTATTAAAATAAAATTACTATTAAAATAAAATGTTAATATTATATTAAAATTATTATTAAATATTATTAATAATTATAATAAGAATGTTATTAAATTATATATTATTTTATTAAATTGTATTAAATAATCATTATGTTACAATATGATTAAATTATTTATTTTTATTTTTATTAAAATATATTTAACAATAATCTTATTAAAATTTAATAACAATAATCATCTACTTACAAAAATTTTGTTAGGGGTACTTTGGTAATTTAAGTCTTTTTTCTTATACTATTACAACATCTATTCTATTAAACCAAACACATGAATTCTATTACAGTTCTATTCCATTCCATTCAACCAAACAATTGAATTATTGATTACAACTCTATTCCATTACATCTCTATTCAATTACAGCTCTATTCTATTACAGTGAACCAAACGTACCCTTAATAGCTTTTGTTTATGTCAAGACAAAAATTTGAAAATTCAAAAAGTATACGGACTAAGAATGATCAATTGGAGAATATAGACTAAATCTACAACTTTATGCAGAGTACCACACAAATAACATAATTTAACCAAATGGATTTAATTGATATCGTTTGTTTTAGGATTAAAATTTCAAAATTCAAAACGTAAAAGGGCTAAATCCACACCTTATGCATAGTATAGAGGTTAATAGTAGAATTTGACCTTAGTTTCATTTTGTTTCATATCTATATATTTATTGGATGATTATATTTATTTTAATTATCTATACTATATATAATGACTAAGTTGGATTTACAAGTCAACTCGAAATCAACTAGATCAAAAAATTTACTCAAAAATAATTTAATGAAGTAATATATATTAATAAAATGATGTTTTGTCTTTAACTATTTTTATATGAAATGTTTAAATAATACAATTAAAAATTAAATGTTTAAGGATTTAGCTCATGGTTATTGGTAAGTATTGATTTTACCCCTCTATCTATAATTCAATTATTAAATAAAATTGTTGTAAAATATTAAAATTTTCTATTACGTACATCTTAATTGTAACATAATCTAAGTAAAATTTAAAGTTAATTCTAATAAAAAAATTGTTAATTAGATTAAGAATAATGTAGTTTTTTTTTATATATTTTAATTTAAGTAACCTAATGAACATGTCATGAAGAGGAAAATATTTATTTATACTATTATTTAAGGTTTTGGTTGAGTTGGTGACACTTTTAATTGGGTCACCATCTCGGTTAGAGGTGGTGACTCGATTAGGAAAATTACGGACATGCTCTTTCATAATTAAAATAAATTATATTATTCGAGGTTATTTTAGTTTTTCATTTTTTAAAAACCAATAAAATATGCATATGATGGAATTTGAACCCGAATCAATCAATTGTCAATCAATTGCATTAATAAAATTTTTAATTTACTACACAACTAAAACTTAATTTTGATATTTTGATATATTTTAATTCTATTATGCACATTTTATTACTTCCATCATTTGTATATTTAAACTTCTATACTATTAATAAAACTCTTAACTGAGTTGGTGTCATGAGTTAATCGAGTACCAACTCGGTTTGGAAATACTAATATATCCTTTTATTAAATGACTACTATTATTATTTTAATGTCATTTTTGTCTTTTCATACTTTTATATAGTTTTTAATTAAAAGGAACTAAAATTAACATGTTTAAAAATTGAACCTGAGTTTAATAAATTTATAAATAGATTATTTACCACTACAATAATAATTTTTGAATAAACTTAAAAAAAAATTAACTTTTAATATAAAATATTTTCTCTCATCAAATTTGTGTAATCATATTATTAATAAATTCTCATTTGAGTTGATTTCATTATTGATTGCATGTTATTTTTAAATATAATTTTATTCAAATTTATGATTTACGCATACAATAGAATCTCTCTAGTATATTTTAATTTAATTACACCTTTTAAGAGGATTTAATTTTATGTTTAATTTAACCCACGTGGCTGTGGTTTACTTCTTCCGGTATTAAATAAAAAAAAGTTTGATCGTCGACAGCAGGATTCGGACCTGCGTAGGCAGAGGCCAACAGATTTCGAATCTGTCTCCTTAACCTCTCGGACATATCGACACTTAGAAGACATGTAATCTATTATATTTTTTATAATAAATTAAAAATATTGCCCCGCTCCTAAGAAAAAGAAGAAAAGGAAAGAAAGACTGTTGCCATTGTGCCAAAATTACAAGCATGCTATCACTTAGCTTTTTATTTTAGAAATCTCCATATTTGATAAAATAAATATGTTTTTATACAGTAATAATGTTTAAGTTGAGAAATTCTACTAAAGTCTTCACGTGCTTTATCTAGATCCCATGTAAACGAAACAGATATAATTTTCGGTGATGCTATCCCACCCCTCCGTAGTTTGTCAATTAAGTAAAAGAAAGCTTATATTCATTAGATGATAATAATAATAGTAAATTATTAAAATAATCACTTTTGTTTACCTCAAGTTACATATTAGTCGCATACGTTTGAAATATTACATTTTAATCACTTACGTTATATCATTGTAACATTTTAGTCACTAAGTCATTAATTGCAGTTAACGATGTAACAGTCACTACAGCAAAATACCACTAAATGTAACACCCCTTACCCGTATACTACGCCGGAACCGGGTACGAGGCATTACCAGACTTAACAATACATTCTATCAAATCTCGAGCCACAAAATTTCACTTATAATTTAAAGTTTAACAAACACATGCATACACATGCATACACAAGCATTATAACTCCATGACCAATATGAGCCACAACTCGTGGCTAAATACAGAATAATCCTTATTACGGTTATGAAGCAATACGTTTAATCAAATTAATTAACACATATACAAAATGACTTAGTCAAGCCCCTATACATGCCATAACTTAAATCATTTATAAATAAAGATACCCATAGATAGCTTGATAGTGTGAAGCAATCTCCGACGACCTTCAGTCCGAGCTTGTTTAATAGGACTCTGAAACATGGGAAAGAAAAGGGGGTAAGCTTATAAAGCTTAGTAAGTTCACATGTAAAAATAATACGCATTAGCAATGAATTTAGCTTACTACTAAGCTGTCATAACTTGCATAAATAATGCTAAATTCTTACTTTCTCAACTTACTCATTTGTAGCCTTACCAAAGCCTCAACGAGACAAATCCTCACAACAAGTTCTCTAATTGATACAATTATTAAATCACATGCTTATACCTTATTACTCATGTTCACATTAATCTGTCTACTTGAATCGCTGTCACTAAATTATTTATTTCTTAAACTACAGAGCTCCAAATTATAAACCGCTAATTTTTCCTGAAAATAGACTCACATATCTTCATACCATAAAATTTCTAGAATTTTTGGTCTTGCCAATTAGTACAGTTTATTCATTAAAATTTCCCCTGTTTCACTGTTTGACTATTCTGACCTCTCTTCACTACGAATCAATTATCTCCTTGTACAGAATTTAGATGACCTTATTGTTTAGTTTATTTGAAACTAGACTCATTCAGAATTTCAGGAATATAAATTATATCACATAATTATTTTGTACAATTTTTAATGATTTTTCCAAGACAGAACAGGGGATCACGTAGTCATTCTGAACCAGTCTCACAAAAATTTAAATATCTCAAATTATACAAATCATTTTGTAACATCCTGAATTTTTGGGCCTATGCATTTAATGGGTGAATATGTGTAATGAGTTAATTTGAGCATTAGGGGTCCAAATTGGGTTCAGGATTGGGCTGAAGCCTTAGTAAAATTTTTGTTTGGGCACTATAGGGTTTAAAAGGTGGTATCTGAGTTTAAAATATCAAAATGGGCTTGTGGCCCAGTGGTCAGTGGCACCACTTAGGGAGCAAGGAGGTGACGCCACACAAGGGAGTAAGGGGCCCAAATTTAAGTTTCATGGAGCCCAATTCTTCTAATTTAAGTTAGCTAATTTTCGGCATTAGGGTTAGGTGGAGTGGACGGCAACAAGGCTAAAAAATAGGAGGATTTATGTGAATGGGATAATGTAGATATTATAGTTGATAATATGGAAGATAAAGGAGAAAAGATAGGAGTTATCTGCAAGGCTAAGTGGTGGCCGAATTTCAAACTCTGAGGGGGAGAAGAAATCGGTTTCTGATATGGCTAAGGGGTGCCGAAATTTCCCTTGCTAATTAACTGGTTTTAGTTGTCAAAAGAGGGCAATTCCGGCTTTTGGTTAGTAGGAGTGCCAAAACTTTAAATAGTCAGGTGAGGGTTCTCTTCTTTATTTTTGGGCATTTAGGGTTTCCATCTTTTCTTTCTCTTCTTCTCTGAGTAAAAGCCAAAATTCCTAACCCTATTCCCTCATCTTCACTTTAATTCAAAAGTCGAAACTTCATTGTTCTTTTCTCTTCTTTCTTCTAAAAGCCGAAACCTCATAATCCTTTTTCTACATTCTTTTCTTTTGATCTTTGCTAAAGCCGAACCTACCTCTGGTCTGCCGAAATTCTCTTTTCTTCTTCCTGATTTCTTTATTAAAAGTCGAATCTACATAGACTCATTCCTATCATCTTCTGATCTTCTCAAAAAGCCGGAATCTCAAAGGGGTAGTCGAATTCTTTGTGTTAAGGTGAGTGTCGATTTTCCTATCTCTTCACTTTCTCTTCCGGTTTTTGGAAGACAAAGCCGAAAAGCTAATGGTTTAATGGTTTTATGTATTTTCTTGTTCGGCGACATCGGGAATTGAAGTAGATCTCTTAGATCTAAAAGCCGGAAACATTAGTCCTTGAATATCATATCACTTTTCGAGATTTCAAGGTAAGGATTTCAATTCTCCTTAAGATGATCAACCGTTTTCTTTTCGTTAGTTGTGCCTTAACCTAATGTTTCGTTACCGGCTTCTGAACAACACCTTAGGCAGATAGCAGTGGTGTTGACTACGGATAGCGTCGACTTAGAGGGTCTCGTTCTAACGGTAATCAGATGTGTAGATCTCTAACACACTATTAAATCTATATGTGTATATATGTGTTGTGGGCTAAGAGCCGAAAAATAGGATGTGTGAACAGTCGTATTACCCAGAAAGGGTAGGCAAAGGATGTCAGGTACGTAATCATAGAAATCTCTCTATGTGTATCAATGTATGCGATAAACTGAAATCTCTTAGGTAATACATTTTTTGATTATGCATGGGATGGGATTGATATGATGAAGGGGCCGAAGGTCGCATAGCGATCGGTGGCTTTGCCACATAGGTCACATAGTGATCGGTCTTTATGACAGGCAGCTCAGCTGTCGAAATGCTACGATGTGTTATTAAGGTTGCATGGCGATCGGTGGCTTTGCCATATAGGTCACACAGTGATCGGTCTTTAAGACAGGCAGCACAGCTGTCGATATGGTGTGTAGCGGTTGACGGGTTAATTATAGAAATCCCCAAGGTGTGATGGTTTGTACGGGTTGGTGTGTAGAGGATGGATTTCTAGGATGGGTTGGGCTATTCATCATTCATTATTTTCATGTATTTATGATTGATGCCTTTATGTATGGGCCAGGGCTCATAATGTGTTTGTGGGCCAAGCCTTTGATGTGTCTTCGGGATTTACACACTGAGTCTTGGTGACTCACTCTATTATTTTTCCTTAACTTTGCAGATGAGCAGTAGATCGTGGACATGGGAGCCGAGACGGACTCGAGGGGCCATCAAATTTTAATTCTATAGATTATTTTCGGTTTTTCTTTAAGTTTCTTTTTTTATTTATTTTGTGAATATTTATGTAATAAGGCCCCATAGTTTATATTCAATTAAGTAGTTTTTAATATTTGCAACATATGAAATAATGTCAAAGGTATAATTATTCAAAATAATAATAATACAAGGTTTTATTTTCAAATGTCACCTAATTATTCAAATATCGTCTAATTAACTTACGGTTTCCAAAACCAACAAAGCAAAAGTTTTCAATGTACAACCCGTAGCATACCAGATCTGGTCGAAACGTATGGGCCGGGTTTGGGGTGTTACACGTTTGTTTGCTTTGTTTCTTTTATATGAAAATAGACTCAATAAGCTTTGAATCAATATCTCATCCAACTTATAATTCAATTTCTACTATTTTTTGTGATTTTTCAAAATCACATAACTGCTGCTGCCCAAAACAGTTTTATTTGTAAATTTTTGCTCTCATTCGCTTTAGTTGTAGTCATTACTTACCTATAACAATCTTTCCAATTTTCGATTACATATCGAGCATATTGCTCATACGTTACACATGCATATACCTACATTTATCACTACAAGCCACACATAATTTCACTTAATCGATTTTCCTGGTGAACTCATCGGTAACCTTACCAAAGGCTCAGAATACAAAGGGCACCTTACTTAATAGCTTGCTTACATACCTGTAACATTCTCACTTAACACATGAGTACTCTTTCATAATATAGGCATATTGCCAATCATGTCATAAAGTGTCACAAGCATAACTGAAAACTCATCACTTACTTAATACTTGATAATCTCAATTACTTACAATCTCAATATTAAATAAGCCTTAAATGCATACCTGTACTCATACCTGTACTCTTTCTTCATGTTCTCACCTTGTCATTTCTTTGACTTACTCTTTGGACTACTCGGGAACCTTTTCCTTTTTGAACTTACCATTGCCATGTCTTGACATGGTCTTACGTGGTATCCTTGCCTTATGAACTCACCAATGCCATGCCTTGGCATGGTCTTACATGGGACCTTTGCCTTATAGTAACTCATCAATGGGCGTTTGAACAAAAAACGCCGCAAAGATTATACATTAGCAGCGTTTTCCGGTCAAATGCCGCTAAAAATTGAGCAATAGCGGCGTTTGTATAAAAACACCGCTAATAAGCTGAACAATAGCTACAAACGCCGCTAATAAACTAAGCAATAGCGGTGTTTGTACAACTGAGCAATAGCGGCGTTTTTGTACAAACGCCGCTAATAAATTGAGCAATAGTGGCGTTTTTATACAAACGCCGCTAATAAACTGAGAAATAGCGGCGTTTTTTGTACAAACGCCGCTAAAAGTTGAGTAGCCATTTTTGTGTAGGGACTAGTTTCGATTTGACCCGATTTAATTTTCATATTTTTTTTCTTATTCTTGCTTTGAATTATATTTTATTTTGATACATTCACTTATTATAAGCAATGAGAATGTTTCATTTTAGTTACTTAATTATGAAAAGTTACAAATTTCTAACTAAACAATTTAGAAGTTTTCATAAGTTACAAATTAAGCTATTAAAATTGATTTAGGGTTTAATGTTTATTATGTTAATTTTATGGTTTAGGGTTTGTTATTTTGGGATATGGGTTTAGTGTTTTAAAGTTTGTTATTTGGGATTTATTGTTTAGGGTTTAAGATCTTAGTGTTTAACGATATTAAGGTTTAAGTGGTACTGGTTAGGGGTAAAGGTTAGGGGTTTAGGGGTTTAGGGGTTTAGGGGTTAATGGTTAAGGGCTTATGTGTTAGGGGTTATAGTTTAGGGTTTATGGTTCAGGGTTTAGGGTCTAGGGTTTTGGGTATATGACCCAAAATTCCGAAACTAAAATCCCTCAAATCGGTTTCCCCTAATTCAAATCCCCAAAATCCCTAGAATTCTATAACCCCGAAGCTGTTGGATCCAACCATCGTTTACCGATCCATCCTTTTATTATGAAACTGTCTCCCCATAACCCCGAATGGTATATGTATCCATTACCCCAATGTTTATTTCTTTAAAATAGGTTCAAATTTTTATCCTTAATTTATATATTAAATAATTTATTATATAATTGTAAAATAGATAATATGAATTTTAATATTAAAATTATCATTATATAGTTCGGGGTTTGGGATTATGTGTTAGAGATTAGGGTTTGAAGTTTGGATTTGGGGTTACGTACTGGGGTTTGGGGTTAAGTTTTTTAATTTATATATAAATAATTTATTATATATCGTAAAAGAGATATTATGAAATTTTTTATATAAAATTTATCATTATAGTTTTTTAAACCTTTTTATTTCATATTTTGAAATTTTCTGCTTTTTGTTTTCTTACATAAAAAATTATATAAAAATTATGTCATGTATCTAATTCTTTTAAATATTACTCAAAGTTTCAAAAATTATTTGTTTAAAATTGATATGAATTATATAATAATTAAATATAAAATTGTAATAAAAGTCAAGCACTCTTTCATCCTCTTCTTATTATTTAACTAGTTTAATCATATTAACTAAAATGTAATATTTTTAATTTAATATTTAAATTATTTAGAAAAAAATTAATAACACATAGAAAAAATTTGAAACAAATTATAACATAGAAAAATATATGTTAAAAATGAAAACAAATAAAATACTATTATTTAAAATAATTTTAAAGATTTATGGGTATATGACTGATATATTTTAAATTTATATATTTAAAATAATTTTAAAGTTTTAAGTTTTAATGGTTTAAGGTTGATGGTTTAAATTAATTAGTGTTAATAATATTAAGGTATTGAATTAATTAATAATAGTATAAAAATATAAAGAATAAATGATATTAAAAATTACAGGTGTTTTTTACAAAAACGCCACAAAATCCATCAATAGATTCGAAGACGGCATCGTTTGACACTTTGTTGTATGAATTAGTGGCGTTTTATTCAAAAACGCCGCAAATATATATGGACATTAAGCTTCATGACGTCGTTTTATCAACAATATAATGTGCAGTAAGGTGGACGGCGTCGTTTTCTCAACAATTAGTGGCGCTATTGTATAAACGCCGCAAAACAGAAATTGAATTTGAGCAAAACGTCGTCGTTTTGCTGTGCTCGGTTTTATCCCCCCTCCCATCCACGAAATCCCTAAGTGTTTTCTCCCAAAAGTCTGTTCCCCTATTTTTTCTATTTCTCGAAATCCCTAAGTTCTTCATCCCCTTTTGCATTCCCCTCCCAATCCCTAATTTCTTCTTCGATTCTGGTGCGAAATACTTCCCCAAATTGATTACTTCCCCCATCAGGTATTTATTTCTTGTTTTTTTTAGCAATTTGATTACTTCCCCCAAATTTTATTTATTTGATTTTGGGCATGGGTTTCTATTCCAGTTTTGGCTGAGTTGATACATGGTCTTCCATCTGGTGTTTTTCATTCTAAACACTCATACAAGGCATGGAAATTCGGTTTTGCATTGGAATATATATATATATATATATATATATAAGTTAACAGTTGTTTCTTTTTCATAATCTGTAAAATTTTTTTCTCAAGATACACATTAGGCTAGAAGCTAACAGAGCTGTGAACCCTTTCAATCTTTTTAATTGTTTTCTGAGAAAAATGGGAAAGAGACCTTTTCAAGTACTTTGAGATCCGGGCATTGCATTCTCAGGTACTTTTTGCTTCATGGACCCCAATCTTAAAAGATGCATTTTTAACTTCCTTTTGTTTGAATTTTTTGTTGCTTGCTATCATTAATTGTGCCACCAAATCTGGGTTGTTCCCCACTTTGTTAAATACACTGTGACATATTGGAGTTTTTCATCTTTAGTTGAATTGAAGATAGACAAGTTAAAACTCCTTCAGATTCTGCTAATAGATAGATCATGGATCCTTTTTCTTTCTGAACAAAACTTTTATTCCTTCCATAAAGGTTCTTCTTTGTTTAAAACTAAATTTTTATTCCTAATATCTGCTGTTTTATCATGATGTCACTGACCCACAGGTTGATGTTGAATTCTTTACCTATATGATCAACCCTTTAGTTTCAACTGTATGCAATATATTGTTTTCTAATACAACAGGATGAAAGTTGCCTATTTTGTCAAGCATTGTTTCATTAATAAAATCTAATTACTTTCTTGAGGCTCTCTGTTTTTGGTAAATGAACTCCATTGTAGCAGTTGCCTTCTTTGTTTTTGAAAATTTCATTTCCTCCTTTCGAAAAAAAAAATCATTTCCTTTCTTTTTGGATCATTTAAAATGTTCTTGCATGGTTTTGATGATGACAACAAGTCGTCAGTTTTGATAGCAGAGTCTATTATTGAAGAGGTTTTTGTAGGTTAAGTAGCAAAATAATTTCTCTTGGAAGAGCATTTCATAATTAAATTTCTTATAACATTATCCATTAGTGGCCAGGATCTTAATCATATGTCAATTTAGCAAAAATGACTTAAAGAATATCCTAATATATTTAAGAAGTTTTAAGTATATCTTTTTGTTAGTTTTGCCTGTGAAAGGGAGATAAATTATTTCCTTTCTTTCTTTATTTAAATAACAAAGATTTTTCTTAACCCTAAATGGCTTATTTTTTTTATTATTGCATTTTTGTTCTCTCACTAATATTTCAAGCTTGATTTATCATTGAATGTTTCTTGATTATTCTCTAATTATAATTACAACCATTATTTCATAACCATTTTCTGTATCTGGTCTATCTTTCTCGTGGTTGTAGGCTTCCATTGCTATAATTCTGCTGCAAACAGTAAGCAAGTGTTTAAAAAAAATTTTAACATTTACTTGTGAAAAAGGTATTACCCAATTAGGCAAATATTCATTTTTGAGCATATTTATTTAATTAATATGAACTTTCTTTCACTACAAAGCATAATCATACTTGTATTTGTTTTTAGTAAATAGCATTTTGTATTTAATCAATAGCATTTGTTAATTCATATGTTGTTTGTAGTTCAGTTGATGCTTCCTACTGCTCTTGCAACTGTTGGATTGGATTTGGTGGTAATAACTTAACATGTATAAAATCATTATTATTCTTATTTATATTCATTTTACTGATTTATATTCATTTGATAGAAAAACATTAGATATCTAATTGTTAGTCAAGATTATTAATCTTTTGTGATTCACCTTCGATATTTCCAAGTACCCTTTTATTGCATTAACATGCAAACGTGTGATTAAATATAATTATATTTTCTTTCGCTTTATGATAATTAAGATCTGGAAAGATATATTGCTTCTTAACAATGCACCTTAAATGCCGAATACCCAAAGTCGTGTAACTCCTTTTTATTCTTAGAGAGCTTTTCCTTATATTTGGGTTTTAATATTTTACACTTGCACCAATACTGCTTAATCAGAGATATGTATGTATTGTTGGTATCCAGTATAGTTATTTATAACTTTTCATCATTCATGTTAATGTTTTTTTTTTTTCTGTTTTTTTAATTTAAAGTATTAGTAAGTTAATGTTGTTTGTATTTCTGACTGCAGCCCCTATTTCTTGGTGAGAGTGGAGTAGACCATCTTCTTGAAATTATTAAGGTACATTTTAGTTCAAAATTCTGATCAGTAACAGTTATATCATGATGAATTTGTCCAAATTGTTGTCTAAATTGCTGTTTATTATCCTGCTTGGTTGGTATATATGATGTTTATTATACTACTGCCCAAAAAAAAAAAAGATTCAAAGTATATAGGCTGGAAACCTAACGGGTTGCCTTATATCTCATTGTAAGATATAACGGATCCTCCCCAGGTGTAACAATGCCACGTATGATGAATCTTAAAAAATTTCTGTCCAAATTACTGTTTATTATATTGTTTGAACTGCTATATATTCTGTTTAATATGTTGCTGTTTATTATATTGTTACAACTGGTATAATATTATTAATTTCTCTCCCTAATTGCTTTGGTTTAATTTCTCATTGAATTGAACAAACTGGATTTTCGTATGATTCTGTAAAAAGGATGTATACTGATCATCCTGAATAATAATAATTTTGAGCTTGCATGTATGTACAAGACAACAAATTATAACTATTGAAACGTGCATCGGTGTAAGTCTAGCAAATCATTTTCCTAATTTCCGAAATTCTGTTCAAACAACAAATTCTTACCTTTTTCAAAATTTTAAAATTCAATTCTAAATTAGTTTGATAGTATTTTTCATTAAAATGTATTGATATATAATTTAATTTTTTAAAGAAAATCCTTTTCCGAAATTTATAGCAAATATGATTGCATTATAGCTTCAGTAATTGTGATAATTATGAAAGAAATAATAGGGATACGATCACATTTTTGTATTTGCATTTTAAATTGTAAAATTTAATTTCTCACATTTTCCGGAATTAATTTTTTTATATTTAAAAACACTATTTAACAAATACTATTTACAATAATATTGTTTTTAATTTTAAAATACTATTTTAATATTGTTTGTAAAACAATTTATAAATATTCTTTTAATTGTTCTAAAAATACAATTTTAACAGTATTAAAATACTTTGTAAAACACTATTTTAATTTCATATTTATTATATGAATTAGTGTAATTAGTACCTCTAAGTGATAATTCAAATAATTATCCAACCCATGAACACTTCTAACCACATCCTTACTTTGCATGTAAAATGTAAAATTTCTTAAATAATTTACATGTTATATTTTGTATAAACTAATACTCACCGCAGCACTACAACAACATAAAATTATCATTCTTCTGTTTTAGATCTAAAAGATGAACATCGTCAATAAGTGAAGTAAAATCCAAATTGATATTTCATAATAATAATAAAAATTAACATCGTACATATTATTATTGTTAATTTATTTCAAATCATATATTTTATTATTTATTATATGTTATTTTAAAATGAAAATCGATATTCTAAATAAATAGTGTGTGATAGAATTTGTAATATTATTAAACTTTAGAAACTAGTTCTGACCTTTTTTAATTTATTTCAAAAGTAGAAAAAGAAAAAGAAGTTGGCTTTTGTAGCCTAGAGGGACCTGCCTAGTTTTGCCGTACAATAATTTTCTTGCACTTATAATCATGTTTTTTAATGTGAAAAATTAAATGTAAAGTCCCAAGTGCTTTTCTTTTTCCATCCTTTATTGCGTGACTCAGATCCTCTGCTGGAATTTGCTAATTTATCAAAGGTTTAATTATGACTTCGTTTTTATTTTTAAATATTTAAATTTAAATTTCTTTAGTTTTTATTTAGTTTCTCTATTATTTTAATTTTATCTAAATAATAATAGCATTAAAAATATTTTGGTAAATTTTTAAAATTAAAAGTGGAATAAGCAAATAAAAACGTTTTTAAAAATGCTTGAAAGAAAGCTGATATATATTTTTTATTTGCTTTATACATAGATCCTAAGTGGTATTTTAAAAATATTACATAAATTGATTTAACAAAATTAAAAGTAGAGAGATGATATAAATAGTAAAAGCATAATTAGCTTTATCAAAAAGACATTGGATCCAGGGCAAGTATAAATGAAAATTTTTCAATTAGATTCATGAGATTTTAATATTCAATATTTTTAAATGTTGTTAGAACTTATAATTTTCTTTATCAATATAATGATAATAACGATCTTTATTTAAGTAGCTTACATAATTCACATAACTCACATAATATACATAACTTACATAACTCACATAACATACATAACTTACATAACTCAGATAACTTACATAATACATAACTCAGATAACTTACATAATACATAATACATAGGTTAAAGATCAAATTTCATAGCTTTCATCAAATTATTTAACTTACATAATACATAACTTACATAATTTTAAGATCAAACTTCATAACTTACATAATTTACATAACTTACATAATACCTATATAGATAAACAACTTACCCGTGTAATTTACTGTCAACTTTAGACTTCAACAACTACGAAATGGATAGAACTTGGATGAATTTGTCAAGGGTAAGCAACGGCTATCGATATGGAGTAGAAACTTTTCTAAATTTTGCATTTCAAAATGCAAGCCAAGAGAATATGATTCTTTGCCCGTGTAAGAAGTGTTGCAATATCAATTGGCATTATCGTGAAGTTGTCTACAAACATCTAGTTGTTGATGGCTTTGTTCGGGGGTATAAAAAAATGGATTTTCCATGGAGAGTGTACATCTAGTGGAGCCTCTTCATCGATGAATCTGGGTTATCCTCATAGTGCTTACAATCAGAATGTTAGAGAAGATGACATGGATGGCATGTTGCGGGATGCATTTAATATGCGCGGTGATGGTTTACAATCATTTCCACCTGACTTGGGTGCAATCATTTCTCTCGATTGATTCACACTGGAGAACAACTGATAGATGAGTCGTATGTATTTTCTTCTCAAGTGAAACAAGTTTTTTTACACAAATGATCCAACTGATGAGGTTTGGTACGTTGTACTTCTAAACACCCCTAGAGACTTGTTTGACATGGGCAATGGAAGTAGAGATGACATCGTCAAAAGACCAGAAACTTTGCCTTTTCCAAAACAAAACTTAAATGAAAATATCCCTAATAGTAGTACACAATTTCAATGGGTTCGTCAGGACGTGGACGAAGATATTTACGAATTATGATGTAGTAAGATTTTACGATTTTTTTATTTATATGTAATATTATAATTTTAATCTTGGTCATTTTATATAATTTAACTATTTTATATGTACCATTATTGTTGTTATTTGTTACTAAAATTTTAACTATTTTATGTGTATTGCAGGAAAAATGAGTAGAAGAAGATTACGAGATTTAATTATTGTAAATTCGGAAGAGGGCAATAGTGAACAGCAAACAGTTGTTGGATCCTCGAGTGTGCCTGACAAAGATGATAAGCCTGCAGAATTACAAAGTAATGTTAAGTTTATTTTACATGCATGTTGACTTTTATTATTGATTCATTTTTCAATTTTAATATAATAATAATATATCATTGTTCAACTAAGAGTGGTGGGACGCGCAAAGGTCGTGGACGTACGTTGCTTAGAGATATATACGAATTAAATCCTGTCGAGCATGTGAAAGTAAGGAGAAACAGTCATGGTCAGCCTGTTGGCCCTGAAGCTCGACTTCTAGCAGGCTATTTGGGCATTATTGCACGAAATGCCAATATGTTGCCCATCAATTACGAGTCATGGCATCACATGCCTGATGGAAACAAAAATCAAGCTCTCGATAACATTAAGGTAACAAAACGTGAATGTAATTTATAATACTTTGGTTGAAGTTTCATTCATATTTACTTTCTAAACTTATGTTTTTTTAGGAGAGATTTGCTTTGGAGGTCTCCGATGACTATATAAAGAAGACATTGGGAAAAGAAATGGAGAGACCATAAAAGCACATTGAAAAAAGAATATTTTAAAAAAGAAATAAGCCTCGAGGATAAATTGCGAAATGTCCCGCCGGGAATGTTGAGGTATCAATGGGAAGATGCGGTTAGATTTTGGAACTCAAAGAAAGGAGAGGTATTACTTAGTTCTAAACTCTTATAAATTTTTCGGTTTATCATATTTACTATATACGTAATAATAATTTCATTATGTAGGACCGTGAGCGTGTTGGAACGAGCAGCAGGCAGAAACAAAAATTCACGCACACGGCAGGGTTGAGAAGTTTTGCTTCTATAGCTGAGGTCGAGGTACTTAAATTTATTAATTCTGTCAAATATTAAGACTTCATACTATTAAATTATATTTTTACTACTACACTGTAGGAATTCTCATTTGGTCAAAATGTTGGACGCGTTCAGCTTTTTGACATTTCGCATAGGAAAAAGGATGGGTCTCCGATGACATCCGAAGCTGGAGAGATTATGGTATATTTACTTAATAAAATTTGATTTATTATAAATATTTATAATTTTTAATTATAATAGTTTAATTCTTCGTTAGTAGTTTTAAATTAATAATGTTAAGTTATGTTGCATTCTTTCTTATTGTATATTTCGTTTCTAACTATTTAATTGATTTATTAGGAGAAACTAAAAGAGAAGAACGCAGAGTATGAAGCGGCTGCTTCGACTGATAGTTCTGTTAATCTTGAGGATATAGATAACAAAATTATTACTGATGTTTTGGGTCCTGAAAGGTATGGTCGAAATTTTTATTCTACATTTCCTGTTTTTTTATTACTGATGTTTTGGGTCCTGAAAGGTATGGTCGGGTTCGATTTCAAGGATCTGGTGTTACCTCGACCTAATATTTTGGATCCGGCTCCCGGCAATACATGCCTTCCGGGAGTCAATCTCGAGTTGAAGCTCAGAGGTTGAAAGACCAGATAGCTGAGATACAAGCGAGCACGGTTGAGAAAATTTCTCAACTTAAGGCGGAGGCAGCAGCGAGGGAGGCAGAGCAGAACAGAAAGTATGATGAACTCCAGCTACAGCTTCAGACTATGATGAAGATGTTCCAGCAGTCGTAGAGGCCGCCATCTTAGACATTTATTTTCTCGTTCTAAGATCATTTTTAACATTGTTACATTTAACATTATTGTAAGAATTCATTTATTAATTTATATCATATATCTTTTATTGAATTTGAAGTATCATTTAGAATTAATTGCTTTTGGTGAGATTTTTATGCTACATTTGCTGTTTTTTGGCTGGAATTATATGCTACATTTGCTGTTTTTGGTTGGGTTTAATGCAGGAAGGGTATAATATTGGAAAAATTGTGTATTGCAAATCTGTACAAATTAGCGGCGTTTGTGGAAAAAGCGCCGCTAAAAGTCATGACCTTTATCGGCGTTTGTGGGAAAAGCACCGCTAAAAGACATGACCTTTAGCGGCGTTAGTGGGAAAAGTGCCGCTAAAAATCATGACCTTTAGCGGCGTTTTTTTCTCATAAACGCCGCTAAAGTTTGCGGCGTTTGTTTTAGCGGCGTTTTTTGCGGCGTTTTTAAAAGCGCCGCAAATACTATTAGTGGCGCTTATAAACACCGCTAAAAGCCTAAAAAAACGCCGCTAAAAGTCTATTCTGCTATAGTGAGTAAGCTAACGTGACATGTTAATTCATCATTTCAAATAAAAATTTTAGGTTAATTTATACAATAGGTCCCCATATTGTTTCATTTTAAGGAATTTAATTTTTTTTCTTTTTTTTTTCATTCTCTTCTACTTCTTCCTCTATTTTTCCCCCTTCTCCATTTCTTTTAACGTAGTTTTTCTATGTTTGTCATTTGTTAAAACTAGTCCTTATACTTCTATTTTTTTTTGAACAATTTAATTTTTTTTCGAGTTAGGCAAGGAAAACATAGAAAAACTACATTAAAAGAAATGAAGAATGGAGGAAAATAGAGAGAGAAGCAGAAGAGAATGAAAAAAAGAAACTTAAAAGAACATAAAAGGAAAAAGTTAAATTGCTCAAAATGAAAAAAATTTAGGGACCAATTATAGAATTTAACCTAAAATTTTCGTTTGAAATGATAATTTAATGTGTCACGTCATCTTATCGTTACACCATTAACGGTAATTAACGGTTCAGTGACTAAAATGTTACAACATGATAACGTAAGTGACTAAATGTAGCATTTCAAACATAAGTGACTAAAATGTAACTTGAGACAAATAAAAGTGACTACTTTGGTAGTTTATCCTAATAATAATAAGGCTTAAGGGTGTGAAAAACCCTTAAACTTTTTCAAAAAAAGTAATTAAACCCGCTTTTTTTTTTCTTTGCATTCACTTGGGTACTTGAATTTTCACAATGCATTAAAAAGGCCCTAAAACTTTTTCAAAAATTTTTTTTTTTGATAAAGACGACTTGAGGGTCAAACTCATTTTATTGCTTCACGAATAATATTATTGTGGATTTCCAACGGATAATCCAAATTAAAGCACTTAAGCCCCTACTTTTTTTTTTTTGCATTCAATTAGGTACTTAAACTTTCGAAATGCATCAAAAGGCCTTCAAACTATTTCAAAAAACAATTAAGTCCCTGCTTATTTTTTTGCACTCAATTGGGTACTTGAATCACCCCTAATTTTTTTCAATTAAAGCCACCACGTGTCATAACCACAGCGTGACATGTGGTAAAAAATGATAAAAAATAAAAATCAATAAAAGTTATAAAATGATTAAATTTTAATAAAAAATATAAAAATAGATTTAGAATTTATTAAAAACTAGAAAAAAGAATTGTAAAAATTGTAAAAAAAATTGTAAATTTTTCTAAAAATCATAAAGAAAATTTATAAAATATATAGAAATATAGAAAAGATTATAAAATTTATAAAGTAATAAGAAAATTATAAGGAATGCAAAAAAAAAATAAAAAATTTGTAAAAAAAATATAAAAATTATCGTAGTAAAAGAAGCATTTTATAATTTTCTATAACTTTTATTAATTTGTATTTTTTATTATTTTTCGCCACATATCACACTATGTTGCAAAACATTATGGCTTTAATTGAAAAAAAATCGGAGTTCGTTAACTTTATTGATCAACGATTAAATTTAATGGTTAAAGGGCCTTTTTAATGCATTTATAATTTTTATGAATTTTATAAAATTTTACAATATTTTATAATTTTTTATGATTTTTATAAAAATATTTCTAATTTTTAATAAATTTTTAATATTTTTATATTTTTAATTAAAATTTAATAATTTATATAACATTTATTGATTTTATTCTTTCTAATTTTTTGCCACATGTCACGCCATAATTGTGACACGGGGTGGCTTTAACTGAAAAAATTAGGGATAGTTAACTTTAACGGTCAACTATTAAAATTAATGGTCAAAGAGCCTTTTTGATGCATCTTACAGTTCAAGTATCCAATTGAGTGCAAAAAAAAAAAAAAAAAAAAGAAAGAGTAGGGGCTTAATTATTTTGCTTTTTGAAAAAGTTTGAGGGTCTTTTTGATGCATTTTGAAAGTTTTACCCAATTGAGTGCAAAAAAAAAAAGCAGAGGCTTAATTGCTTTTTTGAAAAAATTTAAGGGTTTTTTACATCCTTAATAATAATAATAATAATAATAATAATAATAATAATAATAATAATAATAATAATATAATAATAATAATAATAATAATAATAATAATAATAATAATAATAATAATAATAAATTACGAGTTTCAAAAAACTCTTGAATTAACGAGAATACTTTTTATTTTCTATCATATTACCAAATTCACATGAAGTAAAACAGAAGTTGTCATAATTATATATTTAAAAATAATTATAATTAACTCAATCTGGTATGCCCATCTTGTGGCTTTTCTTTGTATGCCCATCTTGTGGCTTTATTGTTTGGTGCTTTTGTAGATCTGGTTTTTGAATGCTTTGTTTGCTTTTGAAATATGGAAGAAGTTTTGGCTGACTTGCGAATCAAGGAAGAAGAAGAAAGTGGGGAGGCTGAGTTATGGGAGATTGAACAAGAAGAAAACCCAACAGAGCAATCCTCAAACTTTTGTTTATTCGGTTGCTTCCTTATAGCAACGGTTATCAACTTTCAATCGATGCGTACGGTAATGACTAATCTTTAGCATCCTCTTGGAGGGGTTACTATTATTGGTATCGGAGAAAAAAAAATCCTTTTTCAATTCTACTGTGAAGTTGACAGAGATAGGGTGGTTAAAGGGTCACTATGGACCTTTAACAATCATTTGCTCATCCTTTCAATTCTAAAGGAGGAGGATAACCCTCTAGAAGTGTCTCTTAACCACGCAGAGTTCTGGGTTCAGATCCACAATCTTCCTTCAGGTTTGTATTCAGAGGCTATTGCACGAAAGTTTGGTGATTTCATAGGCTCTTTTGTGGATTACGATACAAAAGCCATTACGACAGGGCTACGAAAATTCATGAGAATTAGAGTTCAGGTGGATGTCTGAAAACCTTTGAAGAGACGAAAGAAACTGCTGATTGCCAAAGCAAGGGAATGTTTTGTTAGTTTCAAATACGAGATGTAACAGCCCGATTTAGGGCCTAGTCAGAATAGTGGTTGCGAGACTGCAAATCCGAAGTAGAAACATATGACTTACGATTTCTATGAGGCTTATGATGTGTTTGCATGATTGTGTGAAAATTTCATGAGGAAATTTCATTTATTAGTGATCAATTTGTCGATTAGGACTAAATTGCAAAGATTAGAAAATATGAGATTCTAGAAGATTTAAGTATGAAATAGAATTATAAAAATTACTAGAGGTCCTTATTTAGCAATTAGACCATTAAATGTCAAGATGGACAAAAATGGACATGAGAAGGAAAAATCTCAAGAAATGGGCCTTAAGGGCATTTTTGTCATTTGGTTAATAAAAGAATTAAAAGGGAAAAATAAGTCAAAATCTTGTCCATCTTCTTCCTCTAAGTGCCGAAATTTGCAAGGAGACATAGGTAGGGTTTCTTCAACTTCCAAGCTTGATAGTAAGTGCATCCTAGCCCTGTTTTTAATGTTCTTCATATTTTTTGGGATCCTCATAGCTCGATTTAGCTATTTCTAGCTATATTTTGAGCTAGGGTTTATGTTCAAAAAATTACCCATGTATGACATGCATGTATTTTGATGTTTTATGGAAGAATATGAAAGTTTGATGTATGATAAACATCTTTTTCTAAGTGATTTTCATGAAAATGCATAAAAGGACCAAATTGTAAAAGTTATAAAAATGGTCATACATGAGTGAAATAGTGGAAATTGAGGCCTGTTGTAGTTAATAAAATAATTTGGCTAGGCTTAAAGTACAAGAGAGTTGAATAAAAATCATTTTACGAGCTTAGGGGCAAAAGTGTAATTATGTAAAAGTTTAGGGGCAAACTCATAATTTTGCCAAAGTATGATTCATGAGTCAATTTAGTCAATGTGAGTATTAAACAAGTGACATTGTTATTATAGATCAAGAAACCCGAAGCCAGGACCAAAATCGAGGCAAGAACAAAGTTGTGGACTAAATCGAATATCTACACCTATTTTGAGTACCGAGGTAAGTTTGTGTGAAATTAAAGCTTCATAGCATTTTTTTTATATTTCAAATTGTTTGATATTATGACTGATCGTGTTTGTCGAAATCAGAGCTTTAAAATTTATAATGAGAATGATCGAACCTGGAAACTAACTTTGACAACGATTTTAAGGCAAGCGCACCTATCGAACAGTAGTATAGTTTAGGCAAGACCGGAATATCGAATCCCAAAGGAACCAAAAGTACTAATACTAACTCTCTTTCTATAATTCAGCCTAAGAATTAAGTGAATGGTTATCTAATCTGAATTTAACTATCAACTAAACTAAAGACGCAAAGACAAAAAGAGAATGAATTGGGGAAAAATAACTTGGAAGAAAAACCAATTGATTAAGACGATACCCTTAGAAAGAATCCACCTAGACTTCACTTGTTATCTAACTCTGAACCAGACAATTTATTCATTTGACTTGATCCATAAGATTCCCTAAGTTATATTAAACCCTCTCTCGAAGCGAATAACGTCTAACCCTAGGTTGATTAGTTGAAATCTCTTTCTAATTAAAACCCCTAGAATCGCATTAACTCGATCTATGGACTCCCATATTAGGTTTCACCCTAATCCAGCAAAATCTCGTCACCCTATCTCTAGGCGTGCGATCAACTCCGCTTAATCATGCTAGATCTACTCTTAAGCAGGGACTTTTGCTCCTCCACCTAAGCACATCATTCTTGAATCAATATCCCGGAAATATCAACACAAGAATTAAGAACACATAATTAAGAATAAGTCAAATATTTATCATATAGTTCAGAAAACAATAACAAGATCCGTCTTAGGTTTCATCCTCTTCAGGTATCTAAAGGGTTTAGTTCATAATAATAAAACAAAAAATCTCAGAAGAAAAGATAAAACAAAACATAAGAAATCCCTAAAACTCCCTGAAGGAATTGAAGGAGAGATCCGCCGTCTTGAGTAGAATTCCAGCTTCTTGAGATGGATCAACTGGCTATCTTCGAGTGATTCTCCACAAATCTGACCTTTTCGGCTCGACTCCTTGGCCTAGCTAACCGCCCCCTTTCAGGTAACACTTAGGGGGTTTATATAGGCTTTCGAAATATGTTTCTTCGCCCCTAAGTATCCAAATTCGAATGAAATTGCTCTTTCCTGTGACAGGGACACGGCCATGGCACACGCCCGTGTGGATCGTGGCCAGGCCGTGCTTGGACTTCTTTAATGAGGCACGGCTGTGTAAGTCGGGAGACGGCTGTGTTCTAGTAGGACGGGAGGCACGACCGTGTGGTCTTGGGCCCAGGCCGTGTGGATTTCGTGATATGGCCCATTTACTCCATTTTGGGCCTGTTTTCCGTTCTTTTCATCCTCGGGTGCTTTCCTGGGTATAAAACATGAAAACAAAGGATTAAGAGCACCTTTTTACATAAATCGAGGCTTAATTCATCCAAAAGCATACTAAATGTGGGCTTAAAATATGTTACTTTTACGGTTATCAAATACCCCCACACTTAAGCTTTTGCTTGTCCTCAAGCAAAATTCTCAACTTACAATTAAAACGAACTTTCCATAATTCATAATTCCTACCAACAATGTCTCATCATAATTCATAGATAATTTATACATGGATAATTTAACTCAAAGAGTCCTAAAGATTCAAACAATCAAAGTTATACATTTTGTAGCACAAAAACGTAGGTGTCTCCCCTTATCTAAATAATTACCTTTAATTCAAAACCGACAAGGACTGACATCCTCACAAAAGATTCACTCAAATCACTCGAAGTGTTTAAGGTTCAAAATTAAGCACTCAAAAGTCGAACATGAAGAGTTAATCCCATAAGCTTGCATGAAAATCAAATCTCCACCACTATAAAATGAGATGATACACAAATCAAAAAGGTCTTTAACAGGGTTGTAATGGGGCTTGGGTTAAAGGTGTGGATAAAGGCTGAATTAGAAGGTTAGAATCGAGATTGACCTGACAATTTACCTAACTAGAAAAATGAACTCATCCTAAATAATTACATCAATTGGAAACTAATAATACTACTATTGATAATACTCTAATACGAGCCTCTTCTTCACTAATTGGAATTTAATGCATAAGCTCTCTTAATCACAAAGCTAATAATGAATATACTTCATTTTTTTAGAACAAGTCAAATAATAGGAAAGAACTTTTACAACTGAAATATAGAACATAATTAGGCAATTGTTCAAAATCAAATCTCGACAAAAATGGAGTCAAGGAGGATGTTGATAACAAATACAAAGGGTTTTGGGTTAATATTAGTGGGTGAGTTAATAAAAAGGGTTTGTTAAGATCAACGAGGTTCACTAGGGGTTAATTATGAAGGTAGGCTTTTAGTGGAGTAAGTGGGTTAAAACCTAGGTGCCTTTATCATCTTGGTATATCAAATCATAGGTGTGGTCTTGACATGTATAATCGATGCAAGTTCTAGAATAACAAATCAATGTTGACACACTCATAATCAATAAAGTGAGCACGAAAAAAAATGTATGCTCTATAAGGCTCAAAAGCTCACAGAAATTATGGGTATTTGATATCAACCTTGTAAATTTCAAATTTCAAGGTAACATTCAAATTCAGGTAGACAACCTAAAAAAAAAATTAAATTTTGAAAAATAGACTTATCATGCTAGATTCTCTAGTATCCTTCAAATTTAATCATCAATGCACAATTATCAATGACTTAATCCAAAACATATCAATAAAAGTCATAAATCAAAGGAAATTTCATTCTAATCGTAATATGAGAAACTTACTTTTCGAATAAGGCATAATTCAGGGATTTTCAAATAATACTATAGTTAACCCCTCACACTTAAGATGTACATTGCCCTCAATGTACAAAGATAGATAATATCAAAATAATCATAAAATCATAAGATGGGTAGAGAAGTGAAACTTCCTGAAATTCAGATGAAGTCAATGAAAAGAAACCGGATAGGATTTGAGGTGAACGTGGGGAAGCATCTCAAACCATTTGAAATTGAGTCCTCGAAGCAGCCGTCCTGATTTTATTGTATCCTATGGCTATTAGGCACCTTTAGATTGTAAATTAGAACTTTCACACTTTATGCGATTTAGTCTTTTTTCGCGATTAAGCATGCAATTGCTAAAATTAAAGCACCAAAATTTTCATGCACCTACATAATCATGCTATAACTCATAAAATAACATTAAAATAATTTTCTCTGACCTCAAATTAATGGTCTCGAGACCACTTTTCTGACTAGCCCCTAAATCAGGCTGTTACAATTCTCCCCCTTAGGGATTTTCGTCCTCGAAAATCTTACCGGTGAAAAGTTTGGGATATTGGTTTCTCATGGCCTCCTCGGGCTCCCATGTGGCCTCTTCTATCTCGTGCCTTTGCCATAGTACTTTCACAAGGGATATACTTTTGTTTCTCAATTGCTTGACCTCTCGTGCTAAAATCTTAACCAGCTCTTCACCATAAGTCATGTTCGGTTGAATTTCTACCTCTGGGGGTACAATAACATGCGAAGGGTCTGATCGGTAACGGCATAGCATGGACACATGAAAGACATCATGAATCTTTTCTAACTTAGGCAGCAAAGTCAAATGATAAGCTACCGGCCCTATCCTCTCGGTAATTTCATATGGTTCGATAAAACGCGGACTCAATTTGCCTTTCCTGCTAAATCTAAGGACTTTTCTCCATGATGATACTTTCAGAAACACTTTATCACCTACTTGGAACTCAATCTCTTTCTGTTTCAATTCTGAATAGGACTTTTGTCTATTTGAGGCCGCTTTCAGACATTCACGTATCACCTTTACTTTCTCTTTAGTTTCCCTGACCACATGATCTGATTCTCTTTGAGTTCTGTCTAATACATGGGTGTTCGACACTTATGCCCATACAATGCTTCATAAGGCACCATTTTCAAACTTGATTGAAAATTGTTGTTGTAGGTGAATTCCACTAACGGTAAGTATTTTCCCCAATTACCTTGGAATTCCAGAACACAACATCAAAGCATGTCTTCAAGTATCTGAATTATTCTCTCCGACTGCCTGTCGGTTTGCAGATGGAAAGCTATACTGAAGCTCAATTTTGTGCCTCAGGCCTTTTGCAACTTCTTTCAGAACCGTGACATAAATCTTGGATCTCTATCCGAAATAATCGATAACGGTACTCTGTGAAGTCTTACTATTTCTGCCACATACAAATTCGCCAACTTATCAAGCGAGTAGTCGACCCGTACTGGTATGAAATGGGCTGACTTCGTGAGTCTATCAACTACTACCCATACAACATCTTTCTTTTTCAGCATCAATGGTAAACCTGTCACGAAGTCCATAGTAATACGGTCTCACTTCCACTCCGGAACCATAATAGGCTGAAGTAGACCCGAAGTTACTTGGTGTTCAGCCTTCACTTGTTGACAAATTAAGCATCTTAAAAGGAACTCAGAAATATCTTTCTTCATACTGGGCCACCAATACCATTTTCTCAAGTCATTATACATCTTCGTGCTACCCGGATGCACAGGCAAACATCCACTATGTGCTTCATGCAAAATCTTCTGAATAAGCTCATCGTTTCTGGGTACACAGACCCTATCTTGAAACATCAAATATCCATTAGGACTTATCTGAAAGTCCGACTCAATATTTGACTCACATAGAACTCTTTTGTCTTGTAAGTCCCTATCACCTTTTTGAGCTTCACAAATCTCTTGGAGAAACAATGGTCTAGCCCTCAACTCGGCTAGAATAGAACCATCATCTGACAAAACCATTCTTGTATTCATGGCTCTTAGCGCAAACACGGATTTTCTGCTCAAAGCATCGGCGACCACGTTCGCCTTTCCCGGATGATAGTCAATCACTAGTTTATAATTCTTTATCAGCTCTAACCGTCTTCGTTGCCTCAAATTTAATTCTTTTTGTGTCATCAAGTATTTTAGGCTTTTATGGTCGGTGAATATCTGACATTTTTCACCATATAAATGCTGTCTCCATATCTTTTATGCAAACACAATGGCAGCCAACTCTAGATCATGGGTCGGGTAATTCTTCTCGTGCGGCTTTAATTGTCTAGAGCATATGCAATCACCTTTCCCTCTTGCATAAGTACACAACCCAATCCATTCATGGATGCATCACTATAAACCACAAATTCTCTTCCCGGCTCAGGTTGCACCAAAATAGGAGCCTCAGTCAACAACGCCTTTAGCCTCTCAAAACTTTGTTGGCACTTTTCTGTCCAATCAAACTTCACATCTTTTTGCAATAGCCTCATCATCGAAGTAGCTATCATGGAAAACCCCTTGAAAAATCACCTATAGTAGCCAGCTAGGCCTAGGAAACTCCTAACTTCATTTAGTTCCTTAGTGGCTTCCAATCTACAATTCCTGAGATCTTTCTCGGGTCGACTATAATTCCATCTCCCGAGACGATGTGCCCCTAAAATCCAACTTCCTTAAGCCAAAATTCAGTTTTACTAAACTTGGCATATAATTGTTTATCTCTCAAAATTTGCAGAATCATTCTCAAATGCTCGGCATGCTCATTCTCATCCCGAGAGTAAATCAATATATCATCAATAAAGACCACCACAAATTTATCCAAATATGGCCAAAAAATACGATTCATCAAATCCATGAAAATGGCAGGGGCATTTGTTAAACCAAAAGGCATGACCAAAAATTCACAGTGGCCATACCTTGTCGTCAATGCGGTTTTCAACACATCCGAGTCCTTAACTCTTAACTGATAATATCCAGAACTCAAGTGTATTTTGGAAAATACCATGGCTACCTTCAATTGATCAAATAAATCATCGATTCTTGGCTGTCTCGAGGCGTAAGCGACTACCTTACCCTCTTGCATCAGCACACAACCGAGACCATTAAACGACATGTTACTGTAGACCACAAACTCTTTCCCCGACTCAGGCTGTACTAAAACCGGCGCCTCAGTCAACAATGTTTTCAATCTCTCAAAACTCTGTTGACATTTCTCAGTCCATTCAAACTTAACATCTCTGTGTAGCAGTTTCGTCATCGGGGTAGCAATCATGGAGAATCCCTTCACAAATCATCTGTAATACCCTGCTAAACCCAGAAAGCTTCTGACTTCTGACACGTTTCTTGGTGGTTTCCACTCCACAATAGTCGAGATCTTTCCCGTATCAACTCTAATACCATCACCTGACAAAATGTTTCCTAGGAATCTGACCTTTCGGAGCAAAAACTCACTCTTACTAAATTTAGCATACAACTGCTTGTCTCTTAAAGTTTGTAAGACAATCCTCAAATGCTTTGCATATTCACTCTCATACCGGGAATAAATCAATATGTCGTTGATAAAGACAACTACAAACTTTTCTAAATAAGGTCGGAAGACAAGATTCATTAAATTCATAAAAATTGCAGGAGCATTCGTTAAACCGAACGGCATGACCAGAAACTCATAATGGCCATACCTCGTCCGAAATGCAGTTTTTGGCACATCTTGCTCCTTAACCCTCAACTGGTAATAACCGAACCTCAAGTCAATCTTGGAGAACACCATAGCTCCCTTTAGTTGATCAAATAGATCATCTATCCTTGGTAAAGGATACTTATTCTTCACAGTCACTTTGTTAAGCTGTCTGTAGTCTATACACAATCTCATCAACCCATCCTTCTTCTTCACAAAAAGCACCGGAGCACCCCACGGTGAATAGCTCAGTCTTGCAAAACCCTTGTCTGTTAACTCTTGAAACTGAACCTTCAGTTCTTTCAACTCTAATGGGGCCATCCTATACAGAGCAACCAAAATAGGTGCTATTCCCGGAACTATCTCAATTCCAAACTTGACCTCTCTAATTGGAGGCAATCCGGGTAACTCTTTCGAGAATACATCTTGATACTCACATACCACCGGCACTGTTTCAATCTTTACCTCAGACTCTTGAGTATTTAACATGAAAGGGAGATAAGACTCATATCCTTTTCTCAAATATTTCTCAGCCATCAGGGAAGAAATCGTCACCAGTAAACTATCTGACCCACCTAATTCAACCCGAATAACATCTCCATTTTCATATTTCAATTCAATAAATTTACTACCACGGTTCACTAAAACACTATGGGTAGTCAACCAATCCATGCCAAGAATCAAGTCGAATTCATTAAACGGCAACAACATAAGGTTTGCCGGAAAACAATGACCTCTAATTGTCAAAGGACAATTTCTACACACCTTGTCAACTAACACATGTTTACCTAACGGGTTTGACACCTTTACCACAAATTCCTTAGACTCAACAATCATACTCAAACTAGATGCCAACCTCATGCAAACGTAAGAATGGGTAGACCCTAGATTAATCAAAGCAATAACAAAGGTGTCATGAAGAGAAAAAGTACCCGTTATTACATCTGGAGATGATGCCTCTTCGCGAGCTAGAATGGCATAGGTCCTTGCAGGTGCTCGACTCTCCGGTCTCATAGTAGAGTCTCGTGACGTACTTCTACCACTAGTCCCACTCCCCGGGTTCCTTTGTGGCCTACCCCTTGAGGATACATTGCTTGATCTTACCTCTTGCTTCATTTCCTTGTCATCCCTCTCAGGACAGTTTCGGATGAAATGATCGGGTGAGCCACACTTAAAGCAATTTCGGTTGTTTCCCCAACACTCCCCAGTGTGATGTCTGCCACAACTTGGGCACTCCGGTTTAGACTTTGGATTTCCTACACTTGCCATCGAGGTGGCTTGAACTTTCGAACCCGAGTAGGTGTTGCCTCACTCTTTTTGCAAAAATCCAACTGATGCAGTCGTCCGAGGGTTCACTTTCTTGGACCTCTTCGATTGAGCTTAATACGATTTACTCATCTTCCGTTTTCTTGTATCTCGGGCCTCACTCACAGCCCTCCCATTTTCCTTATTCAGTTACTCGGCCTTACATGCCTTATCCACTAATACCACAAATTTTTTTAGTTCTAAAATCCCCACTAAAAGTCT
Organism: Gossypium australe; assembly: GCA_005393395.2. Lineage (NCBI taxonomy): Eukaryota > Viridiplantae > Streptophyta > Magnoliopsida > Malvales > Malvaceae > Gossypium > Gossypium australe. The sequence goes on from CM016615.1 coordinate 24,580,034, forward strand.
AACATCCTCATTCAGCCCATCTTCAAACCTCTTGCACAAAATAGCTTCTGTTGACACACATTCTTGCGCGTACTTCCTGAGCCTAACAAATTAGCACTCATATTCTGTCACAGTCATTTTTCCTTGCTTTAACTCAAGGAACTCCTTCCACTTCTAGTCCACAAACCTTTGACTTATATACTTCTTTCGGAACTCTTCTAAAAAGAAGTCCCACGTCACTCTCTCCTTTGGAACCATTGACATCAATGTTTTCCACCAATGGTATGCCGAGTCCCTCAGCAAGGACACGACGCATTTTAAGCTCTCCTCAGGTGTACAGGAGAGTTCAACAAACACTCTCATTGAGTTCTCAAGCCAGAACTTCGCCCTCTCAAGGTCATCATCTATATTAACTTTAAACTCCTTAGCCCCTTGCTTCCGAATCTTGTCTACCAGGGGCTTCGTTATCCTCACAATATCTATACCTTGAGGAGCTATTGGAACTGGCTGAGGTATAGGAAGGGGTGGAGGAGGTTGAGCATTAGGGTTTGCTCGTACATACTCCGTGTACCAATTACTCATCATTTGGAGAAAGGCTTCCCTAGCCTCTTCTCCTTGACCCCTAGTCTCGGGTCCACTCTGAACAGGCGCGGTCCCTTGCGTGAGAGCCGACGCATTACTAGCTGCGTCATCAGCAGCCGCTTGATCGAGATCCATTTACTATATAAAACAAAGTATAAAATTGTTAGAAGCCACCACACTATCATTATACGCTTATGGCATGTATAGCTAGACTCCCACACACGCTAAGTAGTCCGAGAACTAACTAAACTATAGCTTTGATACCACTAAATGTAAGACCCCTTACCCGTGTTCAAAGCCGAAACCGGGTTTGAGGTATTACCTAACTTATCTCGATAAACTTGCCACATTGGGCTATAAAATTTTATTTAAACCCATCTCAATACCCATTCTCGGCTTACAAGACTCTAAGCATAACTCCGAAAGGTTTTGGGAGTTAACCGGAAACTTTTACGAACTTGGAAACTTTTCCTCAAAATAGGGGCCACACGCCCGTGTTGGACTAGAAACATGCCCATGTGCCCCTAAGACATGCCCGTGTCTCTCACCCATGGTCGATCCTGACCAAATCCACATGGTCAGACACGCGCCCGTGTGCCAAAACCTTGGCATTCTGTTTATGACGTCATCAAATCCCCATGGCCACACGGCCAAGGCACACCCCCGTGTCTTTAGACCGCGTGTCGAATTAAATTTCACATTTAATGTGCAGACTTCACACGGCCTGGGCACACTACCATGTCCTAGGCCATGCCTCCTATGCGACTGAGACACACGGCCGTGTCTCTACCCGTGTGTTTACTACAAAGCTTACTGACTTGAAAAAAATTTTCATGCAAGGGACACACGGCTTGGTCACGCACCCATGGGACTGACCGTGTGTCACACACGGACAAGACACACGCTCGTGTGGACAAGAACAAGACTATTTGCCGAGCTCTTTTCTCCACCCTAACTTACATAACACAATACCATTCAACATATTACTAAACAACTCAGATTTTGCACTATATAACTTCATGAATAACTTCAACTTTTCATATATATATAAAAGAAACAGCCAACAAATATGGCTATATATACAAAAGTTTCTCATTCAAGGGGCCAACACACTCTTGGACAAAATAACAAAACAATATACTTAGTCTAGCCCCTATACATGCCATACTCAAATGTACTAAGTCTAAATATATCGAGGTGAGCTAATAGTGTGGGTGATCTTCCAATTATCTTCGTATCTCGACCCGACTCTTTAACTCCATAAGACAAGGAAAAGAAAAGGGGAGTAAGCTTTGAGCTTAGTAAGTTTACATGTAAACAAATAACATTATAGTATGTGCTAAACAATATAAATATAACATTATCTACTAAACATGAATAATCCACATTTATGGTCATGCTTACTCATTTCTTCCCTTACCACCTTCCAACCATATCGCAAGCTTAATGCTTACATTCATTAACATGCTTCCCTGCACTTAGCACCACAATATCACATATTTTAACACATCACAATTTCTTAATCAACCATTCGTAAGTTAATCACTCAGTGGCTCCGTATTTAGCCCATCATCAGTCATTATTAGGGTGGTATCGCACATATCCCACATCAGTCTTTATTAGGGTGGTATCGCACATAGCCCACCAAAAAGGATAGTTACGGTGGTATCGCACATAGCCCACCAAATGATAAATAAAATAGCCCATCAAATGATAAATAAACATTGGTATCGCAGACAACCCATTGTAATTAATTATTAAGGTGTTATCGCACTTAGCCCACCGTCGAATATTGATATTACTCATTTACATATCCATTCCATCATTCATATGAGAGCTATTCAATAACTACCACATTCAATTCACTTGAATCATGCATGTTCTCAATTGTGCCATGCACTAATTAGCAACAACAATGTATATATATATAAAATGCATCGTTTACACATAAACTTACCTCGGTGCAAAACGTTTCAATCGGCGGTTTAATCCGTAACCTTGCCTTTTCCCCGGTCAAGGTTAATTTCACGCTCTTCTCGATCTATAACAATAAAATTCATTCATTTAGATCATTCTATGATCATAATGTATCAAAATCTACACTTAGGCAAAAATGACCATTTTGCCCTTGTATTATGGCAAAATTACGATTTTGCCTCTAGGCTCGTAATTCATTTTTCAACTCACTTTCTCATTAAACACGCCTAGTTGAACATTTATTTATCTTAAAACTACTCACAAATCCAACTATTTCATGCATTTATGACACAATTTCAATCTTTGCATTTAAGTCCTAAATAGGTGTTTTCATGCTAACACCTTTCACAAAAGTTGTTTCTCATCTCCCTAACATTCATTTTCTTCCATAAAAACTCAGCTAACAACATAAACATCCTCATGGCAAGTCCCTAGGCTTTCAACCATATCACAAATTAGTCCCCTCATTAGCTAGCTTAAGCTTTGGGGACTCCAAAAACACAAAAATCATCAAAAATCATCATCAAAAGGACTTACTTGCAAGGATGAGATGTAGCTGAAATTTTCAAGATTTCAAACCCTTAAGCTTGCTGATATTTTCGGTGGGAGAGAAAAGAAAAATAAAATGATGATAGCCTTTCTTTTACTTAAACTTATTTTATTCATTTACTCACCAACTATTACCAAAATTTCGACTAAATTTAATGCTCTTATCCCCTTTGCATACCATGGCCAGCCATCACACTCCAAATGGCCTAATTGCACTTTAAGGACCTCTAATTTAATAATCTATGGCTATTAGACACCTCTACCTTGAAAAATAGAACTTTCGCACCTTATGCAATTTAGTTCTTTTTCACAATTAAGCATAAAATTGCTAAAATTAAAACATCAAAATTTTCATATAGCCATGTACTAATGCCATAACACATAAAATAATATTAAAATAATTTTCCTCAACCCCGGATTAGTGGTCCCAAGACCACTATTCTGACTAGCCTCAAAATCGGGCTGTTACAACTCTCTATTTCTTTAGAGATTTTCGCCCTCAAAACTGTTACCGGTAAAAAGGTTTGGATATTGCTCTCTTGATCGTGATGGGAAAGTCTTAAAATTTATATAATGAATGATCGAGCCTAGAAACTAACTATCACCACGATTGAGGCAAGCGCACCTATCGAACAGTAGTATAGTTTAGTGGCAAGACTAGAATTTCAAACCCAATGGAACCAAAAGTACTAATACTAACTTTTCTTTTTATTATTTAGCCTAAGAGTTAAGGGAATTGTTGTTTAATCTAAAATTAACTAAATACTAAGCTAAGGATGCTAAGACACAGAGAATGAATTGGGGAAAATACTTTTGGGAAAAACCAATTGATTAGGACAATACTTGAGGAAGAATCCACCTAGACTTCACTTGTTATTTAACTCTGAACCAGACGACTTATTCACTTGACTTGATCCGTAGGATTCCTTAATTTATATTAATACCTCTTCCGAGGCTACTAACGTCTAACCCTAGGTTGATTAATTGAAATCTCTTTCTAATTAAAATCCCTAGAATTGCATTAACTCAATCTACGGACTCCTATCTTAGGTTTGACCCTAATCCGACAGATTTTTGTCATCCTATTTCTAGGGTTGCGATCAACTCTGCTTAACTATGCTAGATCTACTATTAAACATGGACTTTTGTTCCACTTCCTAAGCGCATCAATACTTGAATCAATATCCTGAAATATCAAAGCAAAAATTAAGAAGACGTAATTAAGAACAAATCAAGTATTTATCATATAGTTCGAAAACAATAATAAGATCCGTCTTAGGTTTCATCCCCCTCAAGTATTTGAGGGGTTTAGTTCATAATCATAAGAGAATACATCTCAGAAGAAAATATAAAACAAAAAATAAGAAAAACCCTAAAACTCCCTAAAGAAAATTGAAGGGAAGATCATCCGTCTTGAGTATGACTCTGGCTTCTTGGGATTAATCAATTGGCTTTCTTCGAGTAAATCCCACAATTCTGACCTCTCTGGCTTGGCTCCTAATCCTTCCTGGACGCCCCCCTGAAGGTTGGCCTCTAGGGTATTTATATAGGCTTTTGGAATGTCTTTCTTTGCCTCTAAGTACCCTATTCTGAATAGAATTAAAACAGGTCACGGTAGGGACACGCCCATGTGGCACGCCCGTGTGAATCGAATCCAGGCCGTGGTCGGGTCTGCTAAAGAGGCACGGTCATGTGGCTTGGGCCCAGGCCATGTGCATTTTGTGCTTTGGCCCATTTTCTCCGTTTTTAGCCCGTTTCTCGTTCTTTTCACCTTCCGGTGCTCTTCTAAGTATAAAACATGAAATTAAAGGATTAGGAACACCAAATTCCACAATTCAGGGAATAAATCATCCAAAAGTATGCTAAATGTGGGATTAAAATCTGTATATATTACGGTTTATCATCTCTCATGGCTTCTTCCGGTTCTCACGTAGCCTCTTCTACACCGTGTTTTCTCTATAACACTTTTACTAAGGCTATGTCCTTATTCCTCAATTGTTTCACCTCTCAAGCCAAGATTTTAATTGGCTCCCCTTCATATGTCATATCCGGTCGTGTCTCAATTTCTGTTGGAGGAATCCCATGTGAAGGATCGAAGCGATAACGCCTTAACATCGATACATGGAACACATTGTGTATTTTCTCTAACTTTACTGGCAAAGCCAACCGGTATGCCACTGGCCAATCCTTTTGGTAATCTCATACGGCCCTATGATCCGCGAACTCAATTTCCCCTTTCGACCAAATCTCAATATTTTCTTCCACAGGGACACTTTCAGAAATACCCTATCGCCCACTTTAAACTCGATTTCCTTTCTTTTCAAATCTGCATACGAATTTTGTCAGTCCGAAGCAGCCTTCAAACTATCCCGGATCACTTTCACTTTCTCTTCAGTCTCTTTAACTAGATCAACCCCATGAATTTGCTTCTCACTCAGCTCGGTCCAATATAAGGGAGTCCGACACTTACGACCATACAAGGCTTCATACAGTGCCATCCGTATACTCGACTGATAACTGTTATTGTATGCAAATTCAACCAAAGGTAAGTATCTTTCCCAACTACCTTCGAATTCTAACACACAACATTGGAGCATATCTTCGAGAACTTGAATTACTCTTTCAGATTGGCCATCAGTTTGAGGATGGAATGCAGTACTAAAATTCAACCTTGTACCCAAGGCTTCATGTAACTTCTTCCAAAACCTCGAAGTGAATCTCAGATCTCTATCCGAGATAATAGATACGGGCACTTCATGTAATCTCATCACCTCCGCAATATACAACTCGGCTAACTTATCCAGTGAATAATCAACACGCACCGGTATAAAGTGAGCCGACTTCGTTAGTTTATCCACGACAACCCACACAACATCTTTCTTTTTCGGAGTCATAGGCAACCCCACCACAAAATCCATGGTAATCCGATCCCACTTCCACTCGGGAATCGTCACTGGCTGAAGCAATCCCGAAGGTACTTGATGCTCAGCTTTCACTTTTTGACAAATTAGACATCTTGTTACAAACTCAGAGATGTCCCTTTTCATACCCGGCCACCAATAAAATTTCTTCAGATCATTGTACATTTTCGTACGGCCCGGATGTACTGACAAATAACCACTATGTGCTTCATTTAATATCTTCCGAATCAATTCATCATTCTTAGGTACACAAATCCTATCATGAAACATCAAACAACCATCTGAACTCATCCAAAAATCAGAATCATCTCTCGATTCACACTTAGCTCTCTTAGCTTGCATCTCATTATCATTCTTTTGAGCTTCACATATCTGTTGAATAAATAGTGGCCTAGCCCTCAACTCGTTTAATATAGCACCATCGTTAGACAATGCTAAGCTCGTGCTTATAGCTCTCAAAGCATACAAGGATTTCCTACTCAGGGCATTCGCAACCACATTCGCTTTTTCCGGATGGTAATCGATTACTAGCTCATAGTCCTTCAATAATTCGAGCTACCGTCGTTGCCACAAATTTAAATCCTTTTGATCCATCAAATACTTCAAACTCTTATGATCCATGAATGATGGGCTCGAAACTAACTAATATTTCGATAAAGGCAAGCGCACCTATCGAACAGTAGTATAGTTGTGGTGAGTTCGGAATATCGTATCCTCAAGGACTAAAATTACTAGTAATAACTATCTTTTTATTATCTAGCCTAGTAATTAAGGGGATTTATTTTTAATCTCAATTTAACTAACTAATTTAACTAACTAAATAATTATGAACGTGATAGAGAGTGAATTTGGAAAATAATTTTAGAAAACTTATATGAGATAGGCAATACCTAAGGAAGAATCCACCTAGACTTCACTTATTACTTTTGATCCATATGGATTATTCACTTGACTTAATCCGTAGAAATCCTGATTTATGTTAATATCTCTTTCAAGACTAAAAACAACTGACTCTAGGTTGATTAATTGAAATCTCTTTCTAATTAAAACCCCTATTGTCGCATGAACTCGGTCTATGGATCCCCTTATTAGATTTGAATCTAATCCGGTAGATTTTCGTCGCCCTATTTCTAGGGTTGCAGTCAACTCCGCTTAATTGTGTTGATCTACTCTTAAACAAGGACTTTTGCTCCACTGAATAAGCACATTTGACTTGAATTAATAACCTGAATTATCAAAACAAGAATAAGTACTCACAATTAAGAATAAGAACAAGTATTTATCTTATAAATCAAACAATAATAAGATTTGTCATAGGTTTCATCCCCTTAAGTATTTAAGGGATTTAGTTCATACTGATAAAAGGAAACATCTTAAAATAGGAAAAACAACAAAACATAAGAAAACCCAAAAACTTCTAAAGAACTTGACGGGGGATCCTCAGTCTTGATGAGATCCTTCTTCTAAGTTGCTCCTGACGGCTGTCTTGGAGTATTTTCTGCCTTCTACTCGGCCTCTACCCGACGTCCTGTCGACCTCCCCTTTTAGGTTGGCCCCTAGGGCGTTTATATAGTCTTTGAGATGCCTTTCTTGGCCCACAAGTAACCTTTTCCAAATAGAACTAAACCTAGGGTCAGCAGGGACACGCTCGTGGTCGATAGTCCAGGCCGTGTTCAATTTTTCTTAGCACACACGGCTGTGTGGATTTGCCTATGTACGGTGGTCCAGGCTGTGTAGGCCTATTTTCTCCCTTTTTGGCCCGTTTCTCGCTCTTTTCGACTCCCTAAGCTCTCCTGAGTATAAAACATGAAATTTAGAGATTAGGAGCATTGAATTCATCCAATTCAATGGAAAATCATCCAAAAGTAAGCCAAGCACGGGGTTAAAATATGTGTAAAATATGGTCTATCAAGTATCCCCACACTTAAACCTTTGCTTGTCCTCAAGCAAAATTCTCAGCTCACGATCAAAACTAATTCTCAACTCACGATCAAAACTAACTTCCTCAATTTACAATTCTTATAAATAATTTTTTATCATAATTCATAGATAATTCATACATTGATAATTTAACTAAAAGAGTTCTAAAGATTCAAACAATCTAAGTCATAAAATTTTTATAGCACGAAAATATAGGTGTTTCCCCTTACCTAAATAATTACCTCTGATTCAAAATCGACAAGAATTTACATCCTCACTAAAGATTCACTCAAATCACTCAAAGTGTTTAAGGTTCAAATTAAGCACTCAAAACTCACACATGAAGAGTTAATCCCATAGACTTGCATGAAAATTAAATCTCCACCACTATAAAATGAGATGATACACATATCAAAAGGTCTTAAAAGGGTTGTAATGAGGCTTGGGTTAAAGGTTTGGATAAAGGCTGAATTAGAGGGTTAGAATCGAGATTAAATTTACCATTTACCTAACTAGAAAATAACTAATACTGAATAATTACATTGATTGAAAAATTATCACTAATAATACGAACTTCTTCTAAAGATGTGAAATTAACAGTTTACGCTCATAGCACTAATAATGAATAAATTTCCATTTTTTTTAAGAATAAAACATACAATAATAATATAGAATTTAACAACTGAAATAACGAAAATAGTTAGGCAACTGATCAAATCAAATCTCGACATAAAGGGACGTAAAAAAAAATTAGGAAAATTAAAAATTTGGTTTTAGGTTAATATTAGTGGGTGAGTCAAGAAATGGTTTATTAGGCTAAAAAGGGTTCAATAGGGGTTAATTATGAAGGTAGGCTTTTTAGTGGAATAAATAAGTTAATTCCTAGGTGCCTTTATCATCTTAGTATATCAAATCAGAAATGTGGTCTCGACATGTATAATCAAAGCAAGTTCTAGAATAACAGATCAATGTTGACACACTCATAATCAATAAAGTGAGCAAAAAATATATATGCTCTAAAAGGCTCAAAATCTCACAGAAATTATGGTTTTTGATGTCAACCTTGTAAATTTCAAACTTCAAAGTAATATTTGAATTTAGGGAAACAACCTAATAAATTTTAATTCTAAAAAATAGACTTATCATGCTTGATTCTCTAATATCTTAAAGTTTAAATCACTAATGCACAATTATCTATGACTTAATCCGAAACATATCAATGAAAATCATACATCAATAGAAGTTTCATTCTAATAGTAACATGAGAAAATTACTTAAGAATAAGATATAATTCAGGGATTTTCAAATAGTACTATAGTTAACCTCCCCACACTCAAGATGTATATTGTCCTAAATGTACAAAGATAGATAATATAGTAAGAAAATCATAAGAGAGGGAGAGGAGTGAAACTTCCTAAATCATGGATGAAGTCCTTGAAAATGAAACTTGTAGCAATGGAGCCACTGAAAGGCATGATGAACTAAACAAAGGTGAAGGTGGGGAAGAATATTCCAGTTCCTTAGTAGCACCTTGAACCTTTTGAAACTGTGAAGTCATCAGTAAAGTTTTAAGGGGTATTATTAAATGGGGTTCATTATGATTACTCAAAAACAACCAAAGATAAAAAGAAATCAACATAATTAATATAATTTAGAGACAAGAAAAGGAAATAGTTCAATAGTTTAAAACTTTAAATAAAATAAAGACAATGAAAAGAAAAATGAAAATAAATGGACTCAAAGGTCCTCATCCCCAGATAGATCGTGAGGTGGGGGTGGCGGCGATATGTGAAAATGCTGACAAATCTGTTGTAGCGTCGCCTCGATGCCATCAAATCGTCGAGCGTTGTCATTAAATTATTGCGTATAATACTGCTCGAACCTAGTGAGGTGCTCAGAAATGTCAGTAAGTGAAGCTACCGCATGAGCCGGTCGGTGTGGCGGTGGTGGTGCAGACAGTAGCTCCTCGTACAGTGGGGGGACATCATCAGTAATGTCCTCTAGGTCGTCCTGCCTGGTGGGTTGTGAGATCCGGTACTGGGAAGGATCAAACCCACGTCGGCGCTCAATCATACTCATGTGAAGCATTATCTGAATGCCCTGCGGGGACATCTGCTCGATAAGGGTGAGCGAGGAGGATTGAGCTGCGGTGTTGAGGAGCCCAAAATATCGAGCCAGGCGTGTGATGTATGGGCCCATGGAGATGAGCCCTCTCCTATGCTGCTCTGTCTGATGTTGAATGGCGGGGGAGATGAAGTAAGCTAAGTTGAAGACGCGCCCATTCACCATGCACCATAAAAAGTAGGCTTCGTGAGTGTTGACGACACAGGTGCTCTCTCACCTACCCGTCAAAGTATGAGTGAGGATAGCATGTAAATACCTTAATGATAACGCGAGAGCTAACGCTTTGGAGCGGCTGGGGTCATAGGTATTCGAGTCGGGGACTAAGTCTCTCTAACATGCAGAAGCGAAGTGATGGATGTGGCGATGGAGGTCCTCGAATTCGTCCTCCTCCATGAACCCCTCTGTGTAAATTCCTAAAGCGGCTCTGAACTGCGGGACACTCAGCTCACGTACGAGGCCTCCGAGATGGAATTGGATTGTGCCGGAGTCGTCAAAGTTCGTCATAACTGTCTGGAGGTGGAAAGTAGAGCAGAACTCCAAAGTGAGCTCTAGGTATGTAGGCTTGACGATATCAAGGAAGTTCCCCCACGGATCGGTGGATAATAGGGCTTGAACCGCGTCGGCTAGCTGGACCTGCTCTAGAGCGGCCCAATCAATACACCTCCTCACGCTGAGGGGTCGTGCGTGAAGTAATTGAAAGAGCTCTTCTTGAGGTTTCGAAGGAGACTGTAGGAATGGGTGGTGTACTTCGGTAGAAGCGCTTAAGGAGGTCGCACCGGCACCTTTCCGTTTTTTTGAAGCGGGAACCGTGATCTTCTTCCCACGTGGGGGAGTCATTATGTACCTGCAAAAGAACAAAAGGTTTTCAATGAATCAAATATCATCCTCAGCCACAAATGTACCTATTTTAGTGGTCCTAACCAATAGTATAATCCTAATAGTAAATTAGATTTGGCATGTAATGCTAAACTTAGATGATGAAATTAGATATAAAAATTGAAATATACTAAATTTAAATAATAGTAATTATCAAACTAAAATCAAACCAAACTAAATAACACACCAGAGAACTAATGAATTTGAAAAAGAAAAATAATAAGAACAAAAAAATTAGAGCACAAAAATAATTAAAAATCAATGAAATAAACAACAATGGTGGAGAAAGGTGAACCAATGGAGGTGTTTGAAGTGGTGGCACGGACGTGGCGTGGCGCAGGGGCGTGGTGTCGGACATGGGCATGGACTGCGTGCTTGGAAGCGTGAAAGAGGAAGGGGAAAGGAGAAAAATGAGGGGAAGAAGAGGAAAGGGAAGTGAAGGGGTGAGGGTGAATGGTCGCCGGTGGCCGGAATGGGAAAGAGAGGTAGGTTGTTTGGGGAAAACGGCTAGGGTTTTTGGGGGAGATGAGCCGTGGGTTGCTTTAAATAGGGAGTAGGGAACATGGTTAGAGGCCACGCCCGTGTGCCCTTAATTTAGCTCGCGTGTTTCGAGAATTTTGACTTAGGGCACATTTGGGTATTAGACCACGCCCGTGTTCCTTGGGCATGTTATGTCACACGGCCAAATCACATGGCCGTGTGATGTTTCATTCGTCTCTCCCACGCCAATGTCTAGGGTTACACGCTCGTGGTAATTAGTCAGTATCGACCACGAATTCAAGGCACGGGCGTGTCTCACGCCCGTGTGATTCTTTTAGTTTCAACCACAGCTTCTGGGCACGGGCGTGTCGCACGACCGTGTCATTTACTCAGTATCGACCACGGCTACATCGCACGGCCGTGGCTCTTTTATCACAACCTGTGTTTTCGAGTTAGTTTTGACCACGGCTGCATCGCACGACTGTGGTGTTTTATCGTAGCCCATGTTGGGGAAAATTTTTTCTTCCTTGGCCCGCACGGACTCCACCACGCCGTTGTCTCTTCCAGTGGTGTCCACACGGCCACGTCACGCCCGTGTGCTAGGTCGCGTGGTTAGGAAATCCTACGCCTAATAGATTGGTTAGTTCTTAGTTAGATGCTAAAATAAAAAATGAGGATGTTAGTGAGGTTAGTGCTCGGGTTGCCTCCCTAGAAGCGCTCGTTTAAAGTCTTAAGCTAGACTTACCCTATTTTCATTTCTCTATGAAGGTTCACGGAGCTGAAGCTCCTCTCTCATATCCCTAAAATCTTCACCATTATATATTTTAAGTCGTTGACCGTCTACCTTGAATGTACCATAAGTCGGAAGAGTTACCTCGATTGCGCCATAGGGAAAAATAGTTTTGATTACGAATGGACCTGACCATCTTGATTTCAACTTTCCAGGAAACAATTTGAGCTTTGAATTGTATAGTAGAACAAGATCTCCTACTTCGAATTGCTTCAGTTACTTCAAACGAGCATCATGGCGTCGCTTTGTTGCCTCATTATATAGACGTGAGTTCTCGTATGCATTAGCTCACCACTCATCTAGCTCATTCAACTGCATCATTCTTTTCTCACCTACAAGTTTAAGATCGTAATTTAAGAATTTTATAGCCCAAAATGCTTTGTGCTCTAATTCAAATGGTAGATGACAACTTTTTTTGTAGACAAGTCTATATGGGGATGTTACTATAGAAGTTTTAAAAGCGGTTCTATAGGCCCATAAAGCATCGTCTACTTTTAATGCCCAATCTTTCCTGTTTGACTCTATTATTTTCTCTAGAATATGCTTCAGCTCTCGATTTGCTACTTCCACTTGTCCACTGGTTTGAGGGTGATAAGGGGTAGCTGTTCTGTGGTGTACTCCATATTTCTTTAAGACTTTATCAAATTGAGTATTACAAAAATGAGTACCCCTATCACTAATAATTGCTCTGGGTGTTCCAAATCGAGAGAAGAGTTTCTTAAGAAATCTCACTACCACTCTAGCATCATTAGTAGGTAAAGCTTGAGCTTCCACCCATTTTGACATATAATCAATTGGTACTAAGATGTATTTATTCCCAAATGAGCTAGGGAATGGACCCATGAAATCAATACCCCATACATCAAATATTTCACATGATAACATATACGTTTGAGGCATTTCATCACGTTTAGAGATATTACCTATTCTCTAACATCTATCACACGAAGCAACATACCTGTTAGCGTCTTTGAATAGAGTGGGCCAATAAAAACCTGATTCAAGCATTTTATGTGCTGTCCTAATCCTACTGTAATGTCCTTCTGATGGTCCTAAATGGCAATGTTCTAGGATTTTGCTTGCTTCTACCTTGGTAACACATCTCTGAATTACTTGATCTGCACATATACAGAAAAGAAAATGGTCCTCCTAAAAATAGTTTTTCGCATCAGCAAAGAATCGCTTCTTTTGATGATGTGTTAACCTTTTTGGTAGGATGTTAGCAGCTAAGTAATTTGCAATGTATGCAAACCAAGGTACCTCGGAGTCAGATATAGCAAATAGTTGTTCTTTAGGAAACGAGTCATTTATCTCACTCTCATTGAGTTCTTTGATATGTGGATTTTCAAGCCTAAAAAGATGGTCTGTTGCAAGATTTTTAGCTCCTTTCTTATCTTGAATTTCCAAATCAAATTCCTGTAAGAGTAAAATCCACCTTATGAGTCGAGGTTTTGCATCAAATTTATTTAAAAGATAACGAAGAGCTGAATGGTCAGTGTAAACGACAACTTTAGATAATATCAAATACTGTCTAAATTTATCAAATGCAAAAACCACAGCTAGCAATTCTTTTTCTGTGGTGGTGTAATTTTCTTGTGCAGCCGTCAATGTTTTGCTAGCATAATAAATCGACTGAAAATGCTTGTCTCTTCGCTGCCCCAAAACCACACCTACTGTAAAGTCACTCGCATCACACATTAATTCAAAAGGTAAATTCCAATCAGGTGCAATTATAAATTTATTTTTAAGGGTATTAAATGCATCTAAACATTCCTGATCAAAATTCAAAGGTACATCTTTTTCTAGTAATTTTGTTAAAGGCTTAGTTATTTTAGAAAAATCCTTAATAAATCTTCTATAAAATCCAGCATGTCCTAAAAAACTTCTAATAGCCTTAACTAAACTAGGAGGAGGTAATTTTTCTATGGTTTCAATTTTCTTTATCAACCTCAATCCCTTTACTAGAAATTTTGTGACCTAATACAATCCCCTCTCGAACCATAAAGTGACACTTTTCCCAATTAAGCACAAGGTTCGTTTCCTCACATCTCATTAGAACTCTTTTAAAATTTTTAAGGCAAAGATGGAAAGAATTACCAAATACTGAAAAGTCATCCATAAATATCTCCATAATATCTTCCACTAGTTCATCAAAGATGGCTAGCATGCAGCGCTGAAAAGTAGCAGGAGCATTACATAATCCACAAGGCATTCTGTGATAAGAAAACGTATCGTGTGGACACGTAAATGTTATCTTTTCTTAATCCTCAGGAGCTATTTGGATTTGGAAGTAGCCAGAGAGTCCGTCTAGGAAGTAGTAGTACATATGCCCAGATAAACTTTCTAACATCTGATCAATGAAGGGTAAAGGGAAGTGATCTTTTCTCGTGGCATCGTTCAACTTCCTATAGTCAATGCAGACTCTCCAACCTATGACTGCTCTTGTTGGAATCAATTCATTCTTTTCGTTAGCTACAACAACCATGCCTCTCTTCATTGGAACAACCTGCACAGGACTTACCCAAGTACTGTCAGAAATAGGATAAATAACTCCAACATCTAGAAGTTTAACTATCTCAGCTTTAACAACTTCTTTCATGTTGGGATTCAATCGTCTTTGAGGTTGCACACATGGTTTATATTCATCTTCCATTAAAATTTTATGGGTGCAAAACGATGGACTTATCCCTTTAATGTCAGAAATCTTCCAAGCTATGGCTCTTTTATGCTCCTTTAGTACCTGTAGCAACTCGTCTTTCTCTTTGGGTTCCAGTTCTGAAGAGATGATTACTGGTAGTGTAGAATTATCTTCGAGGAATGCATACTCTAAGTGATTTGGTAACTGTTTCAATTCTAATTTGGGCGGTTCTTCAATAGAGGGTTTTTGTTTTAATTCGTCGTTTATTTCAATGCCATCATCTTTCTTTTGTCTTGGAGAAGAAATATTAGAATCCAACTCACTTTTTATCTTCCCTAACATATTGGTATCGTCATCTGCCCCCTCACCTTGGGTAAGACACAGTTCCAACGTGTCGGCATGTATGATTTCCTGAAAAGAATCTTGAATAAAATGATCAATGGCATCAATAAAATAACAGGAATCATCTTGCTCTCTAGAATATTGCATAGCATCGTAAATTTTAAAAATAATTTCCTCGTCGCCTACCCTTAGCGCAAGTTTACCATCACCTACATCAATAACAGCCCTAGCAGTAGCTAAAAAGGGGCGTCCTAAAATTAAAGGCACCTCAATGTCCTCATCAATGTCAAGCACAACAAAATCCATAGGGAATATAAATTTATCAACTTTTACCAGAATATCTTCAATAATTCCCCTAGGATATTTAATAGATCTGCCAGCTAATTGAATACTCATCCTAGTGGATTTTGGTTCCCCAAGACCAAGCTGCTTGAACATTTTATAAGGTATTAAATTAATACTGGCACCTAAATCAGCTAGTGCTTTCTCAATATTTAAACTACCAATTAAACAGGGAATAGTGAAACTTTTTGGATCTTTCAATTTGGTTGGTAGCTTATTTTGGAGAATAGCTGAACATTCCTCGTTAAGTTCCACTGTCGATAGCTCTTCAAACTTCCTTTTATTTGTTAGAAGCTCTTTTAGGAATTTTGCGTATGTCGGCATCTACGAAATAGCTTCAACGAAAGGTAAGTTAATATGTAATTGTTTAAAAAGTTCAAGAAATTTACCATATTGTGCGTCTAAGTGATCTTTCTTCAGCTTTGCTGGATATGGGATCAGTGGTTTATATTCTTTAAGTACCGGTGTTACATTCTCGTTTACGTCCTCACTTTTTTCCTTATTAGTTTCTTGTGGCATCTTCTTTTCCGCTTCAACTAATACCTTCCCATTGCTTAGTTTTACTGCATTCACTTGCTCTTTTGGTTTAGGTTCGGTATTACTAGGTAAACTACCTGGTTGCCTTTCGGAAACTAACTTGGTCAGCTGTCCTATTTGATTTTTAAGCCCTTGAATAATGTTTGTTGATTTTTCAACGCTGTTTCAGTATTTTGGAAATGAGTTTTCGATGCCGAAATAAACTTTGCTAGCATATTTTCAAGGTTCGGTTTTTTCTTTTGTGGGTAAGTTTGCTGGTGAAAGCCTGGAGGGGGTTGTTGTCTCTGATTTCCTTGGCAACCCCATGAGAAATTTGGGTAGTTCCTCCAACCTGGATTGTAAGTGTTACTATAAGGGTTATTTTGAGGTCTAGAATTGTTACCCATATAGTTCATCTGTTCGCTTTCTATGCCAGTGTTATAGGATGGATATTCTATATTATTCATTCCTCCTCCATTCATATCACACTGCATCACTGGATGTACCTACGAAGCACCATACAAACCATCAATCTTTTTATTTAACAGTTCTACCTGGTTTGATAGCACGGTAACTGCGTTGAGGTTGAAAACACTGGCGACTTTTGTCGGCTTTGTTCTCATAACTTGCCATTGGTAGTTATTCAGTGCCATCTCTTCTATAAATTCATAAGCCGCTTCAGGGGTTTTGTTATTTAGGGTTCCACCGGCGGCTGAATCAATCAACTGCCTAGTTGAGGGGTTCACACCATTATAAAAAAGGTTTGAACCTGTAGCCACAAAGGTAACCCATGGTGAGGGCATATCCTTATTAGATCCTTATATCTCTCCCAGGCATCGTAGAGTGTTTCTTGATCCATCTACACAAAAGAAGAAATATCATTCGTCAACTTAGCCATTTTAACCGGCGAAAAATATTTTAACAAAAATTTTTCGGTCATTTGATCCAATGTAGTGATTGATCCTCGTGGTAACGAGTTCAACCACTGTTTAGCTTTGTTTGTCAACGAGAAGGAAAACAACCGAAGGCGAATGGCATCATCAGAAATGCCATTGATTTTGAAAGTACCGCATAATTCTAGAAAATTTGCTAAGTGATTGTTTGGATCCTCATCCTGCAAACCATCAAACTGAATAAATTGCTGAATCATCTGAATAGTGTTAGGTTTCAGCTCAAAATTATTTGCAGCAATAGCAGGTCTAACAATACTTGACTTAGTTCCTGTTAAATTAGGTTTAATATAATCATACATAGTACGAGGAGCAGTTGTAACAGCCCGGTTTTGGGGCTAGTCAGAACAGTAGTTTCGGGACCACTAATTTGAGGTGGAGGAAAATTATTTTGATATTATTTTATGTGTCGTAAGATGTTTATAGGGATGCATGAGAATTTTGGTACCTCAATTTTAACGATTGATTGCGTAATTGCGAAAAAGGACTAAATCGCATAAAGTGCGAAAGTTTCAAACTTCAAGTTAGAGGTGTCTAATTGTTAAAGGATATCAAAATAGAGGTTTTTAAAGTGAAATTAGGCCATTAGATCTGTGTTGGCCGGCCATGTAAGCTAGGGAGACAAGAGCATTAAATTTTGGTCAAATTTGGTGATATTAGGTGGCTATAATGAATAAAATAAGATAAAGAAAAGAGGAAGCTATCATCTTTTTCATTCTCTTCTTCCTCCACCGAAATTTTAGCAAGGAATAGGGGTTTTGAAGCTTAAACTTTCAGCCAAGATATCCTCTAGCAAGTAAGTGATTTTAGAGGTCTTTCTTGGTGATTTTTGTGTTTTTGGAACCCCCAAAGCTTAAGCTAGCTAATGAGGGGACTAAATTGCAATATGGTGGAAAGTCTAAGGACTTGCCATGAGAGTATTTATGTTGTTAATTGAGTTTTTATTAAAGAAAATGAATGTTAGAGAGATGAGAAACAACTTTTGTGAAAGGTGTTTGCATGAAAACACCTAAATAGGACTTAAATGCAAATAATGGATTTGTCATAAATGCTTGAAATGGTGAGAATGGTGAGTAGTTGTAAGAGAAATAAATGTTCATCTAGACTTGTTTATTGAGAAAACGTGTTGAAAAATAAATCACTAGCCTAGTGGCAAAATCGTAATTTTGTCATAGTACAAGGGCAAAATGGTCATTTTTTCCCAAGTATAGATTTTGATGTAATATGATCATAGAATGATCTAAATGAATTGAATTTCATTGTTGTAGATCAAGAAGAGCATGGAATCAACCTTGACCGTAGAAAAGGCAAGGTGACAGATTAAATCGTTAATTAACACTTTTTGGATCGAGGTAAGTTTATGTGTGAACAATGCATATTTGTGTAAACATTATGTTGCTAATTAGTGTATGTCATGATTGAGAACATGTATGGTTCAAATGGATTGAATGTGGTAGTCATTGAATAATTACTGTGTGAACGATGAAATAGTTATATAAATGTGTAATGACGACATTTGTTGGTGGGCTAAGTGCGATACCACCTTGTTGCTTAATTATGATGGGCTATGTGCGATACCATCATCTATTCATCATTTGGTGGGCTATGTGCGATACCACCGTAATTAATATTTTTGGTGGGCTAAGTGCGAAACCACCGAGTAAGTTGACTATGAGTAATGGAATTAGAGATAGTGATGTGTTGTATTATGTGACTTTGTGATGCTAAGTGCAGGGAAACCTGTTAATGAAGGTATGTATTAAGGTTGTGATATGGTTGGAATGTGGGAATGGAGAAAATGAGTAAACATGATCATGAATGTAGATTGTTTCTTGCTTAGTATGTAATGTTATGTAAATGTTTAATACATGTTATAATGTTATATTGTTTACATGTAAACTTACTAAGCTTAAAGCTTACTCCCCCTTCTCTTTTCCCTTGTTTTATAGAGTTTAAGAGCCAAGTCGAGATACTAAGATATTCAGAAGATCGCCCACACTACCAGCTCACCTTGGTATACCTAGTCTTAATGATTTTGTACATGGCATGTATAGGGGCTAGACTAGTAGGATATTTTGTCATTTTGGCCAAGATGTATTGGCCCTTGTTAAGATAACTATTTTGTATATTGCCATGGTTGATAGCTCACCTTATCAATTATGAAATTACAAAATTATCTTTGGAAGTTTATATTGAAATTATGAGATGTTTATTAGTGTGTTGAATGGGATTGTGTAGTGTAAGCTATAGGGGTGCAAAGAGCTTGGCAAACAGCCTTGTTCTTGTCCACATGGGTAGGCACACGGGCGTGTGTCTAGGCCGTGTGTGACACACAATCAAGCCGTGGGTGTGTGCCCAGGCTGTGTAAAGTCTGCATCTTGAAATTGGAATTTGAATTGTCACACAGTTGAAGCACACGGACGTGCCCAGGCCGTGGGGAAATAATTAGAGGCGACCACGGTCCAGCCATATGGGCGTGTGTCCAGGTCGTGTGACTCAAGTTAGTGTCGACCACGGGCGTGGAACACAAGTGTGTCATCTAGTCCATGGGTGTGTGACCCCTGTTTAGGTGAAAATTTTCTAAAAGCGTCAAAGTTTCCGATTTATGTCTGATATTTTCCGGTGGTTAGTATAGGGCCCTATAGGCCCATTATAAGGAAGTTAGATGTAAGATTCCAAATGTTTGAATTTGGAATAGAATTTGCTAACTCAAACTTATATGACCAGGTGAGTCGAGTCAGGTAATGCCTCGTGCCCGATTTCGGTTCAAGATACAGGTAAGGGGTGTTACATTTAGTGGTACCAGAGCTATGGTTTAGTCAGTTCTAGGACTACCGTAGCATATGTAGGAGTCTAGCTATGCATGCCATAAGTGTATGATGATAGTGTGGTGGCTTCTGATGATTTTGAACTTGTTTTATGTAGTATATGGATCCCGAACAATCGGCTGCTAATGATGCAGCTAGTAATGCGCAGGCTCCTGCGCAAGGGACCGTGTCTGTGTAGAGTAGCTCCGAGACTAGGGGTCATAGAGAAGATGCTCGGGAAGCCTTTCTTCAAATGATGAGTAACTGGTACACTGAGTATGTATGAGCAAACCCCAATGCTCAACCTCCTCCACCCCCACCTAAACTTTAGCCAGTTCCTGTGGCTCTCCAAGGTATAGAAATGGTGAGGACAACTAAGCCCCCGGTAGACAAAATTCGGAAGCAAGGGGTTGAGGATTTTCAGCTAATACAGATGATGATCCTAAGCGAGCAAAGTTCTGGCTTGAGAACTCAATGAGGGTTTTTGATGAAATCTCCTGTACACCTGAGGAGAGCTTGTAATGTGCTGTGTCTTTGCTAAGAGACTCGGCATACCATTGGTGGAAAACGTTGGCATTAGTGGTTTTTAAAGAGAGGGTAACGTGGGACTTCTTCTTGGAAGAGTTCCGAAAGAAGTATATAAGTCAACGGTTTGTAGACCAGAACCGAAAAGAATTCCTTGAGTTAAAGCAAGGAAAAATGACTGTGGCGGAATATGAGCGTGAATTTGTTAGGCTCAGCAAGTATGCGCAAGAATGTGTATCCACGGAAGCTATCTTATCCAAGAGATTTGAAGATGGGTTGAATGAAGATGTCAGACTCTTAGTCTGGATTTTAGAGCTAAAAGAATTTGTGGTAATGGTGGATAGGGCTAGTAAGGCCGAAGAATTGAATAAGGAAAAGAGGAAGGCCCTGAGTGAGGCTCGGGATGCAAGGAAGAGGCCGATGAGCAAATCATGCCAAGCTCAATCGAAGAGGTCCCAGGAAGTGAACCCTCGGATGACTACATCAGTCTGGTATTCGCAAAGAGAGCGAGGCAACACGTATTCGAGTTCAAAAGTTCAGGCCACCTCAATGGCAAGTGTGGCCAATCCAAAGTCTAAGCCAGAGTGCCCAAGTTGTGGTAGACATCACACTGGGGAGTGTTACGGAAGAAATCGAAATTGTTATAAGTGTGGATCCCCCGGCCATCTCATCCGAAACTGTCCTGAAAGGGATGACAAGGAGAGGAAGCAAGAGATAAGATCAAGCAGTGCATCCTTTAGAGGTAGACCACAAAAGAACTCGGGAG
Organism: Gossypium australe; assembly: GCA_005393395.2. Taxonomy (NCBI): domain Eukaryota; kingdom Viridiplantae; phylum Streptophyta; class Magnoliopsida; order Malvales; family Malvaceae; genus Gossypium; species Gossypium australe. The sequence continues at coordinate 24,601,118 of CM016615.1, forward strand.
GTGGGACTAGTGGTAGAGGTGTATCATGAGACACTACTGTGAGGCCAGAGGGTCAGGCGCCAACAAGAACTTATGCTATTCGCGCACGAGAAGAGGCGTCATCGTTGGATGTAATAACGGATACATTCTCTCTTTATGACACCTCTATTATTGCTTTGATTGACCCGGGGTCAACCCATTCTTATATTTGTATGAGATTGGCATCTAGTTTGAGTATGACTATTGAGTCTACTAAATTTGTGATAAAGGTGTCAAACCCACTAGGTAAACAGGTGTTAGTTGACAAGGTGTGTAGGAACTGTCCTTTGACAATTAGGGGTCATTGTTTTCTGGCAAACCTTATGTTGTTGCCGTTTGATGAATTCGATTTGATTCTTGGTATGGATTGGTTGACTACCCATAGTGTTTTAGTGAATTGTGGTAGTTAATTTATTAAATTGAAATGTGAAAATAGGGATGTTATTTGGGTTGAATCAGGTAAGTCAGATAGTTTACCAGTGATCATCTTTTCTTTCTGATCTTCTCAAAAGCCGAAATTCCCTAGGAGTTGCCGAATTTTCTGTGTTAAGGTAAGTGTCGATTTCTTCTGTTCTTTTGTCTTCTCTTTCAGTTTTTAGAAGACAAAGCTGAAAGGCTAATGGATTGTTGGTTTCTTGTGTTTACGTGTTGGGCGACATTCGGGAATTGAAGTAGATCGCTTAGATCTAAAATCCAGAACCGTTAGTCTCTGAACCTCATATCTCTCTTTTCGGGATTTCTAGGTAAGGGGTTCTCTTTAGATTCGTTATCGTAATTGTGATCTTAACCATATGTTATGATAAGGTCTTTTAATGGAATTAAATATCGATCAGGCGAAGGAGGGGATTAGATCTGTAAAACCAATCCCTAAGTTTAAGAAACGAGCGGTGTCAGCAGTACGGGATTGGCCACCGGGTTGTGGACCGGCCTCAAAACAAAACCTTAGACAGATAGCAGTCGTATCGGCTTTTGATAGTGTCAACATAGAAAGTATCGTCTTGACTATAATCAGGTGTGTAGATCTCTAACACACTAACTAATCTGTACTATATATATGTTTTAGGCTAAAAGTCGAAAAAAGGCTGTATAGACAGTAGGATTACCCGAAAAGGGTAGGCAAGGGATGCCAAGTACGTAATCATAGAAACTTCTCTATGTGTATCGATGTATGTGATAATCTGCAATCTCTTAGGTAGTATATTGTTTTGATTCTACATGAATGTATGCATGGGATGGGGGTTAATATGATGAAAGGGGAAGAGCATGTTAATAGGTCACTTGGTGATCGGTGGTTAAACCACGAATTGTAAAATTAGGTCACAATAGTGATCGGTGGCTAAGCCACATTAAATTCATTCCTGATTGCTAGGAATAGGCAGCATGACTGTCGATATGGTGTGTAGCGGTTGGTGGGTTGATTGTAGAAATCCCCGAGGTGTGTTGGCTGGTACGGGCTGGTGTGTAGAGGATGGACTTTTAGGTTGGGTTGGGCCATGTTGCATGTAAATATTTTGTTGCCATTGTGTATGGGTTAAGGCCCATAATGTGCTTGTGGGCCTCAAGCCTTTTATGTGTTTTCAGGATTTGCACACTGAGTCTTGGTGACTCACCCTTTTATTTCCCTGACTTTTCAGATGAGCAGTAGATCGCGGACATGGGAGCCGAGGCGGACTCGAGGGGCCATCAAGTTATTTATTTTCATAAACTATTTCAGGTTTTCTTTTAAGTTTTAATTTTTGGGACTATTTATGTAATAAGGCCTCCATAGCTTAGGTTTTAAATTTATATTCGTTAGTGTTTACAGTTGTAAATTTATGTTCACATACTTATTTATAAGAAGAGATAAAATGGGATTTTCAAACAAGTTTTTTAAAAAAAAAAACCCACAAAGGTTTTCTACAAATATCACTTATTTAATGAATACCTACATAAACAAAGCCAAGTTTTCAAAACAACGCATTATTGAAGAGTTTTTCAAATGAGATACATGCTCTCTTAAAAGTAAACAAGGAACTTCGTTTTTAACATTTCAACCCGTAACATGCCAGATCTGGTCGTAGCGTTTGGGCCGGGTTTGGGGTGTTACATTTTGGTATTAGAACCCAGTTGCAAAACTCGGGCTGTAAAATGGGTCCAATAGTGTTTTGAAAATTGATGTGAATTTGAGAAAAATGCTTTAGTTTGAGATATGGCCTTCGAGTCTACCGGCACCAGATCCACACAGGTAAGTATTCTAACTTTTGATGTGATATACATGTTGGGTTTGATGGGCTTGATGGACGTAGACTAGTATGATAGACATTAATGGACTTTAGGCTTTGTTTAAACAACTTTTTAAATTCATAAGACTTAATCTAATTTAACATGTCTGTAAACAAGTCGCTGGGTTAGGATGTGGCAACAGGCATACGCATGTCTAGGACTGGATTCAGGGAGAGCTTGGTATTTAAGCGGTCCTAGTGACTCACCTCCTATTCGCTGGAATCCTACCTGGTGTGTAGTGACTGTTCATCTTAGCCACAAGGACTTGTTGACGGGCTCAAAATTTATAATTAAAACCCGAAAGGGACCAGCCACCCTATTTCGTAAAATTACTAAAATACCCTCTAGTTTTGTAAAATTTCTGAAATACCCTTGATTTGTGAAAATTTCCCAGAATACCCTCGATTTGTAAAACCACTAAAATTTGTGAAATTATTGAAGCACCCCTGGTTGGCAAAATTACCAAAATACCTATGTTTTGCAAATTAACCCGAAAACCCTTAGATTTCCAAAAGTACCTGGTTTGCAAAATAAAATTTTCCGAAATACCCCTGTTTTTTTAAAAAAAAATTCAAAATACCCCTGTGTTACGATAATACCAAAATACCTCTATTTCGCAAAATCACCAAGGTACCCTATTTTGAGGAATTACGAAAATACCCTATAGGACAAAACTACGGAAATACCCCTGGGTAGAGAAATGATGAAATTACCCTCATGTGATGAATGTGAGGTATGTTGATGTATGATGGTTGAATGTATGTGGTTCCTAGAACTAGGAGGTACAAACTTGAGACTGAAACCCGTAGCTATAATCTCGAATTCGAAAGAACTACTTTTGAAACTACTATCCATAAGATTGTTCGTGGTTAATCAGTGAAAGAAATTAATAATTCATAAAATTTCTAATCAGATAAACACGAATCGGTAGAATGAGTACAAGAGGTCGTGGACGTCTGTCGCGTGGCCGTGGTAGGGGTAGGATGGCCGTGTCAGAACCAGTAGGATCTGGCCACGAGTCAGGAAACAAGATGCCAGTTCCACCAGTTGCGGAGCCTGAATTTCAGGATCAGACGGCCGGAGATGGTGCGGTATCTCAGGCGATGTTAAGGGTTTTAGAGAGGGTTGCTGGGGCAGGCATAGGCACAGGAGCCCGGAAATCTGTATCGGAGCGACTTAGAGCCAATGGGGCAGAAATGTTTAGGGGAATTTCCGGTATAGCCCCGAGTACAGCTGAGTATTGGTTGGAGGCGGTTGAGCGTATAATGGATGATCTAGATTTCACGGAAGAAGAAAAGCTGAAAGGGATTGTATCTCTCCTGCGGGATGAAGCTTATCAATGGGGCTTACGGTCAAGGATGGTTCGGTGGCTGACCGTATCACCTGGGATTTCTTCAAAACAGCATTTCAGGGTAAGTATATTGGGACAAGTTATGTGGATGCGTAGCGTAGAGCGTTTCTGAATCTGGTTTAGGGGAGTAGGTCGGTGGCGGCGTATGAATCGAAATTCTTACGCCTCAGCCGTTATGCTCGAGGGATAGTGGCCACAGACCATGAACGCTGTGTTCGATTTGAAGATGGTCTGAGGGAAGATCTGCGCGTACTGATAGCACCACAGCGGGAGAGGGAATTTGCTGTGCTTGTGGAAAAAGATAAGATAGCTGAGGAGGTTAAGCAGACAGAAAAACTGAATCGGGATAGAGATAGGGGAGGAAGTAAGAGAAATTTTGGATCATTGGGGACAACTGAGCGTACTCAGAAAAGGCTTAGGTCAGATGGACCGAGTCGGAATGAGAGACCTACTGCTGCTAGTCAGGCACAGAAGTGTGCTCGATGTGGCAAATTCCATGTAGGTGAGTGTTGGGCGGGCAGTGGGAAGTGCTTTAGGTGTGGATCTACGGACCACCAAGTTAGAAACTGTCCGCAGCAACGGAGCAGTGAAGGGCCCATAGGTCAAGGGAATGCCCAGCCGAGAAGAGGAGGTCAGCAGCTAGAAAAAGGTCGTGGTTCGACCAAAGGTGGTAACGGTTCCGGTCGAGGTCGTGGGGCACCAGGCCAAGGGGCAGGAAACACGGAGGCAAGACAGTCGGGGTTAGTCTATGCTGTCAGACGTCGAGAGGAGGCTGACGCACCAGATGTCATAACCGTTACGTTTTTAATTTTTGGCTTACCTTACACTGCATTGATTGACATTGGGTCGATGCATTCCTATGTTGCTAGTAGGGTGTCTGACACTTTAAGCGTAGATTCTAACATTTCCTCTAGGGAGATGACTGTAGTTAGCCCATTAGGACATTCTGTGGTGGTAAACAAGCTTTATCGGGAAGTACCTTTAGAAGTTCAGGGGATAGTTTTCCGGACGGATCTAATGGAATTGCCGTTCGGGGAGTTTGATCTGATTTTAGGCATGGATTGGCTGGGGAAGTAATGTAGATTGTGCAGCCAAGAGTATGGTATTAAAAACCCCCGAGGATGGCGAAGTGTTGGTAAAAGGTGAAAGGGGGAACTGTTTGTCGAATGTGGTGTCTGCCTTAAGAGTAGAAAGGATGGTGAGAAAAGGATGCGAGGAAATTTTAATGTTCGTTCGGGCTCTAGAAGCCAAGGAACTAGCTGTCGGGGACGTCAGGACGGTGAAGGAATTTCCTGATGTTTTCCCAGAAGAGCTTCCGGGTTTACCCCCGGATTGTGAAGTGGAGTTTGGTATCGATCTTCTTCCGAGAACAGCGCCAGTATCTATTGCTCCATATAGAATGGCGCTGAAAGAGTTGGTGGAATTGAAAGCGCAGATCCAAGAGTTGCTGGACAGAGGGTTTATTCGACCAAGTGTGTCGCCTTGGGGAGCGCCGGTGTTATTCGTTAGGAAGAAGGATGGATCAATGCGTATGTGCATTGACTATCGCTAGCTGAATAAGTTGACCATCAAAAATAGATACCCTCTACCGAGGATCGATGACTTGTTCGATCAGTTGAAGGGGGCTTCGGTCTTTTCAAGGAGGCGGATATTCATAAGACGGCCTTTAGGACTCGCTATGGTCACTACGAATTCATGGTGATGCCATTTGGATTGACCAATGCACCAGCGGCGTTTATGGATATGATGAACCGAGTGTTCCAACCCTACTTGGATCGGTTTGTCGTGGTATTTATAGATGATATCTTGGTTTATTCAAGATCAGAAGAGGAGCATGGTTTTGCAGATTCTGAGGGAGAAGCAGTTGTATGCCAAATTCAGTAAGTGCAAATTTTGGCTAAGTGAAGGTACTTTTCTAGGTCACGTTGTGTTGGCAGAGGGGATTAAGGTTGACCCTCGAAAAATTGAAGCGGTGTTGGATTGGAAGCCGCCTAAATCGGTAGTAGAAATTCAGAGTTTTCTTGGTTTGGCTGGGTATTACAGAAGGTTTGTGGAAGGATTTTCTTTAATTGCGACACCATTGACTAAGTTGTTACGGAAAGGGGTTCCGTTTGTTTGGTCTGACAAGCAACAAGGGAGTTTCGAGGAGTTGAAAAGGATTTTGACTGAGGCTCCGGTGTTGATTCAGCCGGAGGCTGGGAAGGAGTTCGTGATTTACTATGATGCTTCACACATGGGACTAGGATGCGTGTTGATACAAGATGGAAAGGTTGTTACGTACGTATCTCGGCAGTTAAGACCGCACGAAGTAAATTATCCAACCCATGATTTGGAATTGGCGGCGGTGGTTTTTGCTTTGAAGATCTGAAGGCATTATCTGTATGGGGAGAAATCTGTCATTTTACCGATCATAAGAGCTTAAAATACCTTTTGACTCAGAAGGAGTTGAATCTAAGGCAAAGGAGGTGGATCGAGTTGTTAAAGGATTATGACTGCTCGATCGAGTACCATCTAGGTAAAGCTAAGATGGTGGCGGATGCCCTGAGTCGTAAAGTAATCTCTGACTTGAGAGCAATGTTTGCTCACCTTAGTTTATATGATAATGGGAGTTTATTAGCTGAACTTCAAGTGAAACCCTCTTGGGTCAGTCAGGTTAAGGAGAAGCAGCAGACTGATGAGTTGTTAAAGGGGAAGTTTCCGGTAGGATCAAGTGTGGGGTCAACGGAATTTAGTGTGAATGAGGAAGGACTATTATGTTTTCAAGGGAGAGTGTGCATGTCGAAAGATCCTGAGTTGAGGCGTAGGATTATGCAAGAAGCGCATGGTAGTCCATACACTATGCACCCTAGAGGGAGTAAGATGTATCGGGATTTGCGAGTACAGTTTTGGTGGCTGGGCCTAAAACGAGAGGTGACCGAATTTGTGGGGAAGTGTTTGACCTGTCAGCAGGTAAAGATGGAACATCAGTTACCATCAGGGTTGTTGCAGCCAGTGAAGATTCCACAATGGAAGTGGGAAAGGATCACAATGGATTTTGTTAGTGGGCTACCTCTTACGCCTACTAAGAAAGATTCGGTCTGGGTGATTGTTGATCGCTTGACGAAGTCTGCTCACTTCATACCAGTATGGGTCGATTACTCTCTGCAGAAATTGGCTAAGTTATATATAGCGGAGGTAGTGAGGTTGCATGGAGTACCAGTATCAATCATATCGGACAGGGACCCTAGGTTCACATCACGATTCTGGAAGGCGTTGCATCAAGCGTTGGGTATGAAGTTGGATTTCAGTACAGCGTTCCATCCTCAGACCGATGGACAGTCTGAGCGGGTAATTCAGATCTTGGAGGACATGTTGAGAGGTTGCGTCATTGATTTCAGGGGTAGCTGGGAAGAATTTATACCATTAGCGGAGTTTGCATACAATAACAGTTACCAGTCTAGTATTCAGATGGCGCCCTATGAAGCATTGTACGGGCGAAAGTGTCGTACTCCTACCTGTTGGACGGAATTAGGGGAACGTCGGATGTTAGGTCCAGAGTTGGTGACCGAGACCGAGAAGAAGGTTGAGTTAATTTAGGCTCGATTAAAGGAAGCGTAGGACAGACAGAAGTCCTATGCTGACCTAAGGCGTAAGGACATAGAATTTGCAATGGGTGACAAGGTTTTCTTGAAGGTGTCGCCATGGAAGAAAGTACCGAGGTTTGGACGGAAAGGTAAATTAAGTCCCAAATTTATCGGACCTTATCGGGTGTTGAAATGAGTGGGACCCGTAGCTTATCAGCTAGAGCTACCTCCTGAGCAAAGCCAGATTCACAATGTGTTTCATGTCTCTATGTTAAGACGCTATCGTTCGGACCCATCTCATGTGGTGCCTGTGGAAGAAATCAAGGTAAGACCCGACCTATCCTTTGAAGAGGAGCCAATAGAGATTTTAGATCGTGATGTCAAAGTGTTGCGAAGGAAGACGGTTCTGTTGGTTAAGGTTCTGTGGCGGAATCACGGTTTTGAGGAGGCTACTTGGGAACCAGAGGAAGCGATGCGGCAGCAGTACCCACATCTATTTTGACCAAGTAATTTCGAGGTCAAAATTTCTTTAAGGGGGTAGAACTGTAACATCCTGAATTAATGGGCCTTTGCATTTGATGTGTGTTACGTTTAATGTGCTAATTAGAGTGTTTAAGGGGTTCAGATTGGGCACAGGATTGGGCTGAGGCCTTAGTTAAAATTTTCTGTTTGGACACTCTAGTGGAAAGCCAGTTAGGATAGGGCTTAAAAGATGTTGTCTGTGTTTTAAGACACAAATGGGCTTGTGGCCCAGTGGCAAAGTGGCGCCACTTAGAGAGCAAACAGGAGGCGTCAGCGGAGGAGGCTCAAGTTCGAGTCGCATGAAGCCCAATTTTCTTAGTTAATTTTAATTATTTTCGGCATTTAAATGGATAGAGTGGGACGGCAATAAGGCTTAAAAATAGGAAGATTTGCTCGAGTGGATAATGCTAATAATATGGCAAATAAAGGAAGGAAGAGGTGGTGTTATTTAGGCCTCTTTCGGAGGTGTGAGTAGATAAAGATAAGGGAGAAAGGGTAGGAGTTATCTGCTGATCAACAGTGGTGGCCGAATTTCCAACTCTAAGAGGAGGGAGGAATCAGTTTTAATGAGCCTAAGGGTTGCCGAAATTTCCCTTGATTAATAGCTTAATTTAGTTTTAAAAAGGGGCATTTTCAGGTTTTAGGTAGTAGGTGACGAAATTTTGTGTTTAAGTGAGGGGAATATCTTTTTTATTTTCGGCATTAGGGTTATATTTTCCTATTCTCTTCTTCAATTTTGGCATTTGGGTTTTTCCTCTCATTCTTTTCTCTCATTCTCTGCTTAAGCCGAAATCCCTAATCCTATTCTCTTATCTCCACTTTTATGCAAAAGCCGAAATTCCATTGTTTTCTCTGCTTTCATCTCCATAGCTGAATACCCTTGTCTATTCCCTTCTCTTTGCCGATTTCTACATCAAAGTCAAATCTTCATAGATCTCTTGAGATCATCTTTTCTTTCTGATATTCTCAAAAGCTGAAATTCCCTAGGAGTTGCCGAATTCTCTGTGTTAAGGTAAGTGCCAATTTTTTCTGTTCTTTTTTCTTCTCTTTCGATTTTTAGAAGACAAAGCCGAAAGGCTAATGGATTGTTGGTTTCTTGTGTTTACATGTTGGGCGACATTCGGGAATTGAAGTAGATCGCTTAGATCTAAAAGCCGGAACCGTTAGTCTCTGAACCTCATATCTCTCTTTTTGGGATTTCATGGTAAGGGGTTCTCTTTAGATTCTCTTTAGATTTGCTATCGTAATTGTGATCTTAACCATATGATATGATAAGGTCTTTTAATGGAATCAAATATCGATCAGGCGAAGGAGGGGATTGGATCTGTAAAACCAATCCCTAAGTTTAAGAAACGAGCGGTGTCAGCAGTACGGGATTGGCCACAGGGTTGTGGACCAGCCTCAGAACAAAACCTTAGACAGATAGCAGTCGTATCGGCTTTTGATAGTGTCGACATAGAAAGTATCGTCTTGACCGTAATCAGGTGTGTAGATCTCTAACACACTAACTAATCTGTACTATATATATGTTTTGGGCTAAAAGCCAGAAAAAGGCTGTATAGACAGTCGGATTACCCGAAAAGGGTAGGCAAGGGATGCCAGGTACGTAATCATAGAAACTTCTCTATGTGTATCGATGTATGTGATAATCTGCGATCTCTTAGGTAGTATATTGTTTTGATTCTGCATGGATGTATGCATGGGATGGGGGTTAATATGATGAAAGGGGAAGAGCATGTTAATAGGTCACTTGGTGATCGGTGGTTAAACCACGAATTGTAAAATTAGGTCACAATAGTGATCAGTGGCTAAGCCACGTTAAATTCATTCCTGATTGCTAGGAATAGGCAGCATGACTGTCGATATGGTGTGTAGCGGTTGGTGGGTTGATTGTAGAAATCCCCGAGGTGTGTTGGCTGGTACGGGCTAGTGTGTAGAGGATGGACTTTTAGGTTGGGTTGGGCCATGTTGCATGTAAATATTTTGTTGCCATCATGTATGGGCTGAGGCCCATAATGTGTTTGTGGGCCTCAAGCCTTTTATGTGTTTTCGGGATTTGCACACTGAGTCTTGGTGACTCACCCTTTTTTTTTCCTGACTTTTCAGATGAGCAGTAGATCGTGGACATGGGAGCCGAGGCGGACTCGAGGGGCTATCAAGTTATTTATTTTCATAAACTATTCCGGGTTTTATTTTAAGTTTTAATTTTTGGGACTATTTATGTAATAAGGCCTCCATAGCTTAGGTTTTAAATTTATATTCATTAGTGTTTATAGTTGTAAATTTATGTTCACAGACTTATTTATAAGAAGAGATAAAATGGGATTTTCAAACAAGTTTAAAAAAAAAAATAACCCACAAAGGTTTTCTGCAAATATCACTTATTTAACGAATACCTACATAAACAAAGCCAATTTTTGAAAACAACGCGTCATTGAAGAGTTTTTCAAATGAGATACATGCTCTCTTAAAAGTAAACAAGGAACTTCATTTTTAACATTTCAACCCATAACATGCTAGATCTGGTCGTAGCGTTTGGGCCGGGTTTGGGATGTTACAAGAGAAGTCGAGTTTGGAATGGAGTTAATTCCGGGAACAGCACCCATTTCAGTTGCTCCGTATAGGATGGCCCCACTAGAGTTGAAAGAACTGAAAGTTCATTTACAAGAGTTGACGGATAAAGGTTTTGCAAGACCTAGCTATTCACCGTGGAGTGCTCCAGTACTCTTTGTAAAGAAGAAAGATGGGTCGATGAGATTGTGCATAGACTACAGACAGCTCAACAAAGTAACTGTGAAGAACAAGTATCCTTTACCGAGGATAGATGATCTATTTGATCAACTAAAGGGAGCTACGGTGTTCTCCAAGATCGACCTGAGGTCCGGTTATTACCAGTTGAGGGTTAAGGAGCAAGATGTACCTAAAACAACATTTCGGACGAGGTATGGCCATTATGAGTTTCTGGTTATTCCATTTGGTTTAACGAATGCTCCTGCGATTTTTATGGATTTTATGAACCACGTCTTCCGACTGTATTTGGACAAGTTTGTGGTTGTCTTTATTGACAACATATTGGTTTATTCTCGAGATGAGAGTGATCATACAGAACATCTGAGAGTTATCTTACAAACCTTAAGAGATAAGCAGTTATATGCTAAGTTTAGTAAGAGCGAAGTTTGGCTTCGAGAGGTAGGATTCCTAGGACATATTGTGTCGGGTGAAGGTATTAGATTTGACCCGGGAAATATCTCAGCTATTGTGGAGTGGAAACCGCCGAGGAACGTGTCGGAAGTCAGAAGCTTTTTGGGATTAGCGAGGTACTATAGGCGGTTTGTAAAGGGATTCTCTATGATTGCTACTCCGATGACGAAACTATTGCACAAGGATGTTAAGTTTGAATAGACTGAAAAATGCCAACAGAGTTTTGAGAGATTGAAAACGTTGTTGACGGAGGCACCGATTTTGGTACAACCTGAGTCGGGAAAAGAATTTGTGGTCTACAGTGACGCGTCGTTAAATGGTCTCGGTTGTGTGTTGATGCAAGAGGGTAAGGTAGTCACTTACGCCTCGAGGTAGCTAAAACCACATGAAAAGAATTATCCGACTCATGACTTAGAGTTGGCCATAATTGTTTTCGCGTTAAAGATTTGGCGACATTACTTATGTGGTGAGAAGTGTCGAATCTTTACGGATCATAAGAGTTTGAAGTATTTGATGGATCAAAAGGAATTAAATTTACGGCAACGACGGTGGCTCGAATTTTTGAAGGACTATGAGCTAGTAATTGATTACCATTCGGGGAAAGCAAATGTAGTTGCGGATGCTCTAAGTAGAAAATCCTTGTATGGTTTAAGAGCTATGAGCACAAGTTTGTCATTGTCTTATGATGGTGCTATAATGGCCGAGTTGAGAGCTAGACCACTATTTGTTCAACAAATCTGTGTGTAACATCCCGAAATTGGGCTTAGTAGGATTGGGCTTGGGCTTAGGAGTGTTTAAAATCTTCAGGATTAAGAGAATGGTGTTTTTGCAAATTGGATTTATTAGTTAAGTGGATTTGGAAGGTTACGAGGTTTTTATGAATTCTCGGGTTTAATTAGGTTTTAGGAAAAATTAGAGTATTATTTTTATTATTTGTGTTGGCTCGGGTATGAATTTTTGTGTGTTTAGCATAGTCTTGTGAAGGCTTAATTTTATTTATGAAGCTAGAATAATTCTTAGTATTGTATATTTAGTGAAGTGGATTAGGTGAACCTGACACTTAAGTTAATTTAAGTGTTAAATTCTAGCACATGAGGAGTTAGTGGCAAGGTGGTTATGATGCATGAAGAGTTGCTTGAGGGAAATGGTTCGAATAGCATGGAGAGCATTTTGAAGACTTTATTTTATGCACCTTACATTAAGTGTTGGTCAAACTATACATATGGTAAGTTAGACTTTAGATTTTTGGTAAGTTGAATATTAGTTTAGGAAAGTTAGTATTTTGGGATAAGAATCTTAGGATTTATGGAAGGATGGGGGACAAAGGGCTTGGATGATGGAGAATGTTTTGGAAACTATTCTTAGGCCATTAGTCCATGAATGTGGACGGCATGTGTGGCTAGGGGGGTGGCCGAATGTTGATAGGAAGTTTGGGGGGGAATTGGTTGGCCAATTTAGCATTTTGTGCACCATTTTGCATTTTCTTTTCCTCTTCAAAGCTTTTCTCCTTAGCCGAATGTACCTTGATCATTAGGTGCAATTTTGTTTTGTTTTAGCTCTCATTTTTGTTGGAACCAAATCCTATTTTCCTTCTTTCATATTTCCTCTTGAAACCGAAACTACATTTGAACCTTGTGCATTTTTGTGCACTTTTCTTCTTTGGTAAACTAGGTGTTGGCCGAACCTCTTTCTCCCATTTCTCTCTTTTCTTTCTTTCGATATTGTTCAAAACCACATTTCTTTTCACTTCTCTTGGCCGAATCTTCCTTCTTCCCTTTCCTCTTTTCTTTTCTTCCACTTTTGCTCAAAACCGAAAACATCTCTCCCATTTCAAGTTCTTCTTTTTTTTTTCTTTCTTTTCCCTTTCTCTTTCTCCACTCTAGCCGAAATTCCTTTGACCATTTAATCATATTGCCGAAACTCCCCATACCATTTTTGATTTGTTTTGGCCGAATATTATCAAGGATAGGTCTTCTTTGGGTTTTCTTCAATCAGTTTTGATCATAGGCTCCGCGGGACTTTGGAAGCAATCGATCTAATCGTATTCTTTAGCAAACGAAGTTGGTAAGTCAAAGGGTAAGGATTTATGATGGTTTATTATTTTTAAGAGGATGTGAAATCGAAGGCTAACGAGATTAAGATATGATGTTGGACGAATGGTTATGTTTATAGTTTTGTGTTGGCCGATTGTAGGACAAGGTGATCTAGTGCGGTAGATCAAGTCTTTGGGATTTAGTATTTTCGATGGTGGCAGGTGTGTAACTTACACACTTTATAACTTAGTACATATATATATATATTAATAACATAAATATGTGAAAAGCTGAAAACTATAAAGATCATGACATGATACCGTATGGGTATGAGCAAGGATTCGGGTAAGTCCGTTTCGATATGTGTTACTATATGTTGTTTAATACCATGATATGTGATATATTTGCTATGTGATTCATAATATAGCATGATGGCATGATTTGCATGATATTGCATTGTGATGGGTGATATGAGAGGAGGGGGAAGGACTTGATATCCGTGTCTTTGGGACACTAGAGGTTTGGCACCTCCAGTGGTTTGGTACCACATTTATTTCGTGTCTTTGGGACACCAGAGGTTTGGCACCTCATAGCGACTTGTCCCTGTGGTCTAGCACCACCGTGGGTTGGCCCCACTTTTGAGATATGGGATCGTCGCCAGTGATTTGGTATCACACGTGGGTTGGCCCCACACTTGGATCGTTGATATTTTGTGTCTTTGGGACACCAGAGGTTTGGCACCTCATAGCGACTTGTCCCTGTGGTCTAGCACCACCGTGGGTTGGCCCCACTTTAGAGATATGGGATCGTCGCCAGTGATTTGGTGTCACACGTGGGTTGGCCCCACAACTTGATGATTCGTGACTTTGGGTCACCAGTGATTTGGTATCACAATATTGGATATCGTGACTTTGGGTCACCAGTGGTTTGGCACCACCAGTGGTTTGGTACCACACGGGGTAGAAAAGGAGTTATGGATGGCTAGGTTGGGTGCATTATGTATATATATATTCTTTGCTTGGTTATAAATTGTGTAAGAATGTTGCATCAAACGGGGGAAGGATTTATGCACTGAGTCTTGGTGACTCACCTTCTCCCTTATCTTTTCAGGTGACTCGTAGATCGCGGATGAGGAGCTGGATGAACTCGAGGAGGCCATGCAATTAAAAACTTGGTTTTACATGAACTTCCATTTGGGTACTTTATTTTATTTCAATTTGGTTTTCACCTTTCTATGGATTTGTAATAAGGCCTCTTTAATTATGTTTTGGATTATTTATATGCTTTGGATATGTTTCAAATATGGCTTATAAATTATTTGGTTAATTTAATAATTGAGCTCAAAGTTTTCTAAAATTTTAAACACGCAATGGTTTTAAAATCTTACCATCGGGTAATTTAAATCGTTTGATAGTAAAATATAAATTAAGTGTTTTCAACAATTTAAATGATTTCCAAATATTAAGTTTCTACATTCAAATGCAAATGGTTTTCAAAGTAATAATTCGAGTTTTCTTAAAATGATTTTCTAACCTATGATTTATCAACTAAGTTTTAAAGTCTTAATTATGAAATTTCAAAGTAAATTATCAGTTTAAACTTATTATACACCTGATTTCTACAAATATAAAATTTTCAAAGAGTTTTTCATTAATATTTAATTGTTTATTCGATTCTCTACAAAACGTTTTCCTCTGTGACATACCAGATTCGGTCGTGGCGTATTGACCGGGTTTGGGGTGTTACAAATTGGTATCAGAGCTAAGTTCAAAGGCTCGGCTGTGGGCTCGAGGCCCAAAATGTTTTAAAATATAGTCTTAAAATGTTTTTGTTTGAAATTATATGGTTTGAAAGGCATGGCACCGAGTCTCCGGCACCAATCCGTCCGGGTAAGTACTTCAAACTGTTGCTTTTGATGATATGATGTTGATGGCATGACTGTATAGTAGTAGGAACTACTCTAGAGACCCAAAACTATAGGTTGGATGTACTCGCGAAACAACTTCTTATTAAAACTATTCATAAAACTGTGTTTTAAAGATAGTGGAATAATGACTAATGCATAAAACTTTTAAATTAGATAAGTCGAGACGTTAGACATGAGCACTCGAGATCGTGGTCGTCATGGACGTGGCAAAGGCCGAGGTGTTAGGGCTAGATCTTCGGCACCGAGGCATATTTCCAAAAAGAGGCGTTAGCATCGCTAGTGGTTGAGACGGGGTCTCATGATCGAGTTGGGATTGATGAGCTGACTCAGATAGTTAAGGAAGTATTGGAGGAGGTTAGGAGTATGCTTGAGATGCAGGACTACGGAGCATAAGGCTCGGGATTGTTTCCTCACTCTCAAGTCATGAATGTTTTGGTTGGAAGTGATGATTGAATGTAGGAAAATTTTTGGTATAAGTGGTAGATAACGGTTTGCTATTGTGGATTAGATGTTTGGTTGTGTGAAAAAGGATTCAAGATTATGTTAAAAAGTACATTGTGGTTTTTAAGGGCAGAGTGCGCAGCGAAAGCATAGTGGTGTGATTTGAGCAGTGTGTTGGAAATTTCGAGGACGAAATTTTTTTTAGGAGGGTAGAATTGTAACATCCCGAAATTGGGCCTAGTAGGATTGGGCTTGGGCTTAGGAGTGTTTAAAATCTTCAGGATTAAGAGAATGGTGTTTTTGCAAATTGGATTTATTAGTTAAGTGGATTTGGAAGGTTACGAGGTTTTTATGAATTCTCGGGTTTAATTGGGTTTTAGGAAAAATTAGAGTATTATTTTTATTATTTGTGTTGGCTCGGGTATGAATTTTTGTGTGTTTAGCATAGTCTTGTGAAGGCTTGATTTTATTTATGAAGCTAGAATAATTCTTAGTATTGTATATTTAGTGAAGTGGATTAGGTGAACCTGACACTTAAGTTAATTTAAGTGTTAAATTCTAGCACATGAGGAGTTAGTGGCAAGGTGGTTATGATGAATGAAGAGTTGCTTGAGGGAAATGGTTCGAATAGCATGGAGAGCATTTTGAAGACTTTATTTTATGCACCTTACATTAAGTGTTGGTCAAAGTATACATATGGTAAGTTAGACTTTAGATTTTTGGTAAGTTGAATATTAGTTTAGGAAAGTTAGTATTTTGGGATAAGAATCTTAGGATTTATGGAAGGATGGGGGGACAAAGGGCTTGGATAATGGAGAATGTTTTGGAAACTATTCTTAGGCCATTAGTCCATGAATGTGGACGGCATGTGTGGCTAGGGGGTGGCCGAATGTTGATAGGAAGTTTTGGGGGGAATTGGTTGGCCAATTTTAGCATTTTGTGCACCATTTTGCATTTTCTATTCCTCTCCAAAGCTTTTCTCCTTAGCCGAATGTACCTTGATCATTAGGTGCAATTTTGTTTTGTTTTAGCTCTCATTTTTGTTGAAACCAAATCCTATTTTCCTTCTTTCAGATTTCCTCTTGAAACCGAAACTACATTTGAACCTTGTGCATTTTTGTGCACTTTTCTTCTTTGGTAAACTAGGTGCTGGCCGAACCTCTTTCTCCCATTTCTCTCTTTTCTTTCTTTCAATATTGTTCAAAACCACATTTCTTTTCACTTCTCTTGGCCGAATCTTCCTTCTTCCCTTTCCTCTTTTCTTTTCTTCCACTTTTGCTCAAAACCGAAAACATCTCTCCCATTTCAAGTTCTTCTTTTTTTTTTCTTTCTTTTCCCTTTCTCTGTCTCCACTCTAGCCGAAATTCCTTTGACCATTTAATCATATTGCCGAAACTCCCCATACCATTTTTGATTTGTCTTGGCCGAATATTATCAAGGATAGGTCTTCTTTGGGTTTTCTTCAATCGGTTTTGATCATAGGCTCCTCGGGACTTTGGAAGCAATCGATCTAATCGTATTCTTTAGCAAACGAAGTTGGTAAGTCAAAGGGTAAGGATTTATGATGGTTTATTATTTTTAAGAGGATGTGAAATCGAAGGCTAACGAGATTAAGATATGATGTTGGATGAATGGTTATGTTTATAGTTTTGTGTTGGCCGATTGTAGGACAAGGTGATCTAGTGCGGTAGATCAAGTCTTTGGGATTTAGTATTTTCGTTGGTGGCAGGTGTGTAACTTACACACTTTATAACTTAGTAGATATATATATTAATAACATAAATATGTGAAAAGCTGAAAACTATAAAGATCATGACATGATACCGTATGGGTATGAGCAAGGATTCGGGTAAGTCCGTTTTGATATGTGCTACTATATGTTGTTTAATACCATGATATGTGATATATTTGCTATGTGATTCATAATATAGCATGATGGCATGATTTGCATGATATTGCATTGTGATGGGTGATATGAGAGGAGGGGGAAGGACTTGATATCCGTGTCTTTGGGACACCAGAGGTTTGGCACCTCCAGTGGTTTGGTACCACATTTATTTCGTGTCTTTGGGACACCAGGGGTTTGGCACCTCATAGCAACTTGTCCCTGTGGTCTAGCACCACCGTGGGTTGGTCCCACTTTTGAGATATGGGATCGTCGCCAGTGATTTGGTATCACACGTGGGTTGGCCCCACACTTGGATCGTTGATATTTTGTGTCTTTGGGACACCATAGGTTTGGCACCTCATAGCGACTTGTCCCTGTGGTCTAGCACCACCGTGGGTTGGCCCCACTTTAGAGATATGGGATCGTCGCCAGTGATTTGGTGTCACACGTGGGTTGGCCCCACAACTTGATGATTCGTGACTTTGGGTCACCAGTGATTTGGTATCACAATATTGGATATCGTGACCTTGGGTCACCAGTGGTTTGGCACCACCAGTGGTTTGGTACCACACGGGGTAGAAAAGGAGTTATGGATGGCTAGGTTGGGTGCATTATGTATATATATATTCTTTGCTTGGTTATAAATTGTGTAAGAATGTTGCATCAAACGGGGGAAGGATTTATGCACTGAGTCTTGGTGACTCACCTTCTCCCTTATCTTTTCAGGTGACTCGTAGATCGCGGATGAGGAGCTGGATGAACTCGAGGAGGCCATGCAATTAAAAACTTGGTTTTACATGAACTTCCATTTGGGTACTTTATTTTATTTCAATTTGGTTTTCACCTTTCTATGGATTTGTAATAAGGCCTCTTTAATTATGTTTTGGATTATTTATATGCTTTGGATATGTTTCAAATATGGCTTATAAATTATTTGGTTAATTTAATAATTGAGCTCAAAGTTTTCTAAAATTTTAAACACGCAATGGTTTTAAAATCTTACCATCGGGTAATTTAAATCGTTTGATAGTAAAATATAAATTAAGTGTTTTCAACAATTTAAATGATTTCCAAATATTAAGTTTCTACATTCAAATGCAAATGGTTTTCAAAGTAATAATTCGAGTTTTCTTAAAATGATTTTCTAACCTATGATTTATCAACTAAGTTTTAAAGTCTTAATTATGAAATTTCAAAGTAAATTATCAGTTTAAACTTATTATACACCTGATTTCTACAAATATAAAATTTTCAAAGAGTTTTTCATTAATATTTAATTGTTTATTCGATTCTCTACAAAACATTTTCCTCTGTGACATACCAGATTTGGTCGTGGCGTATTGACCGGGTTTGGGGTGTTACAATGTGAGGCTCAAAAGAATGATAGTGAGATACTAGCTAAAAGAGCTATGTGTGAATCAGGAACTAATTCTGAATTCCGGGTAAGTTTGGATAGTTGCTTAATGTTCCATGATAGAATTTGTGTACCCAGAAATGACGAGTTGATCCGAGAAATTTTACAAGAGGCACATAGTAGTTATTTGTCAGTACACCCAGGCAGTACGAAAATGTACAATGATCTAAAGAAATTTTATTGTTGGCCGGGAATAAAAAGAGACATTTCGGAGTATGTAACAAGATGTCTGATTTGTCAACAAGTGAAAGATGAGCATCAAGTGCCTTCAGGATTACTTCAGCCAGTGATGGTTCCTGAGTGGAAGTGGGATTGGATTACCATGGATTTTGTTACGGCCTTGCCTATGACTCCGAAGAAGAAAGATGCTGTGTGGGTTATTGTTGATAGATTAACGAAGTTGGCTCCCTTTATACCTGTGCGTATTGATTATTCACTAGAAAAGTTAGCTGAGTTGTATATTGCAGAAGTAGTAAGATTACATGAAGTGCCTGTATCTATTATCTCGGACAGAGACCTGCAATTTACTTCGAGGTTTTGGAAGAAGTTGTAGGAGGCCTTGGGTACAAGGTTGAATTTTAGTACTGCATTTCATCCTCAAACTGGTGGTCTGTCTGAGAGAGTAATCCAAGTTCTTGAGGATATGCTCTGATGCTGTGTGTTAGAGTTCGAAGCTAGTTGGGAAAGATATCTACCCTTGGTCGAAATTGCTTACATTAACAGTTATCAATCGAGCATACGGATGGCACCATATGAAGCCTTATATGGTTGTAAGTGTCGGACTCCCTTGTATTGGATCGAGATGAGTGAGAAGCAAATTCATGCGGTTGATTTAGTTAAAGAGATTGAGTAGAAAGTGAAAGTGACCCAGGATAGTCTGAAGGCTGCTTCGGATCGACAAAAGTCGTACACAGAGTTGAAAAGAAAAGAAATCGAGTTTCAAGTGGGCGACAAGGTATTTCTGAAAGTGTCGCCGTGGAAGAAAATATTGAGATTTGGTCAAAAAGGTAAGTTGAGTCCGAGATTCATAGGGCCGTACAAGATTACCGAAAGGATTGGGATAGTGGCATATCGGTTGGGTTTACCGGAAGAGTTAGAGAAAATTCACAATGTGTTCCATGTATCAATGTTAAGGCGTTATCGCTCCGATCCTTCGCATGTGATTCCTCCAACAGAAATTGAGATATGACCGGATATGACATATGAGGAAGAGCCGATTAAAATATTGGGTCGAGAAGTGAAACAGTTGAGAAATAAGGACATAGCCTTAGTAAAAGTGTTGTGGCAGAAACACGGTGTAGAAGAGGCTACGTGGGAACCGGAGGAATCCATGAAAGAGCAATATCCAAACCTCTTTACCGGTAAGATTTTCGAGGACGAAAATCTCTAAGGAGGGGAATAGTTGTAACGACCCGGTTTTGGGGCTAGTTGGAACAGTGGTTTCGAGACCACTAATCCGAGGTGGAGGAAAATTATTTTGATATTATTTTATGTGTCATAACATGTTTATAAGGATGCATGGGAATTTTGGTACCTCAATTTTAACGATTGATTGCGTAATTGCGAAAAAAGGACTAAATCACATAAAGTGCGAAAGTTTCAAATTTCAAGTTAGAGGTGTCTAATTGTTAAAGGATATCAAAATAGAGGTTTTTAAAGTGAAATTAGGCCATTAGATTTGTGTTGGCCAGCCATGTAAGCTAGGGAGACAAGAGCATTAAATTTTGGTCAAATTTGGTGATATTAGGTGGCTATAATGAATAAAATAAGATAAAGAAAAGAGGAAGCTATCATATTTTTCATTCTCTTCTTCCTCCACCGAAAATTTTAGCAAGAAATAGGGGTTTTGAAGCTTAAACTTTCAGCCAAGATATCCTCTAGCAAGTAAGAGATTTGAGAGGTCTTTCTTGGTCATTTTTGTGTTTTTGGAACCCCCAAAGCTTAAGCTAGCTAATGAGGGGACTAAATTGCAATATGGTGGAAAGTCTAAGGACTTGCCATGAGAGTATTTATGTTGTTAACTAAGTTTTTATTAAAGCAAATGAATGTTAGGGAGAGGAGAAACAACTTTTGTGAAAGGTGTTTGCATGAAAACACCTAAATAGGACTTAAATGCAAATAATGGATTTGTGTCATCGCCGGATGTAATAACGGGTACATTCTCTCTTTATGACACCTCTATTATTGCTTTGATTGACCCAGAGTCAACCCATTCTTATATTTGTATGAGATTGGCATCTAGTTTCAGTATGACTCTTGAGTCTACTAAATTTGTGGTAAATGTGTCAAACCCACTAGGTAAACAGGTGTTAGTTGACAAGGTGTGTAGGAACTGTCCTTTGACAATTAGGGGTCATTGTTTTCCGACAAACCTTATGTTGTTGCCGTTTGATGAATTCGATTTGATTCTTGGTATGGATTGGTTGACTACCCTTAGTGTTTTAGTGAATTGTGGTAGTAAATTTATTGAATTGAAATGTGAAAATAGGGATGTTATTCAGGTTGAATCAGGTAAGTCAGATAGTTTACCGGTGATGATTTCTTCCATGATAGCTGAGAAATATCTGAAAAGGGTACGAAACTTATCTCGCTTTCGTGTTAAACACTAAAGAGTCTGAAGTAAAGATTGAAATAGTGCCGGTTGTATGTGAATATTTGGATGTATTCCCGGAAGAGTTACCCGGATTACCCCCAGTTAGAGAAGTTGAGTTTGGAATTGAGTTAATTCCGGGAACAGCACCCATTTCGGTTGCTCCGTATAGGATGGCCCCACTAGAGTTGAAAGAACTGAAAGTTCAGTTGCAAGAGTTGACGGATAAGGATCGAGCTATTCTCCGTGGGGTGCTCTAGTACTCTTTGTAAAGAAGAAAGATGGGTCGATGAGATTGTGCGTAGACTACAGACAGCTCAACAATGTAACTTTGAAAAACAAGTATCCTTTACCGAGGATAGATGATCTATTTGATCAACTAAAGGGAGCTACGGTGTTCTCCAAGACCGACCTGAGGTCTGGTTAGTACCAGTTGAGGGTTAAGGAGCAAGATGTACCTAAAACGGTATTTCGGACGAGGTATGGCCATTATGAGTTTCTGGTCATGCCATTCGGTTTAACAAATGCTCTTGCGGTTTTTATGGATTTAATGAACCGCCTCTTCCGACCGTATTTGGACAAGTTTGTGGTTGTCTTTATTGACGACATATTAGTTTATTCTCGAGATGAGAGTGATCATACAGAACATCTGAGAATTGTCTTACAGACCTTAAAAGACAAGCAGTTATATGCTAAATTTAGTAAGAGAGAGTTTTGGCTTCGAGAGGTAGGATTCCTAGGACATATTGTGTCGGGCGAAGATGTTAGAGTTGATCCGGGAAAGATCTCGGCTATTGTGGAGTGGAAACCACCGAGGAACATGTCGGAAATCGGAAGCTTTTTGGGATTAGCGGGGTACTATAGACGGTTTTGAAGGGATTCTCTATGATTGCTACTTCGATGACGAAACTATTGCACAAGGATGTTAAGTTTGAATGGACTGAAAAATGCCAACAGAGTTTCGAGAGATTGAAAATGTTGTTGACAGAGGCACCGGTTTTGGTACAACCTGAGTCGGGAAAAGAGTTTTTGGTCTTCAGTGATGCGTCGTTAAATGGTCTCGGTTATGTGTTGATGCAAGAGGGTAACGTAGTCGTTACGGCTCGAGGCAGCTAAAACCACATGAGAAGAATTATCCGACTCATGACTTGGAGTTGGCCACAATTGTTTTCGCGTTAAAGATTTGGTGACATTACTTAGATGGTGAGAAGAGTCGAATCTTCACGGATTATAAGAGTTTGAAGTATTTTATAGATGAAAAGGAGTTAAATTTACGGCAACGACTGTGGCTCGTATTATTGAAGGACTATGAGCTAGTGATTGATTACCATCCGGGGAAAGCGAATGTAGTTGCGGATGCTCTAAGTAGAAAATCCTTGTATGGTTTGAGAGCTATGAGCACGAGTTTTCATTGTCTGATGATGGTGCTATACCGGCCGAGTTGAGAGCTAGACCACAATTTGTTCAACAAATATGTGAGGCTCAAAGGAATGATAGTGAGATACTAGCTAAAAGAGCTAAGTGTGAATCAGGAACTAATTCTGAATTTCGGGTAAGTTCGGATGGTTGCTTAATGTTCCATAATAGAATTTGTGTACCCAGAAATGACGAGTTGATCCGAGAAATATTACAAGAGGCATATAGTAGTTATTTGTCAGCCAGTGATGGTTCCTGAGTGGAAGTGGGATTGGATTACCATGGATTTTGTTACGGCCTTGCCTATGACTCCGAAGAAGAAAGATGCTGTGTGGGTTATTGTTGATAGATTAACGAAGTCGGCTCCCTTTATACCTGTGCGTATTGATTATTCACTAGAAAAGTTAGCTGAGTTGTATATTGCAGAAGTAGTAAGATTACATGGAGTGCCTGTATCTATTATCTCGGACAGAGACCTAAGATTTACTTCGAGGTTTTGGAAGAAGTTGTAGGAGGCCTTGGGTACAAGGTTGAATTTTAGTACTGCATTCCATCCTCAAACTGACGGTCGGTCTGAGAGAGTAATCCAAGTTCTTGAAGATATGCTCCGATGCTGTGTGTTAGAGTTCAAAGCTAGTTGGGAAAGATATCTACCCTTGGTCGAATTTGCTTACAATAACAGTTATCAATCGAGCATACGGATGGCACCATATGAAGCCTTATATGGTCGTAAGTGTCGGAATCCCTTGTATTGGACAAAGCTAAGTGAGAGGAAAATTCATGCGGTTGATTTAGTTAAAGAGATTGAGGAGAAAGTGAAAGTGATCCGGGATAGTCTGAAGGCTATTTCGGATTGAGAAAAGTCGTACGCGGATTTGAAAAGAAAAGAAATCGAGTTTCAAGTGGGCGACAAGGTATTTCTGAAAGTGTCACCGTGGAAGAAAATATTGAGATTTGGTTGAAAAGGTGAGTTGAGTCTGAGATTCATAGGGTCGTACGAGATTACCGAAAGGATTGGGCCAGTGGCATATCGATTGGCTTTACCGGAAGAGTTAGAGAAAATTCACAATGTGTTCCATGTATCAATGTGAAGGCCTTATCGCTCCGATCCTTCGCATGTGATTCCTCCAACAGAAATTGAGATACGATCGGATATGACATATAAGGAAGAGTCGATTAAAATCTTGGCTCGAGAAGTGAAATAGTTGACAAATAAGAACATAGCCTTAGTAAAAGTGTTGTGGTAGAAACACGGTGTAGAAGAGGCTACGTGGGAACTGGAGGAAGCCATGAAAGAGCAATATCCAAACGAAAATCTCTAAAGAGGGGGAGAGTTGTAACAGCCCGGTTTTGGGGCTAGTCAGAACAGTGGTTTCGAGACCACTAATCCGAGGTGGAGGAAAATTATTTTGATATCATTTTATGTGTCGTAACATGTTTATAGGGATGCATGAGAATTTTGGTACCTCAATTTTAACGATTGATTGCGTAATTGCGAAAAAGGACTAAATCGCATAAAGTGCGAAAGTTTCAAATTTCAAGTTAGAGTGTCTAATTGTTAAAGGATATCAAAATAGAGGTTATTAAAGTTAAATTAGGCCATTAGATGTGTGTTGGCCGGCCATGTAAGCTAGGGAGACAAGAGCATTAAATTTTGGTCAAATTTGGTGATATTATGCGGCTATAATGAATAAAATAAGATAAAGAAAATAGGAAGCTATCATCTTTTTCATTCCCTTCTTCCTCCACGGAAAATTTCAGCAAGGAATAGGGGTTTTGAAGCTTAAATTTTCAGCCAAGATATTCTCTAGCAAGTAACTGATTTTAGAGGTCTTTCTTGGTGATTTTTGTGTTTTTAGAACCACTAAAGCTTAAGCTAGCTAATGAGGGGACTAAAATGCAATATGGTGGAAAATCTAAGGACTTGCCATGAGAGTATTTATGTTGTTAACTGAGTTTTTATTAAATAAAATGAATGTGAGAGAGATGAGAAACAACTTTTGTGAAAGGTGTTTGCATGAAAACACCTAAATAGGACTTAAATGCAAATAATGGATTTGTGTCATAAATGCATGAAATGGTGAGAATGGTGAGTAGTTGTAAGAGAAATAAATGTTCAGCTAGACTTGTTTATTGAGAAAATGTGTTGAAAAATAAATTACGAGCCTAGGGGCAAAAACGTAATTTTGTCATAGTACAAGGGCAAAATGGTCATTTTTGCCCAAGTATAGATTTTTATGTAATATGATCATAGAATGATCTAAACGAATTGAATTTCGCCGTTATAGATCAAGAAGAGCATGGAATCAACCTTGACCGTGGGAAAGGCAAGGTGACGGATTAAATCGTTAATTAACACTTTTTGCACTGAGGTAAGTTTATGTGTGAAAAATGCATATTTGTGTAAACATTATGTTGCTAACTAGTGTATGGCATGATTGAGAACATGTATGGTTCAAATGGATTGAATGTGGTAGTCATTGAATAATTATTGTGTGAATGATGAAATAGTTATATAAATGTGTAATGACGACATTTGTTGGTGGGCTAAGTGCGAACCACCTTGTTGCTTAATTATGATGGGCTATGTGCGATACCATCATCTATTCATCATTTGGTGGGCTATGTGTGATACCACCGTAACTAATCTTTTTGGTGGGCTAAGTGCGAAACCACCGAGTAATTTGACTATGAGTAATGGAATTAGAGATAGTGATGTGTTGTATTATGTGACTTTGTGATGCTAAGTGCAGGGAAACCTGTTAATGAAGGTATGTATTAAGCTTGTGATATGGTTGGAATGTGGGAATGGAGAAAATGAGTAAGCATGATCATAAATGTAGATTGCTTCTTGCTTAGTATGTAATGTTATGTAAATGTTTAATACATGTTATAATGTTATATTGTTAACATGTAAACTTACTAAGCTTAAAGCTTACTCCCCCTTCTTTTTTTCCCTAGTTTTATAGAGTTTAAGAGCCAAGTCGAGATACGAAGATATTCAGAAGATCACCTACACTATCAGCTCACCTCGGTATACCTAGTCTTAATGATTTTGTACATGGCATGTATAGGGGCTAGACTAGTTAGGATATTTTGTCATTTTGGCCAACATGTATTGGCCCTTGTTAAGATAACTATTTTGTATATTGCCATGGTTGATGGCTCACCTTATCAATTATGAAATTACAAAATTATCTTTGTAAGTTTATATTGAAATTATGAGATGTTTAGAAGTGTGTTGAATGGGATCGTGTAGTGTAAGCTATAGGGGTGCAAAGAGCTTGGCAAACAGTCTTGTTCTTGTCCATATGGGTAGGCACATGGGCGTGTGTCTAGGCCGTGTGTGACACACTATTAAGCCATGGGCGTGTACCCGGGCCGTGTGAAGTCTGCATCTTGAAATTGGAATTTGAATTGTCACACGGTTGAAGCACACGGGCGTGCCCAGGCTATGGGGAAATAATCAGAGGCGACCACGGTCCAGCCATATGGGCGTGTGTCCAGGTCGTGCGACTCAAGTCAGTGTCGACCACGGGCGTGGAACACGGGCGTATGAGATGATACACGGGTGTGTCATCTAGTCCACGAGGGTGTGACCCCTGTTTAGGTGAAAATTTTCTAAACGCGTCAAAGTTTCTGATTTATGTCCGATATTTTCCGGTGGTTAGTATAGGGCCCTATAGGCCCATTATAAGCAAGTTAGATGTAAAATTCCAAATGTTTGAATTTGGAATAGAATTTGCTAACTCAAAGTTATATGACCAGGTGAGTCGAGTCAGGTAATGCCTCGTGCCCGATTCTGGCTCAAGATACGGGTAAGGGGTGTTACAGTAGGATTTTGATTCACCGGGTTTGCAGCAACCACAGGAGGTAGCGGATTATTGTCGGCCATCTCTTCGGTAGCATTAGTATCGTCCTCTTGCTCTTCTTCTATGTATTTTAGGCTTCGCCTTATTTCCCTACGATTTCTGCAAACGGTACCTTTTATATCACTGTAAAATAGTAATGGTCCTGACGGGTTCCTTCTAGTCATAAACTAAAATTACCTGCCAGAAGCAAAGAAAAATTAGCAAGTTAAAATAAAATAAAAATAAGAATAGCTAAAGTAATAAAAATTTAGTGTTCCTAATATCTCAGACCCCGGCAACGGCGCCAAAAACTTGATGGCCTCGAAACTAACTAATATTTCGACAAAGGCAAATGCACCTATCGAACAGTAGTATAGTTGTGGTGAGTCCGGAATATCATATCCTCAAGGACTAAAATTACTAGTAATAACTATCTTTTTATTATCTAGCCTAGTAATTAAGGGGATTTATTTTTAATCTAAATTTAACTAACTAATTTAACTAGTTAAATAATTATGAACGTGACAGAGAGTGAATTTGGAAAATTCTTTTAGACAACTTATATGAGATAGGCAATACCTAAGGAAGAATCCACCTAGACTTCACTTATTACTTTTGATCCATATGATTTATTCACTTGACTTAATCCGTAGAAATCCCTGATTTATGTTAATATCTCTTTCAAGACTAAAAACAACTAACTCTAGGTTGATTAATTGAAATCTCTTTCTAATTAAAACCCATATTGTTGCATTAACTCGATCTATGGATCTCCTTATTAGATTTGAATCTAATCCGGTAGATTTCCGTCGCCCTATTTCTAGGGTTGCAATCAACTCTGCTTAATTGTGTTGATCTACTTTTAAACAGGGACTTTTGCTCCATTGAATAAGCACATTTGACTTGAATCAATAATCTGAATTATCAAAACAAGAATAAGAACCCACAATTAAGAATAAGAACAAGTATTTAACTTATAAATCAAACAATAATAAGATTCTTCTTAAGTTTCATCCCCTTAGGTATTTAAGGGATTTAGTTCATACTGATAAAGGGAAACATCTTAAAATAGAGAAAACAACAAAACATAAGAAAACCCAAAAACTTCTAAAGAACTTGACAGGGGATCCTCAGTCTTGATGGAGATCCTTCTCCTAAGCTTCTCCCGACGGCTGTCTTGGAGTATTTTCTGCCTTCTACTTGGCCTTTACCCGACGTCCTGTTGACCTCCTCTTTTAGGTTGGCCCCTAGGGTGTTTATATAGGATTTGAGATGCCTTTCTTGGCCCACAGGTAACCTTTTTCGAATAGAATTAGACCTAGGGTCGGCAGGGACATGCCTGTGGTCGATAGTCCAGGCCATGTTCGGTTCTGCTTAGCACACAATGCCGTGTGGATTTGCCCGTGTACGGTGGTCTAGGCCGTGTTGGCCCATTTTGTCCCTTTTTGGCCCCGTTTCTCATTCTTTTCGACTCGCTAAGCTCTCATGAGTATAAAACATGAAATTAAGAGATTAGGAACATCAAATTCATCCAATTCAATGGAAAATCATCCAAAAGTAAGCCAAGCATGGGGTTAAAATATGTGTAAATTATGGTTTATCAGTGAAGATTCGACACTTCTCACCATATAAGTAATGTTGCCAAATCTTTAACGCGAAAACAATCGCAGCCAACTCCAAGTCATGAGTCGGATAATTCTTCTCATGCGGTTTTAGCTGTCTTGAGGCGTAAGCGACTACCTTACCCTCTTGCATGAGCACACAACCGAGACCATTAAACGATGCGTCACTGTAAACCACAAACTCTTTCCCTGACTCAGGCTATACTAAAACCGGTACCTCAGTGAATAATGTTTTCAATCTCTCAAAACTCTGTTGACATTTCTCAATCCATTCAAACTTAACATCTTTGTGTAGCAGTTTCGTCATTGGGGTAGCAATCATGGAGAATCCCTTCACAAATCGTCTGTAATACCCCTCTAAACCGAAAAAGTTTCTGACTTCCGACACATTTCTCGGCGGTTTCCACTTCACAACAGCCGAGATCTTCCCGGATCAACTCTAATACTATCACCCGACACAATGTGTCCTAAGAATCCGACCTCTCGGAGCCAAAACTCACTCTTACGAGGTCGGAGCCAAAACTCGCTCTTACTAAATTTAGCATACAACTGCTTGTCTCTTAAAGTTTGTAAGACAATCCTCAAATGCTCTGCATGTTCACTCCCATCCCGGGAATAAATCAGTATGTCGTCGATAAAGACAACTACAAACTTGTCTAAATAAGGTCAGAAGACACGATTCATTAAATCCATAAAAATTGCAGGAGCATTTGTTAAACCGAACGACATGACCAGAAACTCATAATGGCCATACCTCGTCCAAAATGCAGTTTTCGGCATATCTTGCTCCTTAACCCTCAACTGGTAATAACCGGACCTCGGGTCAATCTTAGAGAACACCATAGCTCCCTTTAGTTGATCAAATAGATCATCTATCCTTGGTAAAGGATACTTATTATTCACAGTCACTTTGTTAAGCTGTCTGTAGTCTATACACAATCTCATCGACCCATCCTTCTTCTTCACAAAAAGCACCGAAGCCCCCCACAGTGAATAGCTCGGTCTTGCAAAACTCTTGTCAGTTAACTCTTGCAACTGAACCTTCAATTCTTTCAACTCTAATGGGGACATCCTATACGGAGCAACTGAAATAGGTGTCGTTCTTGGAACTATCTCAATTCCAAACTCGACCTCTCTAACTAGAGGCAATCCGGGTAACTCTTCCGGGAATACATCTGGATACTCACATACCACTGGCACTGTTTCAATCTTTACCTTAGACTCTTGAATATTTAACACGAAAGCGAGATAAGACTCATATCCTTTTCTCAAATATTTCTCACCCAACATGGAAGAAATCATCACGGGTAAACTATCTGACCCACCTGATTCAACCCAAATAACATCTTCATTTTCACATTTCAATTCAATAAATTTACTACCACAGTTCACTAAAACACTATGGGTAGCCAACCAATCCATGCCAAGAATCAAGTCGAATTCATTAAATGGCAAGAACATAAGGTTTGCCGGAAAACAATGACCTCTAATTATCAAAGGATAATTTCTACACACCTTGTCAACTAACATATGTTTACCTAACGGGTTTGACACCTTTACCACAAATTCTGTAGACTCAACAATCATACTCAAACTAGATGCCAACCTCATGCAAACGTAAGAATGGGTAGACCCCAGATCAATCATAGTAATAACAAAGGTGTCATGGAGAGAAAAAGTACCCGTTATTACATCTGGAGATGATGCCTCTTCGCGAGCGCTAATGACATAGGTCATTGCAGGTGCCCAACTCTCCGGTCTTACAGCAGAGTCTCGTAACGCACTTCTACCACTAGTTCCACTCCCCGGGTTCCTTTGTGGCGTATCCCTTAAGGATACATTGCTTGATCTTACCTCTTGCTTCCTTTCCTTGTCATCCCTCTCAGGACAATTTCGGATGAAATGATCGGGTGAGCCACACTTATAGCAATTTCGATTGTTTCCCCAATAGTCCCCAGTTTGATGTCTGCCACAACTTGGGCACTCCAGTTTAGACTTTGGATTTCCCACATTTGCCATCGAGGTGGCTTGAACTTTCGAACCCGAGTAGGTGTTGTCTCACTCTCTTTGCAAAAATCCAACTGATGTAGTCGTCTGAGGGTTCACTTCCTTGGACCTCTTCGATTGAGCTTGATACAATTTACTCATCAGCCGTTTTCTTACATCTCGGGCCTCACTCACAACCCTCCTCTTTTCCTTATTCAGTTCCTCGGCCTTACATGCCTTATCCACTAATACCACAAATTCTTTTAGTTCCAAAATCCCCACTAAAAGTCTGACATCCTCATTCAGCCCATCTTCAAACCTTTTGCACAAAATAGCTTCTGTTGACACACATTCTAGCGTGTACTTGCTGAGCCTAACAAATTCGCGCTCATATTCCGCCACAGTCATTTTTCCTTGCTTTAACTCAAGAAACTCCTTCCGTTTCTGGTCCACGAACCTTTGACTTATATACTTCTTTCAGAACTCTTCGAAAAAGAAGTCCCATGTCACTCTCTCCTTTGGAACCACTGACGTCAATGTTTTCCACCAATGGTATACCGAGTCCCTCAGCAAGGACACAGCACATTTTAAGTTCTCCTCAGGTGTACAGGAGAGTTCATCAAACACTCTCATTAAGTTCTCAAGCCAGAACTCCTCCCTTTCAGGGTTATCATCTATATTAGCTCTAAACTCCTCAGCCACTTGCTTCTAAATCTTGTCTACCGGGGGCTTCGTTATCCACACATTATCTATACCTTGAGGAGCCACTGGAACTGGCTGAGGTATAGGAGGGAGTGGAGGAGGTTAAGCATTAGGGTTTGCTCGTACATACTCCGTGTACCAATTACTCATCATTTGGAGAAAGGCTTCCCTAGCCTCTTCTCCTTGACCCCTAGTCTCGGGTCCACTCTGAACAAGCGCAGTCCCTTGCGCTGGAGCCGGCACATTACTAGCTGCATCATCAGCAGCCGCTTGATTGGGATCTATTTACTATATAAAACAAAGTATAAAATTGTCAGAAGCCACCACACTATCATTATACGCTTATGGCATGTATAGCTAGACTCTCACACATGCTACAGTAGTCCGAGAACTGACTAAACATAGCTCTAATACCACTAAATGTAACACCCCTTACCCGTGTTCGAAGCTGGAACTGGGTTCGGGGTATTACCTAACTTATCTTGCCACATTGGGCTATAAAATTTTATTTAAACCCATATCAATGCCCATTTTCGGCTTACAAGACTCTAAACATAACTCCGAAAGGTGTCAAGAGTTAACTGGAAACTTTTACGAACTTGGAAACTCTTCATCAAAACAGTGGCCACACGTCCATGTTGGACTAGGGACACGCCCATGTGCCCCTAAGACATGCCCGTGTCTCTCACCCGTGGCCGATCCTGACCAAATCCACACAGCCAGACACACGCTCGTGTCCCTTATACGGCCTCGACCCACCTGTGTCTTAGCCTGTGTGCCAAAACCTTGCATTATGTTTATGACGTCATCAAATCCCCATGGCCACACAGCCAAGGCACACACCCGTGTCCTTAGACCGTGTGTCGAATTAAATTCCACATTTAATGTGCAGACTTCACACGGCTTGGGCACACGCCCATGTTCTAGGCCGTTCCTCCCACACGGTTGAGACACACGACCCTGTCTCTGCCCGTGTGTTTACTATAAAGCTTACTGACTTGAAAAAAATTTTCATGCAGGGGGCACGCGGTGATGTGTCTCTAACTAACAATGATCACAATAAAGGCAAGCGCACTTATCGTTTAATAGTATAATTATGGTTAGATCGAAAATATCGTATCCACAAGGACCAAAAGTACTAGTAATTACTATCTTCTTATTATCTAGCCTAAGAATAGGAGTGATCTCTTTTAAACTAAAACTAATTAAAAGCACGATAGAGAATGAATTGGGAAAATACTTTTAGACAACTTTATAAAAGAGGCAATACCCAAGGAAGAATCCACCTAGACTTCACTTATTACTCTGATTCATATGATTTATTCACTTGACTTAATCCGTAGAAATCCCTGATTTATGTTAATATCTCTTTCAAGACTAAAAACAACTGACTCTAGGTTAATTAATTGAAATCTCTTTCTAATTAAAACCCCTGTTGTCTCTTTAACTCAATATATGGATTCCCTTATTAGATTTGACTCTAATCCGGCAGATTCACATCATCCTATATCTAGGATTGCATTCAACTCCGCTCAGTTGTGTTGATCTACTCTTAAACAGGGACTTTTGCTCCTCTGAATAAGCACATTCGACTTGAATCAATAACCTGAATTATTAAAACAAGAATAAAAACTTACAATTAAGAATAAGAATAATTATTTATCTTATAAATCAAATAGTAATAAGATCTTTCTTAGGTTTCATCCCATTAGGTATTTAAGGGATTTTGTTCATACTGATAGAGGGAAACATCTTAAAATAGGGAAAGCTACAAAAAATAAGAAAACCCAAAAACTTCAAGAGAAATTGATAGGAGATCTTCAGTATTGATGGAGATCCTTCTTCCAAGCTGCTCCCGATGGCTGTCTTCGAGTATTTTCTGCTTTCTACTCTTCATGTCCATTTAGGTCCACCCTTAGGGTGTTTATATAGGCTTTGGAGCACCTTCTTGGCCCACAAGTAGTCTTTTCCGAATAGACTTAAACTTGGGTCCGGCAGAGACACGCCTGTGTGACAGGCCTATGTTCGATAGCTTAGGCCGTGTTCAATTCTGTTCGTCACACAAGGCCGTGCAGTCTGCCCGTATGCAATAGCCCAGGCCGTGTTGATTTCTGAGGTAGGCCCATTTTGTCCCTTTTTGGCCCGTTTCTCGTTCTTTTCGACTCCCTAAGCTCTCCTAAGTGTAAAACATGAAATTAAATGATTGGGAGCATCGAATTCATCAAATCTAATGAAAATTCATCCAAAAATAAACCAAGCATGGGGTCAAAATATGTATAAATTATGGTTTATCAAATATCCCCACACTAAAACCTTTGCTTGTCCTCAAGCAAAATCCTTAATTCCTCAATTCATAATTCTAATCAATAATGTCTCATCATGATTCAAAGATAATTTATACATTGATAATTTAACTAAAAGAGTAAAGATTCAAACAATTGAAGTCACAAATTTTTGCAGCACGAAAACATAGGTGTTTCCCCTTATCTAAATGATTACCTTTGATCCAAAACTGACAAGAATTGACATCCTCTCTAAAGATTCACTCAAACCACTCAAAGTGCTTAAGGTTCAAATTAAGCACTCAAAAGTCAATCATGAAATGTTATTTACCATAGGCTTACATGAAAATCAAATCTCCATCACTATAAAATGAGATGGTACACCAATCAAAAGGTCTTTAAAAAGGGTTGTAACGAGGCTTGGGTTAAAGGTGTGGATAGAGGCTGAATTAGAGGGTTAGAATCGAGATTGAATTGACAATTTACCTAACTAGAAAAAGTGAACTAATACTAAATAATTACATCGATTGAAAACTTATCACTAATAACACGAGCTTCTTCTAAAGATGTGAAATTAACCGTTTAAGCTCATAGAACTAATAATGAATAAATTTCAATTTTTTTTTTAAGATTAAGAATAAGTAATAAGAAAGAATTTAACACTGAAATAGAGAACATAGTTAGGCAATTGATCAAATCAAAACTCGACAAAAAGGGGTTAATACAATAGGGAAAATTCTTAATGAATAAAAAAAGAAAGAGTTTTGGTTAATATTAAGGGTGTATCAAGAAACGGTTTATTAGGCTCAAAGGGGCTCACTAGGGGTTAATTATGAAGGTAGGCTTTTAATGGAATAAGTGGGTTAAAACCTAGGTGCCTTTATCATCTCAGTATATCAAATCAAGGGTGTGGTCTCGACATGCATAATTGACGCAAGTTCTAGAATAACAAATCAATATTGACACACTCATAACCAACAATAAAGTGAGCAAGAAAATATATGCTCTAAAAGGCTCAAAGTCTCACAAAATTTATGGTTTTTGATGTCAACCTTGCAAATTTCAAACTTCAAAGTAATATTTAAATGTAGGGAAACAACCTAATAATTTTTTTTTTAATTCTGAAAATAGACTTATCATGCTTGATTCTCTAATGTCTTAAAGTTTAAACCATCAATGCACAATTACCTATGACTTAATCCAAAAAAAATCATAAGTCAATAGAAATTTTATTCTAATTAGTAATATGAGGAAATTACTTAAGAAAAAGACATAATTCAGGGGTTTTCTAATAATCAATTAAATAACCTCCCCACACTTAAGATGTGCATTGTCCTCAATGTACAAAGATAGATCATGATAATATAGTAAGAAAATCATAAGATAGGGAGAGAAGTGAAACTTCCTGAATTTTGGATGGAATTTGTGAAAAGAAGCCTGATGAATTAGGGAGAGGTGAAGGTGGGGGAGAATACTCTGGTAGCACCTTGAACCTTTTGAAATCGAGTCAATGAAGCAGCCTGCATGAACTGGTCTATGAGGAAGTGGTGGCATATCTGCTGTAAAGTGGTCACCCACGGGGAGACCGCATCGGGATCCTTCCTCTTTTTCGAAGCGGGGATGCCGGCCTTAGTCTTGCCTCGAGTATTAGTCATTGTGTACCTAAAAATGATTTGCAATAAATAATTCAAGCATCACAACAAGTAATATCGAAATAGTCCTAAATAACAGGATATTCCTAACATAGTGAATTTAAGAAGAAATATTTTTAAATTAACAATACTAACTTATGGTACCCTAAGCTAAATCTAAATGGAATGAATAATAAGAACAAAATAATAAAGAAACTAAAGATAAAAATAAATAATAGAAAATAAATATGAATTCAAAATAAGGGGAAAAAGAGTGACCACGGTGACAAGGATGGTGGCCGGAGTGGGGCGCGACGGGTTTTCGGGTGGGGGAAAGGCTGGCGGCATAAGGTGGTGGCTGGTGTGGTAGCGATGCAAAGAAAGAATAAGGAAAAGGGGAAAGGGGAGGGAGAGAGAAAGAGAGAAAGAAGAGGGAAAGGGAAGAGTTTCGGGTTCAGGGAGAAAGAAAAATGAGGAAGGAGGTTGGTCGGTGGTGGCGGAAAGTGGGTTTGGCGGCTATGGTTTTGGGGGGAGATTTGGGGAAGAAAGTGAATAGGTGACGGGGGTTTAAGTAGGGATTGGGGCACACGATCGAGGCCCACGCCCGCGTGCCCTGTGTTTAGCCCATGTGTTTCGTAAATTTAGGTTTAGGGCGTATCTGATTCTTAACCTACGCTCGTGTTCCCTAGGCGTGTTGGGTCACACGGCCGAATTGCACGGCCGTGTGATGTGTCGTTAATTTCTCCCACGCTCGTGTAGAGGTTCACACGCCCGTGTTAATTAATCAATGCCAACCACGGCCTATAGGCACGGGCGTGTCGCATGCCCGTGTAATTTTCTCATTTTCAACCACGGTTTCTGGGCACGAGCGTGTCGCACGCCCATGTCATTTACTCAATATCGGCCACGGTCTTAGGGCGCGCTGATGGACCTAGTCATGGTGCCCACACGGCCACGGCCACGCTCGTGTGCAAGGCCGTGTGGGTAGGGAAACCTGTGCCTATTAATTTGGTTAGTTTTTAGTTAGGTGCTAAAAATCGAAACTATGGACATTAATAAGGTTAGTGCTCGGGTTACCTTCTGAGAAGCGCTCGTTTAAATTCTTAAGCTAGACTTACCTTTCATTCGCATAATCATGGTGGTTCGAGGAGTTGAAACTCCTCATTCCTACTATCAATTTTGTTAAAATAAGGTTTTAGACGAGTAATTTTTACCTTGAAGGTGCCAAATTGAGAATGAGTTACATCGACTGTACCGTATGGGAAAATATTAAGTACCGTGAAAGGGGTTATTCCATTAGGTTTAGAAGTGGCAACATGAGGATCTGCGTTATCCATTAGAACTTGGTCCCCAACCTTAATTTGACTCGTTTTATTTTTAGGCTCGTCAAGACTTTGCCTTGGTTTATCGTGTACTATTAATTTCTCCTTAAATTGTGTTCGCCATTCATTTAGTTCCTCGATCTGGAGCCTTCATTCCTCATGAATAGTTCTGTTCTCAATATGATAGTTAGACCATGGCTTTGTCATCTTTTTTCCGAGGAATTTCCTGCACAGGAGATTGATCGTTAAGTTTACTTACATTAACTGGACCTGTATCATCTTGATCGCTATATATTCTAACAGAATCACGTGCTTGGAGTTTAATCATGTCATCACCTACACGAAGTATTAATTCCCATGTACCAACATCAATAATGGTCCTAGCAGTTGCTAAAAAGGGTCGTCCTAAAATTAAAGGAACGTCACTATCCTCATCCATGTCTAAAACAACAAAGTCTACGGGGAATATGAATTTATCAATTTTGACTAGCACATCTTCAATTATACCCCTATGAAATCTAATGGTTTTATCAGCCAATTGAATGCTCATCCTAGTTTGTTTGGGTTTCCCAAGGCCTGGCTGTTTAAACATTTTATAAGGTATAACATTGATACTTGCCCCTAAATCAGCTAAAGCATTATTAACAGATAAACCACCAATTAAGCAAGGAATCGTAAAACTCCCTGGATCTTTTAATTTGCGTGGTAGTTTATTCTGTAAAATTGCTAAGCACACTGCATTTAGCTCCACATGCGATGCATCATCTAACTTCCGTTTGTTTGCCAAAAGCTCTTTTAGAAATTTTACTGAATTGGGCATCTGCGAAAGAGCTTCAATAAATGGTAAGTTAATATGTAATTACTTTAAAAGTTTAAGAAATTTACCAAATTATTCATATGCGCGGTCTTTCTTCGTTGCATTGGGGCATGACACACGAGGTTTGTACTCTGTACTTACCAGTTTTGGTTTATTATGGCTTACCTCAGCCTTTCCTTTATCTACCACATTTTGCCTGCCTTGGATTTGGTTCGTCTAACCCTTCACTATCGTGAGCAGTAATGGCATGAAGTTGCTCCTTTGGGTTAGTTTCAGTGTTGCTCGGCAAGCTACCTTGTGGTCGTTCTGATATCAACTTGGCAAGCTGACCTATTTGATTCTCAAGCCCTTGAATCGACGCTTGCTGATTTTTAAGTGTTGTTTTGGTGTTTTGAAAACGGGTTTCTGACACCGAGATGAATTTTGTTAGCATCTCCTTAAGGTTCGGCTTCTTCTCTTATGGGTAGGGTTGTTGTTGAAAGCCTGGAGGGGGTTGTTGTCTCTGATTTCCTTGACCACCCCATGAGAAGTTTGGGTGGTTCCTCCAACCTGGATTGTAAGTGTTACTATAGGGATTATTCTAAGGTCTAGAATTATTACCCATATAGTTCATCTGTTTGCTTTCTATGCCAGGGTTGTAGGATGGATATTCTGTATTGTTCGTTCCTCCTCCATTCGTATCCAACTGCATCACTGGATGTACCTGTGAATATCCACACAAACAATCAATCTTTTTATTTAAAAGCTCTACCTGGTTTGATAGCATGGTAACTGCGTCGAGGTTGAAAACTCCGACTACTTTTTTTGGCTTCGTCCTCATAGCTTGCCACTGATAGTTATTCAGTGACATCTCTTCAATGAATTTGTAGGCAGCCTTAGGTGTTTTGTTGTTTAGTGTACCTCCGGTGGCTGCATCAATCAATTGCCTAGTTGAGGGGTTCACACCATTGTAAAAGGTTTGAACCTATAGCCACAAAGGTAACCCATGGTGAGGGTATCTTCTCAGTAGATCCTTGTATCTCTCACATGCATCGTAAAGTATTTCTAAATCCATCTGCACAGAAGAAGAGATATCATTCCTTAACTTAGTCATTTTAGCCGGCGGAAAATATTTAAGTAAAATTTTTTTGGTCATTTGTTCCCATATAATGATTGATCCTCACGATAACGAGTTCAACCACTATTTTGCTTTGTTCCTTAACAAGAAGGGAAACAATCGAAGATGAATGGCATCATCAGAAACGCCATTAATCTTGAAAGTGTCGCAGAATTCCAGAAAATTTGCCAAGTGATTGTTTGGATCCTCATCTTGTAAACCATCAAACTGAACAAACTACTCAATCATCTGAATAGTGTTAGGTTTCGGTTCAAATTTATTTGCAGCAACAGAAGGTCTAACAATACTTGATTCAGTTCCTATTAAAGTAGGCTTAGCATAATCATACATAGTTTGAGGAGCAAGATTTTGATTCACCGGATTTGCAGCAACCACAGGAGGTAGCAGATTATTATCAACCATATCCTTGGTGGTATTAGTATCATCCTCTTGCTCTTCCTCTATGTTTTGTAGACTTTGCCTTATCTCTCTTCGGTTTCTGCGGGCAGTCCCTTCTATATCACTATCAAAAAGTAATGGTCCTGACGGGTTCTTTCTAGTCATAAACTAAAAAATACTTGCCAGAAGAAAATAAAAGAAAATTTAGTAAATAAAAATAAAATAAAGTAAATTGTAATAATAATGGCTAAAGTAATAAAAATTTAGTGTTCCTAATATCTTAGTCCCCGGCAACGGCGCCAAATACTTGATGTGTCTCTAACTAACTATGATCACAATAAAGGCAAGCACACATATCGTTTAATAGTATAATTATGGTAAGACTGGAAATATCGTATCCACAAGGACCAAGAGTACTAGTAATTACTATCTTCTTATTATCTAGCCTAAGAATAGGAGTGATTTCTTTTAAACTAAAACTAATTAAAAGCACGACAGAGAATGAACTGGAAAAATACTTTTAGACAACTTTATGAAAGAGGCAATACCCAAGGAAGAATCCACCTAGACTTCACTTATTACTCTGATTCATATGATCTATTCACTTGATTTAATCCGTAGAAATCCCTGATTTATGTTAATATCTCTTTCAAGACTAAAAACAACTGACTCTAGGTTGAATAATTGAAATCTCTTTCTAATTAAAACCCCTATTGTCGCATTAACTCGATCTATGGATTCCCTTATTAGATTTGACTCTAATCCGCTAGATTTACGTCGTCCTATATCTAGGATTGCATTAAACTCCGCTTAATTGTGTTGATCTACTCTTAAACAGGGACTTTTGCTCCTCTGAATAAGCACATTCGACTTGAATCAATAACCTGAATTATTAAAACAAGAATAAGAATTCACAATTAAGAATAAGAAAAAGTATTTATCTTATAAATCAAATAGTAATAAGATCTGTCTTAGGTTTCATCCCCTTAGGTATTTAAGGGGTTTAGTTCATACTGATAGAGGGAAACATCTTAAAATAGGGAAAACTACAAAGCATAAGAAAACCCAAAAACTTCAAGAGAAATTGATAGGAGATCTTTAGTCTTGATGGAGATCCTTCTTCCGATGGCTGTCTTCGAGTATTTTCTGCGTTCTACTTTTCGTGTCCCTTTAGGTCCTCCCTTGGGGTGTTTATATAGGCTTTGGAGCTCTTTTCTTGGCCCACAAGTAGTCTTTTCCGAATAGAATTAAACTTGGGTCTGGCAGGGACACGCCCGTGTTCGATAGCTTAGGCCGTGCTCGATTCTGCTTGTCACACACGGCCGTGTGGTTTGCCCATATGTGACAGTCTAGGCCGTGTTGATTTCTGAGGTAGTTCCATTTTGTCCCTTTTTGGCTCGTTTCTCATTCTTTTCGACTCTTTAAGCTCTCCTGATTGTAAAACATGAAATCAAAGGATTAGGAGCATCGAATTCATCAAATCTAATGAAAATTCATCCAAAAATAAGCCAAGCATGGGGTCAAAATATGTATAAATCATGGTTTATCACACGGCTTGGTCACACACCCATGGGATTGCCCGTGTGTCACACACAGCCTAGACACACACCCGTGTGCCTACCCATGTGGCCAAGAACAAGGCTATTTGCCGAGCTCTTTTCTCCGCCCTAACTCACATAACACAATACCATTCAACATATTACTAAACAACTCAGATTTTGCACTATATAACTTCATGAATAACTTCATCTTTTCATATATATATAAAAGAAAGAGCCAACAAATATGGTTATATATACAAAAGTTTCTCATTCAAGGGACCAACACACTCTTGGCCAAAATAACAAAACAATATACTTAGTCTAGCCCCTATACATGTCGTACTCAAATGTACTAAGTCTAAATATACTGAGGTGAGCTGATAGTGTGGGCGATCTTCCAATTATCTTCGTATCCCGACCCGGCTCTTTAACTCTATAAGACAAGGAAAAGAAAAGGGGAGTAAGTTTTGAGCTTAGTAAGTTTACATGTAAACAAATAACATTATAGTATGTGCTAAACAATATAAATATAGCATTACATACTAAACATGAACAATCCACATTTATGATCATGCTTACTCATTTATTCCCTTACCACCTTCCAACCATATCGTAAGATTAATGCTTACATTCATTAACATGCTTCCCTACACTTAGCACCACAATATCACATATTTCAACACATCACAATTTCTTAATCAACCATTCGTAATTTAATCACTCTGTGGTTCTGCACTTAGCCCATCATCAGTCATTAGGGTGGTATTGCACGTAGCCCACCATCAGTCCTTATTAGGGTGGTATCGCACATAGCCCACCAAATGATAAATAAATGATGGTATCGCACACAGCCCATCGTTATTAAGGTGGTATCGCACTTAGCCCACCGTCGAATATTGATATTACTCATTTACATATCCATTCTATCATTCATATGAGAGCTATTCAATAACTACCACATTCAATCCACTTAAATCATGCATGTTCTCAATTGTGCCATGCACTAATTAGCAACAACAATGTATATATAAAAAATGCATCGTTTACACATAAACTTACATCGATGCAAAACGTTTCAATCGGCGGTTTAATCCTTAACCTTGCCTTTTCCCTGGTCAAGGTTAATTCCACGCTCTTCTCGATCTATAACAATAAAATTCATTCATTTAGATCATTCTATGATCATAATGTATCAAAATCTACACTTACGCAAAAATAACCATTTTGCCCTTGTATTATGGAAAAATTACGATTTTTCCCCTAGGCTCGTAATTCATTTTTCAACTCACTTTCTCATTAAACACGCCTAGTTGAACATTTATTTATCTTACAACTACTCACAAATTCAACTATTTCATGCATTTATGACATAATTTCAATCTTTGCATTTAAGTCCTAATTAGGTGTTTTCATGTTAACACCTTTCACAAAAGTTGTTTCTCATCTCCCTAACATTCAATTTCTTCCATAAAAACTCAGCTAACAACATAAACATCCTCATGGCAAGTCCTTAGGCTTTCAACCATATACAAATTAGTCCCCTCATTAGCTAGCTTAAGCTTTGGGGACTCCAAAAACACAAAAATCATCATCAAAAGGACTTACTTGCAAGGATGAGATGTAGCTGAAATTTTCAAGCTTTCAAACCCTTAAGCTTGCTGATATTTTCAGTGGGAGAGAAAAGAAAAATAACATGATGATAGCCTTTCTTTTACTTAAACTTATTTTATTCATTTAGTCACCAACTATTACCAAATTTTTGACTAAATTTAATGCTCTTGTCCCCTTTACATGCCATGGCCGGCTATCACACTCCAAATGGCCTAATTGCACTTTAAGGACCTCAAATTTAATAATCTATGGCTATTAGACACCTCTACCTTGAAAAATAGAACTTTCGCACCTTATGCGATTTAGTCCTTTTTCACAATTAAGCATAAAATCGCTAAAATTAAAGAACCAAAATTTTCATATAGCCATATACTAATGCCATAACACATAAAATAATATTAAAATAATTTTCCTCAACTTCGGATTAGTGGTCCCGAGACTACTGTTCCGACTAGCCCCAAAATCGGTCTATTACAAGGTAAGTATCGTACCCCTTTCTTAAATACTTCTGAGTCAACAAGGAAGATATCACTACTGGCAATCTATCTTGCTTATCTGATTCAACACGAATAAGATCCCCACTTTCACATTTTAACTCAATAAACTTCCTTTCACAATTCACTATCACATCGTGAGTAATTAACCAATCCATCCCAAGGATGATATCAAATTCATTAAATGGCAATAGCATAAGATTAGCTGGAAAACAATGACCCCTAATCATTAAAGGGCAACCTTTACATACTCGATCGACCAACACATATTTACCTAGGGGATTTGACACTCTTTTTACAAATTCAGTAGATTCTATAGGTATGCTCATGCTAGAGACTAATTTCATGTAAATATACAAATGAGTAGATCCCGGATCAGTTGAAGCTATAACACGAGTGTTAAAGAGAGAAAATGTACTCGTAATTACGTCGAGGGAAGACGCCTCTTTGCGAGCACGAATGGTATATGTTCTCACCGGTGCTCTACCCTCAACTCTTGCAGTCTGCTTCATTTCATTTCCCGGGTTTCTCTGTGGTCTTCGTCTAGTAGTACTTCTCAGTCTTACATTCTAAGGCTTCTCTTTCTCACCCGTCTCGGGGCAATCTCTAATAAAATGATCTAGAGAACCACACTTGAAACAAGCCTTCTCGTTTGCTCGACACTCGTCAGGGTGACGTCTGTCATACTGCGGCCATTCTGGTCTACTCGGTCGAATGTTGCCAACACTAGCAACCGAAGTAGTCTGGCCCTTAGACCCCAGGTACTGTCTACCTTTACTTCTATTTGAAAACCCAACTGAAGTAGCTGATCGAACAGTAAACTCTCTTGAATTCTTGGATGAGGATTGGAATGACTTGCCTAATTGTCTCTTCTTTGAGTCGCGAGACTCAATTTTAGCTTTCTTTTTCTCTTTGACTAGTTCCTCAGCCTTACAGGCTCAATCTACCAGCACCACAAACTCTTTTAGTTCGAGGAAACCAACAAACAAATGGACATCCTCATTTAACCCATCCTCGATTCTTTTGCACATAATGGCTTCTGTCGATACGCACTCTCGAGAGTATTTGCTGAGCCTTATGAACTCAGGCTCATTTTCGGTCACTGTCAATCGACCTTGCTTTAGCTCCAAGAACTCTTTTCTTTTCTAGTCGATGAACTTTTGGCTAATATACTTCTTCCGGAATTCCTCTTGGAAGAATTCCTAGCTAACTCTCTCCCTTGGTACCACCGACACAAGGGTGTTCCACCACTGATAGGCCGAATCTCTCAAGAGAGATACTACAC
The DNA here is from genome assembly GCA_005393395.2 of Gossypium australe. Lineage (NCBI taxonomy): Eukaryota > Viridiplantae > Streptophyta > Magnoliopsida > Malvales > Malvaceae > Gossypium > Gossypium australe. The sequence continues at coordinate 24,644,383 of CM016615.1, forward strand.
ACTTCATGCACTCTTTAGGCGTGCATGACATCTTATTGAATACCCTAATGGTATTCTCGAACCAGAATTCTGCCCTCTCTGGATCATCTTCCTTACTAGCTCAAAATTCCTCGGCTCTTTATTCTTGGATCTTATCGACCGGTAGCCTTTCTCTTCTTACTACCACTACCACTTGAGGAGCTACAGGAGCGGGCTGAGGAATATGTGGGGCGGAGGGGATTGAGTATTGGGATTTGCTTGAATATACTCGGTGTACTAGTTGCTCATCATATGAAGAAAGGCTTTTCGAGCCTCTTCTCCCTGACCCATAGTCTCGGGTCTACTCTCTACTAGCGCGATCCCTTGCGCGGGAGCTGGCGCATTACTTGCAGTATCATCAACTGTAGCTTGGTCGGGATCAGGATCCATTTACTATATAAAAACACAATTCAAATCGTCAGGAGTCATCACACTAACATTACACAAATACTCTTACGTATGGCATGTATAGCTAGACTCATACTTACGCTACGTTAGTTTGAGATTTGACTAAACCGTAGCTCTGATACCACCAAATGTAGCACCCCTTACCCGCGTTTAACACCGGAATCAAATACGAGGCATTACCGAACTTGACTGACTTAAACGTACAACATCGGCCTATAAAATTTCGATCCAACTTAAAAAAAATTTCATTCATGAATATAACTTCCTTATTACGGGTCTACGAGGCCCTAAACATACATTTGGAGTGGTTCAGAACCAAACCAAAAACTTTTAAGCACTTAGAAAATTTTTACTTAAAACAGGGTCATACACCCGTGTGGAGGAAAGGACACGCCCGTGTGGAATTTCACATGCCCGTGTTCCACACCCATGTCGATTTATTACTCATTTTGAACCTACAAGGGATTCCACATGGCCGGACACATGCCCGTGTCCCTGGCCCGTGTCCCTCACACGGCCTCGACATGCCCGTGTATTAGCCCGTGTGCCAAAAACCATGGCATTATGTTTATGATGTCACCACCTCACTATGGTCACACGGCCAAGGCACACGCCCGTGTCCTTAGACCATGTGTTGAATTAAATTCCTAATTTTAGGTGCAGACTTCACACGGCCTGGGCAGACGCCTATGTCCTTGGCCGTGCCTTCCACACAGCTAAGACACACGACCGTGTCTCTACCCATGTGTTTACTACTGAGCATGCTGACTTTTAAACCTAGCATCCATGGGGTCACACGGCCAACCAACACGCACATGGGGCTGACCGTGTTTCACACACGTCCTAGACACATGCCCGTGTGTCTACCCGTGTGGGCATTTGAAAGGCTATCTACCAAGCCAAATGCCACCATATACAGCAATCATACTTACACTAATTCAATCCAACATATAACAAGACTATAAAGCACTTCTAAATACTCAAAATCAAGACATCCACACAAGCATACACTTAATGAATTTCATCATCATTGAACATATATAAACTTGTCAAGTATTGGCATAATTCGAATGACCACTTACAAGATGAATTTAATAACATTAATAGCCAACACTTTGGCTAACAAAAGAGACTAAGTCCTATACATGCCATACTCAAAATGAATCAAACTTTCCTATACCAAAGAGTAGTTGATAGTGTGATTTCCGAACTTCGATGTTCCATGAATTCTCGAGCTAACTTGGCAATGCTACAAGGAAAATGGAAATGAGAGGAGTAAGCATAAAGTTTAGTAAGTTTGCATGAAAATAATTAACAACATAAGCTCACAATGTCATCCAACCATGGCATTGGATAAAACATAAAGTCTTAATCACTTTGCCAACACTTACTCATGCTTAATCTTATCGAATACATACCATGTCACATATCGTAAACATTTCTCGTGAATTACTCACAGGTACCTGTGATCACTCAATCACATCACTTTAGCACTAATCTCATTTCTATTCCAAGGTTAACTATTTATCCCACTAAATCACTTGGGATATTTAATGATACATGTTCATCATCATTCACATAATACGACGCCAATACCACATCCCAGTTGTGGTCTTACATAGGGTCACCTCTGAGTGCCGATGCTATATCCCAGATATGGTCTTATACGATTTTTTCTTATTCAATGCCGATGCCATATACCAGATATGGTCTTATACGAGATCTCCATTCGGTGCCGAGGCTATGTCCCATACATGGTCTTATACGGGACCTTATCCATCTCATGTCTCGATAATAATATTCTCACATTTATTATAGTCCCACTGGGACTTCAATATCACAGATTTCATCATTTTTCTCATTCAACACCATAACTCAATTTCATAGAAATATATGCATCATTACAGTATCAAACATTCTCAAATATACTAGCATGATGTTGAATTTATCACATACAAACTTACCTCAAAATAGGCCACTTGCCCATTTAATCCAATACCTTGCCTTTTCCTCGATCAAGGTTAATCCCTCGTTCTTGTTGATCTATATAATAGAAAATTAGCTCATTTAATAACCACACTAATCAACACATCTCGTTAATCATACTTTGGCAGAATTACCATTTTGCCCTTAGACTTTCACAAAATGACTATTTTACCCTTAAGCTCATAAATCGCTTCTAATTGAATTTCTTTCTTTAACGAGCCGAGGTGAACATTTATTACTCTTATGGCAACCCTCAATACTCATTATTTCACACCTTTACCACACATTTTATAACTTTTACAAAAGGGTCCTTTTAGGTGTTTTCATGATAACACATTTCACAAAAGTTGTTTATCTAACAACTAAGACTCATTTTCTTCCATAAACATGCAGCAAACAACTTAAAAGCTTACATGGCAAAACTCTAAACTTTCAACCATTTTGCAAGATAGTCCCCTCTTTAGAAAGCTTAAGCTTTAGGGGTTTCAAAAGTACAAATATTATCAAGAAATTATCACTAAAACACTTACTTGTAAGGAGAAGAGTTTGCTAAAATTTTTGAGCTTTCAAAACCCCTATTTGCTGCTAATTTTTAGTGGATGAGTGAAAGAGAAAAGATGATATCTTTTCTTTCTTTATTTTATTCTATTTCATCAATTTAATCCACCTACTACACCAACTTTGACTAGTTTTGACTTCTTTGTCCCCCTATGGCCGGAAACCTCTTAAAATAAGACCTAATTGCACATTTGGGACCTCCAATTAATATTCTATGGCTATTAGGCACCTTTAGCTTGTAAATTAGAACTTTTGCACTTTATGCGATTTAGTCCTTTTTCGCGATTAAGCATGCAATTACTAAAATTAAAGCACCAAAATTTTCATGCACCTACATAATCATGCTATAACTCATAAAATAACATTAAAATAATTTTCTCTGACCCCAAATTAGTGGTCCCAAGACCATTGTTTCGACTAACCCCGAAATCAGGTTGTTACATTACGATTGAGTGGATTAATCTGGTTATGCATTGTATTTCCTCGATTTCATACATGGTTAATTTCAATGGAATTTCAGGCAATAGATTTTTCCCTCAACGGGGGCTACGACAAGGTGAACCTTTAAGCCCCTACCTTTTTCTACTTTACACTGAGGGTTTTTTATCTTTACTAGACTCAGCTGTTCAGATGAGTAATTTAAGAGGGGTGGAGGTATGTAGGGGAAGCCCAGTTGTTACTCATCTATTTTTTGCTGAAGATAGCATTGCTTTTGGTGAAGCAAATGAGTTAGGAGGGCGGGTCTTGTTGGATATTTTGAGACGATAAGAATTTGCTTTGGGGTAAAAGATAAATCTTGACAAGCCACAAATCTTTTTTAGCTCCAATGTCTGATAATTCTTGTAATCAATTGGTGCAAATGTTGGGGGTTCGTTGCTCATTGTGCATGGAAAGATATTTGGGTTTACCTATGATGGTTGGGAGAAGAAAGAAGGATGCCTTTCAATATATTTGTGATAGAATGAGAATGAAAGTTCAGAGTTGGGGAGGCCAAATTACTATCCCAAGGAGGAAAAGAAGTTTTCATTAAAGCGGTCCATCAAGCGATTCCTACTTATTCGATGTCTTGTTTTTTGCTTCCAAAGATACTTTACACGAAGCTTGAGAGTATTATGAGCCGGTTCTGGTGGCAAAAAAAAAAAAAAACTTGACTTGTAGAGGTATGCATTGGTGTAGTTGGGCTAGCCTTAGTCTTCCTAAAAATAGTGGAGGAATGGGTTTTCGAGACCTAAGCAAGTTTAATATTGCACTTTTAGCAAAAAAAGGTTGGAGGTTAGTCACTAATCCAGATTCTTTACTTGGACGTATTTATAAAGCAAAGTATTACCCTCATACCTCGTTTTGGAATGCCACTTTAGGTAACTATCCATCGTATGCATGGAAAAACATATATGCGGCCCGAAAATTATTAGAAGATGGTATTGGTTGAAGGGTGGGATAAGGATCCCAAATTTCCATTTTGCAAGCTCGATGGTTGCCCCGTTGGGTGAGGGAAAATTCAAGCTACTACTGCAAATAGTGGTATTGACAAGTATCAGACCTTATTGATCAATCAGCAAAGACTTCTAAAGTGGAATTTATTAAGAGTCTTTTTACCCCAATGGAAGCTCGTGCAATCTGTTGTATTCCTCTTTCAATTTACACAATTGATGATAAAATCGTGTGGTGTGTATATAACTTCGGTATGTATACGGTACGTAGTCGATATCATTGTCTTGTCAAATCGAACATCAATGAAACTATAAATACTGATCATACAGGATTTTACAAGCAGATTTGGGAGCTAAATCTCCCCCCAAAAATCAAAATCGCCATTTGGCGATTTACACATGAGTACATTCCTACTGCAGCTAATCTCTACAACAGAAGAATAAATTCATCTCCCATTTGTCCTAGCTGTGGAGAGGCTCCTGAGAATGTTATGCATACCCTTCTGATGTGTGGCCATGCAAAAAATGTTTGGTGATCAATCGATGTTGACTAGTCAACTCTAAATGAAAATATGGATTTTTTCACCTGGCTTAATGTTGTTTTTCAAAACAAAGGGCATGATTTTGGTGAGATTGCTACAACCACGGCTTGGGCACTTTGGCAAGCCCGAAATAAACGCATAATGGAAGGAAAGAGACAATCAGTCCAAGATATATGCTCTATTATCTTTAGCATTATAAGGGAGATGAGGGAGTTGAGAAATAAAGTACTTGCCCAAGTGAAAACAATGACTCCAATATGGAAGCCCCTTCAAGAACCTTTTGTTAAGGTAAAATTCGATGTTGCGTTTAAAGCAACCCTTCACTACTCCTATTTCAGTTTTGTCACTAGGAATAACAAAGGCTTATTTATGGGCAGCGGAATAGTACTCAACAAATTCGTCTCCAATCCCTTTACAGCAGAAGCCATAACTTGTCTCTAGGCCTTGAACTTTTCACTTGAAATGGGTTTTAACCATGTTCAAATGGAGGGTGATTCTCGGACAACGATTGTCAAAATAAATCAAGTACTACCAGATTATTTAGACATGGGAACTTACATTGAAGAGATAAAGATCAAGGCGAGTTCTTTTCAGCACATCTCCTTCCACCAAGTTGATAGGCGAGCAAATATGGTGGCCCATATGATAGCAAAAGAGAGGATTTCATTACCAGTAGACAGGTTTTGGGTGGAGGAATTACCAGTGGCGGCAAAGGCATTTTTGGCTAGAGACCCCTCGGGTTTGACTTCTCAGATATAAGGGACTGGATGTTGTGTTTTTTGGATCTCTGGCTCTATCTTAGAGCAAGATATTTTCTTTCCTCTGCTGGTGTTTTTGTGTTTTGGCTTAACTGTGGGTGTGCTTTATGTTAATACCCACAAGCTGCCGAGAGTTTATTGCATATTTTTATGCTTTATTTTGTCTGTTCCAGCTGGGGTGGGCAATGACTTTCCTGCTTTGCCCTCCTTTTGATATTACTTTTTCAACATTGAAATAAAGCTCTCGGTATTACTCTAAAAAAATAATTATAGTTAAATAGAAGTTGTGATAATTATTGCACATTTAAAATATTATAATTTAATTTATATTTATTAGTTAAAAATATTGTATTAATTTTAAAATTGAGTTATTACTTAAATAAAACTCTAAGTATAAAATGTAAAAAAAAAAAGTTGTCCTAATTATAATTTAAATTACAATTGTTAGTTAAAATTTTTGATGTAAAAGTTGTGCTAATTTTATTTATATAAATTAGAGTTAGTCCTTAAATAGAATTTTAAGTATTTTAATTATCACTTAGTTAATATTATTAGAGTTAATTATGTTAATCAACAATTGTTTGGATAATGTTATTTTGCATTAATTGCATAAAGTAAAACTATAATTATGTTAAAAATGCTTTAATTATGATTTGGAAAATTTCTATTATAATATTTGAATTGATAAGTTAATACATTCTAATTATATTCAATATTTCAAATAAAAATATTATTTTATATTAATTAATGAAATTAAAATTATAATAGTTAAAAAATAAATGGAAACTCACATGCAACGCATGTGATATTAAAAGTTTGTAATAATAAAGAATGGTGGTTGTTTTACTTAAACTTCAAAATAATGAGCACCAAAAGGTGAGACTAATCAGTGAAACAGGTCAGGCCTTCTTCACACCCTACCCTAATAAAATATTCGAATAATTTACTTGTACTTTAAAAATGTCTAATGTGATACCTGAACTGTTAATTTGTTATTATTTGATACCTGTACTTTCATAAAATGTCTGATGTGGTACTTGTACTTTAAAAATTTCCAATGTGGTACCTGAACTAATCAATTTGTGTGTTATTTGGTACTTGTACTTTCATAAAATGTCTAATGTGGTACTTGTACTTTAAAAATGTCTAATGTGATACCTAAACTATCAATTTGAGTATTATTTGGTACTTGTACTTTCATAAAATATCTAATGTGATACTTATAATTTGAAAATGTTCAATGTGGTACCTAAACTATCAATCTGTGTATTATTATAGTACTTGAAGTTAAGACCCTCAGTAAATGTTAAAACAACCAATGGAAATTCAATACATGGATTCTTTTTTAAAATCATCAATTCCACTTGGACAATGTATCATTATGTGAAAAAGATAAATTAAAAAATTAAATTAAAAATAAATAGCTTGTAACACCTCATACTCGGTCTAATCGCTGAACCCAAGTTACAAGATGCTATAATAGTAAATCAAAGCATTCATATGCAATTTACTCAATGATATTTGTTAAATCAATAAATACAAGTTAAATCTATGTTTAACATGCATTACAAACAAAACTAAGTCTCAATCAAGCTTACGACAACCTTTAAACTGGCTTAAAACCAAATCAGGACCATTTTGAAACTTTTACAAAAAGATAGGTAAAAAGGTAAAACAGGGGTCATACTACCGTGTGGCCAGGACATGTGACAGGCTGAGGCTGTGTGGTGCAATATCACACAACCTTGTCTCCAAACCGTGTAACAAACTGATGCCGTGTAATCCGGGGTTACACGGCCATACCACACAGCTGTGTGACCCCTGTTTTACCTTTGTACCTATCTTTTTGTAAAAGTTTCAAAATGTTCATGATTTGGTCTTGAGCTAGTTTAAGGGCTTTCGTAAGCTCGATTGAGACTCAGTTTTGTTTGTAATGCATGTTAAACATAGACTTAACTAGTATTATTGATTTAACAAATATTATTGAGTAAATTACATATGAATGTTTCGGTTTACTGTTGTAGCATCTTATAGCTTGGGTCCAATAACTAGATCAAGTATGGAGTGCTACATTTATTGGTACCAAAGCTACGGTTTAGTTGATTCTAGGACTAAACGTAGCATGTATTGAGTCTAGAAATACATGCTACAATAACCTATATTTTGTGTGATGCTTCTGATCTGGTTTGACTATGTTTTTCTTACAGATTTATGATGTCGGCCAAATCTAATCGTACTGTAAATGATAAAGTGGAAAGTAAAATTCCAGCTTCCGAACAAGGAGTAAGTTAGAGTTTACCTGTATCTCAATTACCTAAAAGTGAGGACCGTGGTTCCTTCTTCCAAATGATGAATGAATGGTTTACTTAGTTTATGCGAGCTAATTCGATGGCTCCACAACCTCCATGGTACCTGGTCATCCTCAAAACTTGAATCAGGTAACTGTTAACCGACCCACTACAGATAAAATTCGTAAATGCGGAGCTGAATTTCGAGGATTATATAATAGTGATCTTGAAAAAGTCGAATATTGGTTAGAAAATACTCAACGTGTTTTCAATTAACTAGACTACTCACCCGAAGATAATTTAAAGTGTGTTGTGTCACTGTTAAAAGAATATGCTTATCAATGGTGGGTTACTTTAACACTAGTGGTTCTAAGAAGTCGAGTGACATGAGAATTCTTTCAGACCGAGTTTAGGAAGAGATATATCAGCAAAATGTATCTAGAGGGAAAAAGATGAGAATTTATGGACCTAAAACAGGGAACTATGTCAGTTGTTGAGTACAAACATAAATTTGTTAATTTGAGTAAATATGCCCAAGAAAAATTAACTTCAAAAGATGAAATGTGTACCCAATTCAAGTGGGGTTTAAATGAGCATATCTGAGCAATGGTGGGAGCACTTGATAATAAAGAGATTTTAGTTTTATTTTAGCATGGTTAGAAAATGGATGCGATCTGGAGTGAAAAGAAATGAGCAAAAGCTAAAAATGAAAGCTCGAACAAGCGAAGCATGTCCAGAAATTTTTTGAATCCTCTGCCTAAAAAACCAAGATATTTCATGAGCCAGTCTATTCCTTCTGTCAGGAATACGAGAAAGAGTATATTCTGACAAACTCCTTCAAAGACTTAGGCTACTTTAGTAGCGAGTGCTAGTAGCTTTCAGAATATAGACACACCTGTTTGTGATCATTGTGGTAAAAATCATTTTGGTATTTGTAAATTAAAAAAGGGAGCCTATTTTTGATGTGGTTCGCTTGAACATTTCCTGAGGGATTGTCCGAATAAGGCTAAATAATGTTCAAAACATACTACCAGACAAGCAACTGTTTCTTAGAAAGGTAGAAGACCGAGACTTGGGAATACTCCTGGAACTAGCCGGAGTGAGGTGTGCGATACGACTATTAGATTATAAGGTCAAGCACTAGCTAGAGCTTATATGATATCTACTAGAGAGGAGGCTACAACAGCCAACGTTATTATTGGTACTTTTACTCTTTTTAATGTTATTGTTTATGCATTGATTGAACCTGGGTCAACACATTCTTATATATGCAGAACTTTAGTAAAAAAGATAAGAAAAAAATTTACCAATAGAGTTGACTGAATTTGATATTAGGGTATCAAATATGATAGGTTAGAGTGTGATAGTTAATAAAGTCTATAAAAACTGGCCATTAAAAATTTGGGGTTACGAATTTCCTGTTTATATGATGTTGTTGCCGTTTGATGAATTCGATCCTATTTTGGGTATGGATTGGGTAACAGTTCATAATCCAGTTTTCAATTGCAAACAGAAGCAAATTGTTTTGAAATGTCCAAGCGATGATTTGATTAGTGTTGAAAATGATAGATTCGATTGTGCCACTAGTATTTTATCGGCTTTGACTACTTAGAAGTTGATTCAGAAAGGTGTTGAAGCTTATCTGACATATATTTTAGAACTCAGGCCTCTAAATTGAAGTTAGATTAAGTTCCAACAATGCATGAGTTTGCTGATGTTTTTCTAGAAGAATTACCTAGGTTACCGCCAAAAAGGGCTGCCCTGATATCTATTGCATCGTACAAAATGACACCTAAAAACTTAAAGAATTGAAAGCACTGTTGTAGGAATTAATAGATCGGGGATTCATTAGACCGAGTGTATCACCGTGGGGTGCTCAAGTGTTAATTGTGAAAAAGAAAGATGACACTTTGAGATATGTATCGATTAACGACAGTTGAATAAGGTGACTGTAAAGAATAAATATATGTTATCTCGAATGGATGACTTGTTTGATCAATTGAAAGTGGCCATTGTGTTTTCGAAAATCAACCTGTGACCGGGATATTATCAGTTGCAAGTCAAAGAACTGGATGTGTCAAAAACAACGTTCAGAACTCGTTATGGCCATTACGAATTTCTTATTATGCCGTTTGGTTTGATGAATGCTCCTACTACATTCATGGATCTAATAAATAGAGTGTTTTAGCCACATTTAGATTGATTTGTAGTTATGTTTATTGACGACATTTTGATTTACTTGAAAAATAAAGTCGAGCACAATCAACATTTGAGAGTTGTGTTACAAACTTTGTGTGAAAAACAACTTTATGCAAAATTTAGTAAATGTGAGTTCTAGTTACCTGAGGTTGGATTTTTGGGACATGTGATTTCTTTGGATGGTATTCGGGTTGATTCGAACAAAATTTCTGTGATTGTGAATTGGAAACCTCCGCGAAATGTTATCGAGGTATGTAGTTTTCTTGTCCTGACAAGTTATTACTGACATTTTGTGAAAGGTTTTTTTATTATTGCTTTGCCATTGACGAAACTACTATAGAGTTTTCTGCGATTGTGACCTCCTGAAATGGTTACTAATGTACGTAGTTTTTTGTACTGATAAGTGTCAACAGAGTTTTGATAAGTTAAAAAATATATTGACTGAAGCTTCAGTGTTGACTCAGCCTGAATCCGGAAAAGAATTTACAGTTTACAATGATGCCTCGTTAAACGGACTAGGTTGTGTACTTATGTAGGATGACAAAGTTATAGTTTATGCCTCTTGTAAGTTGAAATCACACGAAAGAAATTATCTAACTCATGACCTTAAGTTAGCTGCAATAGTATTTGCTTTAAAATTTGACGACACTACCTATACGGTGAAAAATGTCATATTTACACTGATCATAAAAGCTTGAAATACTTGATGACTCAGAAAGCATTGAATATGAAACAGCGTAGGTGGCTTGAATTGTTGAAAGACTATGATTTGATTATCGACTATCATCATGGCAAGGCGAATGTTGTTGTGGATGTTTTGAGCGAAGTCCCTATTTGCCTTGAAAGCTTTGAATGCTTGATTAACTTTGGATTGCGATGATTCTATTTTGACTGAATTAAAGGTTAGACCGACTTTTCTTTAGCTAATTTGTGTGTTACAGAAAAATGATTCTGAGTTGAAATCGAAGCAGGAATCAATCGAAAATGGTCAGACTACTGAGTTCAGTATCGGTAATGATAGTAATTGTATTTCAGGGGTCGTGTAATAGCCCGTTTTCTAGTACTGTCGAAAACTGTAGTTTTGGGACCTCAAATTTGACTAGTGAGTTTGTAAATATTATTATTTAATATTTATGAGTCAAATATTATATTATATAGAATTTTGACCTGATAATTTTTTCTATTTGAATAATTAGTTAAAGTTAAGTGGTTTGTTCCTAAAGTCAAATTATTTTGGAAAATGAGGTATTGGAACCTCTTTTCTGTAAACCAAGCTCGTAAATATTTTTGTTAAATATTTACGAAGTTATTATATTGGTATGTGAAAGTTTGGTATGGAAATTTTAGCATTTAGATAGTTAATTAATTAAAAAGGACTAAATCGTAGAAGTCGTAAAATCTTATCATTATTGAATTTATTTTATAAATAATTTAATTAGTAGATGTATGAGGACTCATGAAGTAATTATACCATGTTTTTATTAGTAGTGGACAGTTAAGGTATATATATATTGATTATATATGCTAATTTATATGTTAAAATAATAAATTAAAGAAAGAAAGAAAACATACAGAATGGAGACATCATTTTCTTTTATTCTAGAACACCGAAACCACCATGGGAGGGCTTAAAAGCTTTGATCATTGTATTTCCATTGCATGTAGGTGAGGTTGTCATCCGTTTTTCGTAAATTTTATGTTTTTGAGATTGTTACAACTAGATCCAACTAACTCGTACCTCTGTTTTCAAAACTGTTAAAGATTTTAAAACTTGTCATTGATGAATCTTAGATGTTTTTTTTATATATAGAAAATGGTTTAGTTGGAAGTTTGATAATGAGTTTGGACTAGTTGGTAAAGTGATTTTGTTTAGTTTTTAAGTTTAAGGATTAAATTGTTAAATTGTTAAATTTGGCATGATTTCCTTGTAAAATTTTAGAATTAGAGGGTTGATTTGTAATGTAATTAAATTCGGCTCAATGGGTACAGGGATTAATTTTGAAAATAAGCTTGTTTCAATTTTAAGGACTAAATCGAATAATGTGTAAAAGTTTGGGGCAATTGTGAAAAATTATAAATTGGAAGACATAAGCATTACATTGAATATTACATGAAGTTAAAGCTGATAAATTGAAATAAATTTACTTTATAGATCAAGAACAAGTAGATAGTCGTGGAAAAGGAAAAGTTGTTGATTAGTCCCTGAATTTTGCTATCTCTGCAGTTTAGCCCTAGTAAGTTCATACGGTTTAATTTAGTATAGTTTGCAATATTTTATTAACTTGTGAATTATGATTTGTGAATACTTATATATATTTAATGAAATAATCATAAAGAAGATTCAAGGTGAGAAATGTAATTGAATTGTAAGATATTATACGGTTTTGTATATCGAGCCTGAATAAACATAGGATAGGATGCAATTGGCATGTCAATAGGTTATATTGCGTGCTGTATGGTTTGACTTGAGATAGGATGATGATTCCTGATTTAGTCCTGTCCACTAAATATATCAAAGTCCAACATTTGTTGCGGACTATCGCGTTATATTTACAGTGTTTCTACCGTGTTACCGGGGGCAGTTGTAAAGCCTTCGGGCTTGGCACTTGGTGCTGAGGTGTGTTCTGGAGAGATGTTAGCCTATGGTCTAGGCACTTGGTGCTAAGGCGTGTTCTCGGTTGGTTGGTTCGTTAGAGCATTTTAGTGTGTTTCGGTGGATAACTGTGTATCCATATCTATTATATTGTTCATCGGGAAGATTTAAAATGGTTAAATGACTTGCGTATTAAATTGTATAAATATTTGCTTGATTTTTCGATAGTATATCGTAACTTGATATTGATTGAATTCATATGATTAAACGGATTATGCAACTTGTATATTTGTATAACTCACCATTGATTGATTGTGGTTGGCAGGACTAATGTCTATTAACATTATTATTAAATGATTTATTATGTTTATTCGGTAAGTTTTATCGTTTAAACCTGTGAACTTACTAAGCTTATTAAAGTTTACTTATGCCATTTTCCTATTTCTTTGTAGATAATATTTTGTATAATCGAGTGATTAGATCAACACGAATATCACACTATCAAGATTCTTTTTGGTAGATTTTGAAAACGTTTAATTTTCAGATATGTGGCATGTAATAGGAGTATATTGTATATGTTTTAAGTACTTATTACAAGTGGTATTTTCTATTCTTGTGTGATGAATATATGCTTTAGTTAATAATGTGCTAATTCATGGTTGGGTATGAAATCTAAATATAGTGTGGAATTTTTCATGTAATAGGTGAAATTAATATATGTTATGATTGTTTGTTATATGTGGTATTGGTTAGATTGATGAAATGATGTTTATGTTTTGTAATAGCTCATATGTGTTCATGTTCTAGACCTTGGTGTGTTTATTGTATTGTTGTGCTAATTGTTCACTTGGTATAAACTTTACAAAGGTGTTTGAATTTTGGTACAAATGAATGTGGTTGAATGAAAAGAGTAATAGTAAGTTTTGACATGATTTAATGTATGGTTTTTGAACTTAAATGCTAACCAATTAGTATATGCTTGTGACATGAAAGTATAGGCTTGATTTTGATTTGTTTTTGGTATATGAGTTGTGGTGCCAAATGATGGCGTATTGATTAGGCATAGGTTGGTTGAAATTAACATTATTTTTGAATGAGATTCAATGTGTTTGAGCATGGTTTTGTAGCTAATAATGGTGTGGCTTGGTGCCTAAGTTTTTGAGGAAAAATGACTTGAAATGCATGATTTTTATGGTGCACATAGCCTGGGGCACAGGCTGTCACACAGCCATGTGTCTCAAGTCAATATGTAACACAGTCTAGCACATGGCCTACAACACGACCGTGTGACCCAACACCGAATGCACACATGGTTTGGCACACGGCCTGTGACACAACTGTGTGACTCTATTTCAAATACTCACATGGGTGGACACATGGGCTGGGACATGGTCATGTGTCCAGATTTCGGTTACCCGCACGGTTTGTGCTATGTTACTTGGCCTGGCCATACGACCGTGTGACCACTATTTTCAAAGTTTTTTTTTCTAAAATTTCTGTTTTGTTTCAAATTAATCCATGATTATTCTTAAATTATTTTTAAGGCCTTGTAAATTTGTTTTAAGGTCAATAATATATTTATGCTATGAATGACATTTGAATTTGATTATATGTTATTTAATTTGATATTTGAATGGTTAAATGTTAGTAATTATTATGATATGCATTGTAATGATCCGTAACCCTAATCCAACGACGGAGAGAAGATAGGGGTGTTATAGGTCATTTATGTGTTCCAAATGATACAACATTGAGACGGGAGATTTTGTGTGGAGCTCACAACAATGCTTATTCGATTTATCCTAATAGTACAAAAAATGTATAATGATTTGAGACAGATGTACTAGTGGCTAGGTATGAAACGTGAAATATTTGAATTTGTGACTAAATGTTTGGTATGTCAACAGGTGAAAACCAAGCATCAGGTTCCATCAGGTTTATTTCAGCTTATAATGATTCTAGAATGGAAATGGGAATCAGTAACAAAAGATTTTGTGTAACACCTCATACCCGAGTCCAAGGTTGAGACCGGATACGAGACATTACTATGCTCGAACTTTCTTAAACATGCACTTACGGGCTATAAAATTTTATTCTGAATTAAAACTTCTCATTCTTAGTCTAATCATACATTTCATGGGCCCACAAGGCCTTAAACACATATCTGGAAACTTTCAGAACTTAATCGAAAACTTTTCCTTAAAACAGGGGTCACACGCCCATGTGGCTTGGGACACGCCCGTGTACTCCTAAGACACACCCATGTCTTCCAACCGTGGTCGACACTGACTATATTCACACGGCCTTGACACGCCCGTGTCTTCCAATCGTGGTCGACACTGACTATATTCACACGACCTGGGGCACACGCCCATGTTCTGACCATGTGTGACACACGGTCTAAACAAATAGCCGTGGGATGAGCCCGTAGCCTATTCTGACTTAAGGTACTAAGGTGCAAGGGACGCACGGCCTAGACACACGCCCGTGTGTCTATCCGTGTGGGCACTTGAAGGTTATTTTCCAAGCCAATTGCCACCCTAAAATCAAAATCAATCTTATATTCAATTCAACAACTCAAATTACTACATCTTTCATGAACAATACTACATGCTTCATTGATATCAATAGACATACATACTTAGTCAAACTTGGCCATTCACTTAGCCGTATACAAAAGAATAATAAACTTGATAGCCCATACTTTTCCCCTTTTTAAGACATTTTCAAAATGAAATGTTTCCTATACATGCCATACTTAATATAAACATCTTGGCTATACCAAAATAGCGATTGATAGTGTGCTCGGAGCTCCGATGACGATGATCCAAGAGATTAGCTTGGCAATACTACATGAAAAGAGAGAATAAAAGACGTAAGCACTTAGCTTAGTAAGTTTGCATATAATGCACATAGCAACATACTTGTTTATCATAAATCATTTGATATAAACAATGGCATCATAATTTCAGCTATTTAAGCTTACTTACTCTTGCCGATTCTTACATATCTCATGATACTTACTAGTTCCATGCTCATGAGGTAAACAAGGTACCTGTATCACTTGATCACATAGATCATCATACTTTATTATGATAATCATAATCTCTAATTCATCATTCATAACATGAATAATACTCATTTCCAACTTGATAATAATTTTGCTTACTTAATTTTCTTACTATCTCATTTAAGCTTTACTCATTTGCCCGATGAATTTTTATGAATAACCGAGGATACTGAATCTCATCCCACATATAACTCGATGCCAAGGCCATATCCTAGATATGGTCTTACATGGGACCTCTCATCTTGGTATGGATGCCATGTCTTGACATGGACTTACTCAAAGTCTTCCTTGTGTGTTCCCTTGGGAGCTTTCCATTGCCATGTCTTGACATGGTCTTATTTGGTATCTTTACTCATGAACTGGTCAATGCCGAGCCTTGGCTTGGACTTACATGAAATCTTTCTTGTTACTCACCAATGCCATGCCTTGGCTTGGACTAACATGGAATCTCTATCTCATTATAGCTTTTCAATGCCAAGACTTGTCTTAGACTTACATGACATCTTTGCTTGGAGACTCACCAATGCCATGCCTTGGCTTGGGCTTACATGGGTCTTCACCTCGTAATAACTCTTCAATGCCAAGACTTGTCTTGGACTTACATGATAACTTTGCTTGATTGTCAATGCCATGCCTTGGCTTGGTCTTATACGGACTTTCTTATCTCATGTGGTAGACCGAGTATCCTAGGTAATTCAACTTCGATCGGGACTTTCTCATGCTTAATCTCATTGATTTCTTTATTTAACATAGCATTAAGCATTTCTATGGTAATAATGTACATTATACTAAGCAATTCAATGATAGTAATTGTAAAGCTTAGAAATCATCCAAACTTACCTCAATGTACAAAATGTAGGTAGATATGCAATTTAGTCCTCGACTTTGTTCTTGCTTCGGTTTCGATCCGAGCTTCGTTTTTCTTGAGCTATAATGATAATTTAGCTCGTTTAATACTCACATTGACTAAATTGACTCTTAACACATACTTTGTCAAAATTGTTATTTTGCCCCTAAACTTTCTCATAATTACACTTTTGCCCCTAGGCTCGTAAAATAATTTTCATACCACTTTCTTAAACTTCATGCTTAGCTGATTCATTATCTCAACTATAGCAATAACAAATTCTCACTATTTCTACCATGTATGACAAATTTCAAAATAATAACAAACTAGTCCTTACTAGTATTTTTCATGAAATTCATTTAGGAAAAGATGTTTATCTAACATCAAACTCTCATAATCTTTCTTAAAACATCATTTTACAAGCATATCATACATGGGTAGATTTATGAACAGGAATTCTAGCTCAACTTATAGCTATAATTAGCTAATTCATAATACGAGGACTCCAAAAATACGAAGAATATTAAAAACGAGGCTAAAATGAACTTACTAGCAAGCTTGAAAAATTAAAGAACCCTAGCTATGGCTTCCTTCAAATTTTTGGCACTTGGGGAAGAAGATGAGACTGATTTTTGTCATCTTTTTTCCCTTATTAATCATTTAATTGATAAATGACCAAAATGTCTTTCTCTTTACAATTTCACCATTTACTAACTCATGTCTATTTTTGTCCAAAATTTATAATTTGGGCAAATTGCTATTTAAAGACTTTTAATTAATATTCTAAAGCTATTTCATACAAAAGCTTCTAGAAACTCATATTTTGCAACTTTTGCAATTTAGTCCTAATGGACCCTTTAATGGAAATTTCCATAAAATTTCTATATGAAACTTTCATGTTATCATGCAAACATCTCAAATACCTTAAAAACTCATTTTACTAACTCAGATTTGTGGTCTCGCACCACTATTCTGACTAGGCCCTAAATCGGGCTGTTACAATTCTCCACCCCTTAGAGATTTTCGTCCTCGAAAATCTTACCAACAAATAGGTTTGGGTACTGATTTCTCATGCTTTCCTCTGGTTCCCATGTAGCTTCTTCTATCCATGTCTTTGCCACAATACTTTCACTAGGGCAATACTTTTATTTCTTAGCTGCTTGACTTCTCGAGCTAAAGTCTTAACTGGTTCTTCACCATAAGTCATGTCGGGATGAATCTCTATCTCTGACGGGGTAATTATATGTGAAGGATTTGATCGGTAGCGTCTCAACATTGATACGTGAAACACATCATGTATCTTTTCTAACTCAGATGGCAAAGCCAATCGGTAAGCTACCGGCCCAACTCTCTCAGTAATATCATATGGTCCAATGAAACGTGGGCTCAACTTGCCTGCCAAATCTTAGAACTTTTCTCCATAGTGACACTTTCAAGAAAACTTTATCCCCGGCTTGATACTCTATCTCTTTTCTCTTTAAACCCGAGTAGCATTTCTGTCTGTCGGATGCAGCTTTTAAACACTTTCGTATCACTTTCACTTTCTCTTCAGCTTCTCTAACCAAATCAACTCCGTGAATTTGACTTTCTTTGAGTTCAGTCCAAAATAAAGGCGTTCGGCACTTACGTTCGTACAAAGCTTCATAAGGCGCCATCTTTAAGCTCGACTGAAAACTATTATTGTAGGCAAATTCTACCAATGGGAGAAACTTTTCCCAATTACCTTGGAATTCAAGAATACAACACCGGAGCATATCTTCGAGTACTTGTATTAACCTCTCCGATTGTCCATCGGTTTGAGGATGAAAAGCTGTACTAAAGCTCAACTTTGTACCCAGGGCCTCTTGTAGCTTCTTCCAAAATCTGGATGTGAATCTCGGATCTCTATCCGATATGATTGATAAGGGAACTCCGTGAAGCCTTACTATTTCTGAAACATACAAGCTTGTCAGCTTGTCGAGTGAGTAATCCACTCGTACAGGTATAAAATGGGCTGACTTCGTGAGTCTATCAACTACAACTCATATAGCATCTTTCTTGCTCGGTGACAACGGTAAACCCGTTACAAAATCCATAGTGATACAGTCCCATTTCCACTCGGGAACCAAAATGGGTTGAAGCAAACCCGAAGGTACTTGGTGTTCGGCCTTTACTTGCTGACAAATCATGCATTTGGAAACAAACTCTGAAATATCTTTCTTCATTCTCGGCCACCAATACTGTTGCTTCAAATCATTATACATCTTTGTACTACCCGGATGTACAGATAAACATCCGTTATGTGCCTCATGCAAAATTCTCTGAATAAGCTCTTCCTTTCTTGGTACACAAACTCTATCTTTAAACATCAAACATCCATTGGAATTAATCTGAAAGTTGGATTCAACATCTAACCCGCACTGAGCTCTCTTGGCTTGCAATTCATTATCTTCTTTCTAAGCCTCAAAGATCTCTTGGAGGAACATTAGTCTAGCTCTTAACTCAACTAGAATAGAACCATCGTCGGATAAAGTCATCCGTGAATTCATTACTCTTAATGCAAATAGGGATTTTCTGCTTAAAGCATCGGCGACCACATTCGCCTTTCCTGGATGGTAGTCAATGATCAACTCATAGTCTTTTATTAACTCTGACCATCTTCGTTGCCTTAAGTTCAACTCTTTTTGCGTCATCAAGTACTTCAAACTTTTGTGACTGGTGAAAATTCGGCATCTTTCACCATATAGATGGTGTCTCCATATCTTCAATGCGAAGACTATGGCAGCCAACTCTAGGTCGTGTGTTGGATAATTCTTCTCGTGAGGCTTCAACTGTCTTGAGGCATAAGCAATCACTTTGCCCTCTTGTATAAGCACACAACCTAACCCATTTAAGGATGCATCGCTGTAAATTATGAATTCTTTCCCCGTCTCGGGTTGTACTAAAACTGGAGCTTCTGTCAACAATGCTTTCAGTTTCTCGAAACTTTGTTGGAATCTTTCTGTCCACTCAAACTTCACATTTTTCTGTAACAATTTCGTCATCGGGGTTGCAATCATGGAAAAATAGCCGGCTAGGCCTAGGAAACTTCTAATCTCAGCGATATTTCTCGGTGGTTTCTAATCCATTATAGCTGAAATCTTACTTGGGTCCACTCGGACTCCATCTCCTGAGACAATATGTCCCAGAAATTCTACCTCCTTAAGCCAAAATTCACTTTTACTGAACTTGGCATACAACTGATTTTCTCGTAGAATCTGTAAAACTGTCTGTAGGTGCTCAGCATGCTCGATCTTATCTTGAGAATAAATCAGTATGTCATCAATAAAATCGACTACAAACTTGTCGAGGTATGGCATAAAGATGTGATTCATTAGGTCCATGAATACCGCAGGAGCATTGGCCAATCGAAAGGGCATGACTAAAAATTCATAATGCCCATACCTTGTTCGAAAAACGGTCTTGGAAACATCTGAATCTTTTACTCTCAACTGGTAGTACCCTGATCTCAAATCTATTTTGGAGAACACAGTGGCTCCTTTCAATTGATCAAACAAATCATCGATCCTTGGCAATGGATACTTGTTCTTCACTGTCACTTTATTAAGCTGACGGTAATCTATGCACAATCTCATGGTGCCATCTTTCTTTTTTACGAATAAAACAGGAGCAGCCCATGGTGAACAACTTGATCTTGCAAAACCTTTATCTGTCAACTCTTGCAACTGTATCTTCAGCTCTCTTAACTCCGTTGGGGCCATTCTATAATGAGTAATAGATATCGGTATAGTACCGGGAGCTAGCTCAACGCTGAACTCAACCTCTCTAACCGGAGGCGGTCCTGGTAATTCCTCAGGAAAAACATCCAAGTACTCGCATACTATCAGCACTGACTTCATCTTTAACTCTGTTTCTCTATCATTCATCACAAAGGTCAGATATGCCTGATACCCTTTTCTTATGTATTTCTATGTCGTCATATGAGAAATCATTACTGGCGATCTACCTTGTTCGTCTAATTCTACATGGAGAGTGTCCCCATTCTCACATCTCATCTCAATGTACTTCTTCCCACAATTTACTATTACATCATGAGTGGTCAACCAATCCATACCAAGAATGATGTCAAACTCATCAAATGGTAGCAACATAAGGTTTGCCTTAAATAATGACCTCTAATCATCAATGGGCAATCATTACATACTTCACCAACTAAAACACTTTTGCCTAAAGGATTGGACACCTTAATCACAAATTCTGTAGACTCTATAGGCATTCTCATACTAGATACTAGTTTCATGCAAATGTAAGAGTTTGTGGATCCGGGATCTATTAAAGTAATAAATTTAATATCATCAAGAGAAAAGGTACCTGTAATAACATCGGGGGAAGATGCCTCTTCGCGAGCGCGAATGGCATAAGTTCTCGTAGGCGCCCTACCCTAGGGCCTCGCAGCCTGTTCTCTAGGGTTATCTCTTCTACTTGCCCCACTTCCCAGGTTCCTCTGTGGTCTTCCTCTGATCATACTCCCTGATCTCGGGTTCTGAGTTCTCTCTTCTTTCGTCGTCTCAGGACAATCCTTTATGTAGTGGTCTTGGGAATCACATCTAAAACATGAAATTTCATGTGCTTGGCATTCTCCCAGATGACGTCTGCCATATTGTGGGCATTCGGGTCTATCTGATCGGATGTTCCCCATACTAGCAACTGAAGTCGTTTGTGCTTTATTTCCCAAATGCTGCTTACTCTTGTCCTTCCTTGAAAACCCAGTGGAAGTAGCCGATCGGGTGGAAAAATCCTTTAACTTCTTAGATGAGGATTGGAATAACTTATTCCACTGCCTCTTTCTAGAGTCACGAGACTCCATTTTAGATTTTCTCTTCTTCTTTACTAGCTCTTCGGCTTTACAAGCCCTCTCTACTAGCACAGCGAATTCCTTTAGTTCTAAGATAGCAACAAACGATTTGATGTCATCATTTAGTCCATCTTCGAATCTCTTGCTTATAATGGCCTCAGTGGATACACACTCTCGAGCGTATTTACTGAGTCGTACAAACTCGCGCTCATAATCAGTCACCGGCATCTTGCCTTGCTTCAGTTCTAGAAATTCCTTCCTTTTCTGGTCCATAAACCTTTGACTAATATACTTTTTCTTGAACTCTTCTTGAAAGAATTCCCAAGTAATCTTCTCTCTTGGTACTACCGATACCAAGGTGTTCCACCATTGATAGGCAGAATCTCTTAAAAGAGAAACTACACACTTCATGCATTCTTTAGATGTGCATGACAACTCATTAAATACCCTGATGGTATTTTCTAACCAGAATTCGGCCTTCTCTGGATCCTCATCTCTTTTAACCCAGAATTCCTCTGCCCCATGTTTCCTGATCCTATCAACTGGAGGTTTGTCTCCTCTTACCACCTCTACTACTTGAGGAGCTACTAGGATAGGTTGAGGGATGGTTGGGGTGGAGGGGGTTGTGCATTCGGGTTCGTACGAACGAACTCCGTATACCACGTATTCATCATATGGAGGAAGGCTTCTCTAGCCTCTTCTCCTCCTCCTTGACTCACCGTAGCGGGTCTATTTTCATTCTTGTTCGGCACCGTCCCTTCAGTGGGAGCCGGAGCATTACTTTTTACGTCATCCGCAACAGCTCATTCAGGATCCATTTACTATATGTATAAACATAATTTAAGTCGTCAGGAGTCGTCACACTATCATTATAAAAACATTCTTACATATGGCATGTATAGCTAGACTCGTGCTCATGCTACGTTAGTCCTAGAACCTACTAAACCGTAGCTCTGATACCACTAAATTAACACCTCATACCCGAGTCCAGGGCTGAGACTAGATACGAGACATTACTATGCTCGAACTTTCTGAAACATGCACTTACGGGCTATAAAATTTTATTCTGAATTAAAACTTCTCTTTCTTAGTCTAATCATACATTTCATGGGCCTACGAGGCCTTAAACACATATCTGGAAACTTTCAGAACTTAATTGAAAACTTTTCCTTAAAACAGGGGTTACACGCCCATGTGGCTTGGGACACGCCCGTGTACCCCTAAGACACGCCCATGTCTTCCAATCGTGGTCGAAACTGACTATATTTACAAGGCCTTGACACGCCTGTGTCTTCCAACCGTGGTCGACACTGCCTATATTCACACGGCCTGGGGCACACGCCCATGTTCTGATCACACACGGTCTAAACAAACAGCCGTGGGATGAGCCCGTAGCCTATTCTGACTTAAGGTACTAAGGTGCAGGGGATGCACGGCCTAGACACACGCCCATGTGTCCATCCGTGTGGGCACTTGAAGGTTATTTTCCAAGCTAATTGCCCCCCTGAAATCAAAATCAATCTCATATTCAATTCAACAACTCAAATTACTACATCTTTCATGAACAATACTACATGCTTCATTGATATCAATAGACATACATACTTAGTCAAACTTGGCCATTCACTTAGCCGTATACAAAAGAATAATAAACTTGATAGCCCATACTTTTCCCCTTTTTAAGACATATTCTCAAAATGAAATGTTTCCTATTCATGCCATACTTAATATAAACATCTTGGCTATACCAAAATAGCGATTGATAGTGTGCTCCGAGCTCCGATGACGATGATCCACGAGATTAGCTTGGCGGGACTACATGAAAAGAGAGAATAAAAGACGTAAGCACTTAGCTTAGTAAGTTTGCATATAATGCACATAGCAACATACTTGTTTAACATAAATCATTTGGTATAAACAATGGAATCATAATTTCAGCTATTTAAGCTTACTTACTCTTACCGATTCTTACATATCTCATGATACTTACTAGTTTCATGCTCATGAAGTAAACAAGGTACCTGTATCACTTGATCACATATATCAGCATACTTTACTATGATAATCATAATCTCTAATTCATCATTCATAACATGAATAATACTCATTTCCAACTTGATAATAACTTTGCTTACTTAATTTTCTTGTTATCTCATTTAAGCTTTACTCATTTGCCCGATGAATTTTTATGAATAACCGAGGATACTGAATCTCATCCCACATATAACTCGATGCCAAGGCCATATCCTAGATATGGTCTTACATGGGATCTCTCATCTTGGTATCGATGCCATGTATTGACATGGACTTACTCAAAGTCTTCCTTGTGTGTTCCCTTGGGAACTTTCCATTGCCATGTCTTGACATGGTCTTATTTGGTATCTTTACTCATGAACTGGTCAATGCCGAGCCTTGGCTTGGACTTACATGAAATCTTTCTTGTTACTCACCAATGCCATGCCTTGGCTTGGACTTACATGGAATCTCTATCTCATGATAGCTTTTCAATACCAAGACTTGTCTTGGACTTACATGACATCTTTGCTTGGAGACTCACAAATGCCATGCCTTGGCTTGGGCTTACATGGGTCTTCATCTCGTAATAACTCTTCAATGCCAAGACTTGTCTTGGACTTACATGATAACTTTGCTTGATTGCCGATGCCATGCCTTGGCTTGGTCTTATACGGACTTTCTTATCTCATGTGGTAGATCGAGTATCCTAAGTAATTCAACTTCGATCGGGACTTTCTCATGCTTAATCTCATTGATTTCTTTATTTAACATAGCATTAAGCATTTCTATGTTAATAATGTACATTATACTAAGCAATTCAATGATAGTAATCATAAAGCTTAGAAGTCATCCAAACTTACCTCAATGTACAAAATGTAGGTAGATATGCAATTTAGTCCTCGACTTTGTTCTTGCCTCGGTTTCGGTCCGGGCTTCATTTTTATTGAGCTATAATTATAATTTAGCTCATTTAATACTCACATTGACTAAATTGACTCTTAACACATACTTTGTCAAAATTACTATTTTGCCCCTAAAGTTTCTCATAATTACACTTTTGCCCCTAGGCTCGTAAAATAATTTTCATACCACTTTCTTAAACTTCATGCTTAGCTGATTCATTATCTCAACTATAGCAATAACAAATTCTCACTATTTCTACCATGTATGACAAATTTCATAATAATAACAAACTAGTCCTTACTAGCATTTTTCATGAAATTCATTTAGGAAAAGATGTTTATCCGACATCAAACTCTTATAATCTTTCTTAAAACATCATTTTACAAGCATATCATACATGGTTAGATTTATGAACATGAATTCTAGCTCAACTTATAGCTATAATTAGCTAATTCATAATACGAGGACTCCAAAAATACGAAGAATATTAAAAACGGGGCTAAAATGAACTTACTAGCAAGCTTGAAAAATTAAAGAACCCTAGCTATGGCTCCCTTCAAATTTTCAGCACTTGGGGAAGAAGATGAGAATGATTTTTGTCATCTTTTTTCCCTTATTAATCATTTAATTGATAAATGACCAAAATGCCCTTCTTTTTACAATTTCACCATTTACTAACTCATGTCTATTTTTGTCCAAAAATTATAATTGGGCAAATTGCTATTTAAGGACTTCTAATTAATATTCTAAAGCTATTTCATACAAAAAGCTTCTAGAAACTCATATTTTGCAACTTTTGCAATTTAGTCCTAATGGACCCTTTAATGGAAATTTCCATAAAATTTCTACATGAAACTTTCATGTTATCATGCAAACATCTCAAATACCTTAAAAACTCATTTTACTAACTCGGATTTGTGGTCTCGCACCATTATATGTTACATTTTTTATCGGGATTACCATTGACTCTGAATAAGAAAGATGTTGTCTGGGTTGTTGTTGATAGATTGACGAAATCTGCGCACTTTATTCTAGTCAAAATGGATTATTCATTCGAGAGATTAGTTGAGTTGTATTTCTCTGATATTGTACGGTTACATGGTGTGCCAATATCTATTATTTTCGATCGTGATCCGAGGTTTACCTCTAGATTTTGGGGCAAGCTACGCGAAGCTTTAGGTACGAAATTAAACTTTAGTACTGCATTTCATTCTTAGACAGACGAACATTTTGAACAAGTAATACAGATTCTCAAAGATATGTTACGATGTTGTGTTTTCGAGTTTGAAGGCAACTAGGAGAAATTTTTACCGTTAGTTGAGTTTGCTTATAATAACAACTACCAAACGAGTATTAAAATGGCACCATACGAGGCTTTATACAGATGAAAATGTAGAGCTCCTTTGTATTGGTCCGAATTGAGCAGAAGAAAAATCATCGATACCGATCTGATCCGTGAAACAGAGGATAAAGTCAGGGTTATCCATGATTGTTTGAAAGCTGCCTCTAATAGATAGAAATCGTATGCCGATTTGAAATAGAAAGATATTGAATTTCAAGTCAGGGATAAAGTTTTCTTGAAAGTCTCACCTTGGGAAAAAGGTGTTACGATTCAGTAGAAAAGGGAAGCTCAGCTTAAGATTTATAGGGTCGTATGAAATTCTTGAGAGAATCGGATCTGTAGCATACTGTTTGGCTCTACCACCAGAGTTGGAAAATATACATAACATTTTCTACGTATCGATGTTGTGTTGTTACCGTTCAGATTCGTCAAATGTGTTATTCACATATAAAGTTGAGTTACAATTGGGTTTGTCGTATAGTGAAAAACCAGTGAGAATTTTGGCACAAGAAGTAAAAGAACTTCGTAATAAAAGAGTATCATTAGTGAAAGTTCTATGACATTGACACGATATCGAGGAATCAACTTGGGAAACAGAGACATCTATGAAATCTCAATACCCTAATATGTTTATTGGTAAGAATTTCAAGGACGAAATTTCCTTTAGGGGGAAGAGTTGTAACAACTCATTTTTAGTGGTGTTAGAAATAGTAGTTTCGGGACCACAAATCTGACGTGTGAGTTCGTAAATATTATTTATTTAATATTTACGAAGTTATTTAAGTGTCGTATTAAGATTTGGTTCAGTAGTTTTGACGTTTGACTAATTAAATAAGTGAAAAGGATTAAATTGTAAAAGATGCAAAACTTAACCACTATTGAATTTGATTAGATAAAAAGTTTAATTGGTAAAGGCGAGAGGATTTATAAGGCAAGTAAGCCATTATAAATGTTAGTGGATGATTAAGGTTAAGTAACTAGTTCAGTTTTATGTTTATTATAAGGGTAAAATTGTAAATAAATAAATAAAGGCATAAACAAAAGAAAAATAAAGTTTTTCATCATCTTCATTGCCTTATACCACCGAAAATTGAATGAAAAACACCATAGTTGAAGCTTAACTTTCGGCCAAGTTAGGTTTTGTGCATGTAAGTGATTTCTTTATTTGTTTTTCGTAAATTTTATGTTTTTGAAATCATTGTAGCTTAATCTAGCTAACCTGGGGACTATTTTGTAAAACTGTTAAAGATTATGAAACTTACCATTGATGAATTTTAGTTGTTCATGAGGTTAATTGATGAATTTATGAACTTGGTTGTTAAATAAGACTGTTTTGTAAAGGAATTTTGGTTAGTTTTAAGTTTAGGGACTAGTATGAAAATATGTAAAGTTTAGCATGAAAATTTTATAATTTTTTAGTATTTGAAGGCTGATTATGGATGAGGTTATAAACAGTTTTGTGTATTGGGGTTTAAATGTGAAAATTATAATAGTTTCGATTTCAGGGACTAAATTGTGATAAATGAAAAACTTGAAGAATTGTTGTATAAATGAAATTTGGCTATGGTATGATTCTTGTATGCTGTTAAGTCTTGATTGGAATAGTTAATTGAGTCAAATTATGATTTAGATCAAGAATTACAACAATCAGAGGACATACGAGGAAAAGGAAAAATTGTCAACTAGTCCCTGTTAACTAAATCGATACGATTTTTTCGGGTAAGTTCATACATTATAACTAAATTGCTAATGCTAATATGTTACATAGATAAACCTAAAGAACATAGGTTTAACTTTTTAAAAAAAAAATCAATTTTTAACTTTAATTTTTTTCAATTTTTAAAAAACCCTAAATTTTCCCATTTTTTTTTTGAAATTTATACAAGCTAAAATTTCTCAAAATTTACGACTCTTGACCTATAATTTGATTTTGATTACCATTTCATTTTTATATTTTATTTATCTTTTCACATAATATTATATTATCCACGTGGAATTGATGATTTAGAAAACTATCTACATGCCGAATTTTAATTAGTTGGTTTAGCATTTACTATGAGTGTGAGCTCCATGTACCATAAATACACAGATTGATATCTCAAGTACCACGTTGAACATTTTCAAAATATAAATACCACATTGAACATTTTCAAAGTATAGGTATCATATTGGACATTTTATAAAAATATAAATACCAATTGTGATATTATTCCTAGAATATTCAATAGGGGATTTCAATTAAAATATGAAATGGGTTGATGCCAAACAAATTTTATAACTTAAATTTAGTCCTTAGTTTTTCGGTACTTATTTTTTTAGTACTTATCTAGTCATCATTTAATTTTTTAGTTTATTAAACATAGCCTAAGTCTCAACTTAGTTGTGAAATTATTAAAAGTTCATTATATTTATAAAAAATAAATATAAATTTATGAATATTTTGTCATTTTATATTTTATATAAACTCTAAAAAATAATACGCATAATAAAATTTGAACTCAAAACATCTATTATCGCTAACACAATTTTACTATTTTAACAAAACCTACATTTGATTTTTGTATTTATTTTATAAATTTGTTCCACAAACTTTTGCACCCACATAGGTTTTGTCATGATATATAGTAAATACTAAAAACTCTAAGTTTAGAGTCTTAAGTTTAGGATGTTGAGTTTAAGTCTAAGAGATCAGGTTTAAAATTTAAAGTTCAATTATTTATTTAAAATTAATAAATTTATTAATAGAAAATATTTGATATACTATTAGATAGAGTTTTTAGATTCAAGAGTTGACAAATATCCTATAAAGATATAATACAATATTAAAAAATAAAAAAAAAATTGATAATTTTTTAAGTCTGCTTGTAAAATAAAAAAAATTCTTAATGTACCAAATACTAATTCAATTATTAATATTTATTTATAAATTCTCCACTATTTTTTTATTTATTAAATAATAATATTTGAAGTTATTATTAATTAAAGATACATAAAAACTCAGTTACTGAGTCCACATATTCTCCGTATCTACGTATAGTGCTGATAATATGTTCCCATGCTTTCCAATCCCCATAATAATTGCGGTGATTAGGTTTCAATTCCATCGTTATCAGTTTATAAGCACCAAAAGGAATAAACTTAATATCTCATTTATAACTCTTAACAACCCCTCAATATTCCTTTATATAGGGTTTATATTTTCTTATTGATTTTGCCATATCTAACAGTCAAACAGATAAGCATATACATATATCTTTATCAATTACAAATGCTTCTTATTCCATGCATGGTCCATCTGCAAAAGTATTCCCAGATTTTAATGCTTGACAGATATGTTTTAGTTAATGCCCTAACCATTATTTTATAGTATATATATTTTATACATCCTCTATCATTTCGACTTTCTATTTTCCTTTAAAGTGATCTAACTCACATCACATCGTACTGAGTGTTGAGTATTATGTCCAAAGGATTTTGAACATACAATTTTATTTAGCACTCACCCGAGTTGGATAACATAGATGATATCTAGCCCTCAACATAGGCATCTTTAATGAAATTGAAAGGTTTAGGTTATACGCGGCAGAATGTAGAGCAACATGAAAGCCTTCAGGCTTCAAAACCCTTCGTTTAAAATGGAATCCAATGTAGATCAACCATTTCTTTAATTTTGCTTTTATTTTCTCTGAAACTGAATATAGCAATGTTGTTTTTGAATTCAAAAAAAAAAAAACACCTTGTGCCTTAGAGCTGACAGCTATAATTTTGAGAATGAAGAGGCATTGTAATGGCATAGCCTGGGCTCAGAAATCCATGCAATAGTTTCTAGTTCTGAATCATGCAGTATAAATAATTAGGTTCACATCGTTGTCTATGAAACATTAAAGGCAATTTGCATTCAAAACTGTCACTCTTCTGCTTTACGAAATGCCCCCTTCTAAGTCCTTAATTTAACACCAAATATGGAACATGTTTTTTTCATCAAAACTCACTTCACTAAATCTTGGTTATATTTTAGAGTGCTCCAGAAGCATTTAATTTAACATCTTTAATATATACTTGTTTCACCAAGGCCAAAGTCCAACGACCAAGTGACCACACCCAAGATTCCGATTATTAGAAGTCCAAAACCCTTAACTTCATCATATATTATATTAATTTGCGTTGCCATATTTTTAATCACAAACCCTTCCTTCATTTAAGTAAACTCCGCGGGACCCTACTCCTTGTGGTTATGGATGAGAACTTTGGCTCTTAATTGAATGATTACATACAACTAGGACCTCCCTCACCAATAATTAAAATTCTATCCATAGTGCTGTGTAAATGGAAATCAACAACACATGGAATATTATCAATCTTGTAGGCTTCAGGGTTGCATGTCGGCTAAGAAATCAATGAACAAAAAAAAAATGAAAACTGAAGAAGCAGCAAAATCTTAAAGCCTGCCCTTCGAAAATTTAATTTTTTCAATTATTAATACTCGATTTGATTAAACATGAGGTATAATTATTTTATGAATGATTTAACAATGAATGATTTTGTGAAAGATAATGAGATTAGCAACAGGTTGTGATTAGCTCTCAAGTCCTACCTTTTGCAAATATTATCTTTTGATTCTTGGCTTTTGTGAAAGATAAAGATCAAACCTTTTGTTTTGGAACTTTAGGTTTTTTACTATTGTAATGACAGCTCTCAAGTCATGTGTTTTGCAAATATTATCTATTGATTCTTGGTTTTTGTTACATAACATCTTTCTTGAAAAGAAAAGAGTTGAGGAAAATGGCTTGGATAGTTCTGTTGAAGTATCAGATCGTATAAAGCTGGTAATTCATTCCCTTTTTTCCTCTTTAGCTCCTCATTGCTGCATATGGTAATATATAAGAGGTGGTGGTTCAAATAAATCATATAATCAAATTATTTGTTATAAATCAAGCTTTTAGCTCAAAATCAATATAGTCATGAAAAAAAAAATGATTGTATTTAATTTATGCCTGAAAAAACTAAGGCTTTGTTTAGCCGAGTTTAATGTCTCCTGCTAGCAGTTGTATGGTTTTGAGTCTGACATTAATATCTCTCTTTTCTAAATAAATCCATTTATTAAGCTTAAATGTATCTAAGTAGCATTCATATATATATATATATATATATATATATATATACTGGTTTTGGTAGTTTAGTTCATCTTTGACTTCTCATGTTAATTTAGATTTGCTGAGAACAACTTATCAGAAGTGATGTTGAACAATTGGATGGAGGAAAGAAACTTAGCTTAAAACTTGATTCCACTAACAATGATATTGTTGGAAATATCTTATTTAGCACGTCTTGATTAATTTGTATTATCCAAATACATATTCTTGTAGGCTGTAGCCTAATTTTTGTAGGTTAAGATGTTATATTTTAAATTTAGTCTTTTCATTTACCTACTTTTTATTCTATTAATTCATTTTAAATTATATTTGTATTAAATATTTGGATTACATGAATTTTATTTGGATTATGTTTAAATTACAGTTGGGCTGTTTTTTTATTTTATTGTTTAATTAAGATTAGAAATAAATTAAAATACTAGTAATTGGATCTTATACTGATAGTTTGTTTTTCATTAGTATATTTGTATTAATAAGACCCTTTATCCACAGTTCAAATGTCGCTATAGGTTTAAGGATATAATTTAAATTTTACTTTAAATGAAAGTGTTGCTATAGCTTTAAGGATATAATTGGAAATTTATATTACCTTTTACCGGTGCACATGATCTTCAATACAAATATTAGTGAATTTACTTTTGTAGATGGCACTTATATTGATAGTGACTACTTTAGCGACACCTGAATCGTTGGTATAGGCCCTTTGACCTATTTCAACGGTCTCATTTCTCGTCCATAAAAGTTTATATCGATGTTACATGTACCAATGGTGATTTTTCCATCAGAATAACCCTTTTGGGCATCTGTATAGGGTTTTTAAACTTATATCAACTAAATTTTAGTTTTTAGTAACAATTTTTGAACCGTCATTATATGAAAAATTATTTGTAGTGGTTGCATCCAGTATTAAAAGAAATTCCAGGATATATTTCATTTGAATGGAGTTACTTTCTGTTAGTGTTTGATATGCAACAAATTAGAGCTTTTGATGAGAAATCTAGTGGTTGATAAAGCATTTGTGAAGAGAAGATAATGGAATTATGGAAGGCAACTTCGAAATATTCAAAAATGAATTCCATATGCTTTAATAAAAAAAATGTAATTTTGTATGTTCATTAAAATAAAAAAACAACAATCCAATCATTAGAAAAATATACACTCAACCTTCTCTATAACTGTAACGACCCAATTTTTAATGGTACCGAAAAATGCGGTTTCAGAACTACATTTTCATAAATTGAGTCTGTAAATATAAAATATGGATATTTACAGAGTTAATATAAAAGTATACTGAAGATTGGTCAAACAATTTTGTCAATTAAATAGTTCATTAAGGCTTAGGAATTAAATTGTAAAGGTTTAATTGACAAAATGTTTAAGGACCTAAATAACAATTAACTAACAGTCCAAAATGGTAATTAAACTATTTCTAAATAGGAGTTGGTGGATGATGATGGTATATTCCATTAGACATGATTAAATGTTAAATTGAGTTAATAAAATCATGATCAAGTTAACTAATCTAGGTTAATTAATAATTAATCAAAGTATAAAAGCTAGAAATAAGTGGGATTTGACCATTGTCTCCCTCATTCTTATTGTCCACCATAGAAAGAATTGGATGGAAGCTTCCAAAACCCTTGTGACTTTCGGCCTTTGTCTAGGTATGAAATTCAAGTAATTTTCTTGCAATTTTTATAGATTTGTAACCATGTGAGCTTGATTTAGCTAACACATGTGCCAATTTGGCCAATTGTTGAAATTTTATCAAGTTTCCATTGTTTGATTAATTGATAAAATAGGCTTGAAATTGATAAATATTGAGTTTAGATTATGAAAAGAACTAACTTGTAAAGTTAGTTAAGCTTGTTTATTAGCTTTGTTACATTAGGAACCAAATTGAATAAATGTAAATATAGTATGGAATTATGTTAGAAATAAAAAGTATAAGATCTTTAATGAGAATATGTGAAATCACATTTTAATACAAAACTAGAAACCGGAAGTTATGCTTATCCCGACTAAATTGAATAAATGTAAAATATGGGAGAAATCAAAAACAGATTTACATAGGATCATGCATCTCATGGCATTGTGTGAAAATTTTTGGTATTGATTTGATGTATAAAATATTTGTCTAGATCAAGAATTGGATCAAAGTGGAGCTAATAAGGGAAAAGCCAAAAGTGTGGATTTGTCACACCCAGATTTCATTAAGGACCCGAAGATAAAGGAACTGGGATTGAATTCAATTAAATGATGAGTTGATGGACCCTACTAAGAAATTTAGAAATCTTAGTGGCTGACGATCAATTAGTTGGATTTCAATTTTGGTTTGGTTGAGATGGAACCGGTTGGTTCCGTAAGTGGGAGACACAATTATTACCAGTGATAAGCTATTAGAGATTGGAAGACCGTGTAAGGGAGTTATATATTTGGGAGTGATGGGATATTCCTGCAAAATGAATTATTCTCAATTTTATTTACAATTTTCTTTTCATTTGCATCATTTTTTTCGGTTGTTCCAAAGAAGAAGAGAATTTAGGAGAGCTCTGCATGGAGCAATAGTCGTAAGAATTGAAGTCTAAAAGAAGAGAAATTGAGTGTAATATCCCGGGTTAGGGGCTATTTTGTTGTTGCATGATATTGCATGTGGTGGTGTGCTGTGTTGCTGTTTGTGTAGTGTCGGGGCTTAATTGTAGGCTAGGAGTGTGCCTGAGTAGGTAGGAAAATTTTAGTTTTTGGGCTTAGGTGAGAGGAGCTGAAAGAGCTGAGGTTTAAGAATTTTATTTGTGGTTTTGTTGCACAAGAGAGGAGCTGGCAAGGTGGCAAGCATGCGCTACTTGGGAGCTAGGTGTGGCGTCATCTACTTGGGGTGGAGGTCCTGAGTTCAAGCCGTAAAGACCTCACATTTTGGGTTCATTTTGGACGGCATAGGAGGGAAGAGTTGGATGAAGTTCAAATTCCACTTTGGACTTGGTCAAATGGTGGCTTGGTGGGTGGAGAGTGATTGTAGGAGTAAGACTTGGTCATGGATGGTTGAATGTGTGGTATGGAGTGATTGGGGGGATTATGGCCGAAATTTAGGGGAGTTGGAGGGGGGAAGTGGACGGCTAAGTGTGGGAACATGTTAGCCGAAATTCACCTTAGCAACCTAGGTAATTTCGGTCACTTTTTGTCAAGGAGTAAAAGTCTCTTCTTTGGGTCATTTGTTAGCCGAAGTTCTAAGGGTGTTTTTCATTTCTCTTTGTTTTGTTTTACATCTTTTGAAACCCAAAGACCAAACCTCAACAAGCTGCCGAAAGTTTGCATCTTTGTTCCCTAGAGTACTTGTAGCCGAATACCCTTTTCCATCTTTTCTCTTTTCTTTCAATTTTGTAAACCGAAACTACTATTTCCCTTTTTCATATTTGCTTTCTTCTTCTTTACTTGGAAACATTGTAGCCGAATCTTACCCAAGACATTTTCTTCATCTATTTGTTCTTTCCAAAGCCGAAGGTACCTCCCTCTATTTTCTTTATTTCTTTCTTCTTCTCAATTGCCTGTTTGCCGAAACTTTCTTCCAAAGCACCTTGTTGCCGTAACCCTATTTCCTTTTCATTTCTATTCTTTCTCTTTTACCTTTCAAAACCGAGTATAAGGGTGTGTTAAACACTTAGGCCGAATCTCTCCTCTCCTAGAAGTCCTCTTTTGGTCGAATATTGGGTGTTGGTAAGCTCTTGGCCGAATGGCCATTTCCCTTATCTCTCAAGTGTTATGTTGTTTTGGTTTATGGAAGAAGGTTAACCATTCGTTTTAAACATCTCATCTTAGGGCAATCAAAGATTTCAAAGCAGTCAGTTGGAGCCTTTCCCCTTTGTTAATCAATTGGTAAGTAAGGGGTAAGTGATTGGTATTAGTATTGTTAGTTCAATCTGTGGGTTCGATTAAGTCCGGAGTGACAAAGGTTTAACTGTTCTCTTTTAGGGGTTGGCCGATTGTTAGAAGGAGAACTATTGTGGTTCGGGTTTGATAAGAAATCAAACCATTAGCAAGGTGAGGGATCAACATTAACCCTTTGGTTATTTAGTCTTTGGCCGAATGGTCTTAGTGCCTAACTCCTATTTGGCCGATTGTAGGAGCCAGTAATCAAGGAGCCTTAGATCGTTTCGTTGGGATCTTTAGACTCGTATTTACCAGGTGTGTAAACTAACACACTATACTTAGTAATATTGTTATTAAACCTGTTTGCCTATTAAAATCATGACAGTATGATGGATTATTGGATACCCAAGTGGGGTATATGTACGGATCCGGGTAAGTCTGTAGCATTACGAGTTCTATTGATGATATGCTCAATATTATGATCTATGTTATGTATGCTATGAGATTAATGCTAGACATGTTGGCATGATATGCATGATTGTATGATATGCACGATCACATGAGTATGGTATGTTGATGGGAGATATGAGTGGAGGGAGAATGATGATATCCGTGTCTTTGGGACACTGTGTCTTTGGGACACTGTGTCTTTGGGACACCAGAGGTTTGGCACCTCCAGTGGTTTGGTACCACAGCGATATATTGTGACTTTGGGTCACCAGAGGTTTGGCACCTCAGCGTCTCGTCCCAGTGGCTTAGTACCACGGTGGGTTGGCCCCACTGATGATTATACGGGATTGACGCCAGTGATTTGGTATCACACGATGGGTTGGCCCCATCATCGGATTTGTGACTGCGGTCACCAGTGGTTTGGTACCACATTGTGTCTTTGGGACACCAGAGGTTTGGCACCTCATTGCGACTCGTCCCTATGGTTTGACACCACCGTGGGTTGGCCCCACTTGAGAGATACGGGATTGTCGCTAGTGATTTGGTATCACTCGATGGGTTGGCCCCATCATCGGATTATTCGTGACTTTGGGTCACCAGTGGTTTGGCACCACACTTATGGATATCGTGACTTTGGGTCACCAGTGGTTTGGCACCACCAGTGGTTTGGTACCACACGGGGTAGAAAAGGCGATACGGATGGTTAGGATCGGGTTGCATTAATTATGTTGCTATGTATGAGGTGTGTTAGCATGTTGTTTTACCGGGAGTGGGATTTATGCACTGAGTCATTCGACTCACCCTCTCCTTTGACATTTCAGGTGACACTTAGACGCGGACATGGAGCCGGGATGGACTCGGGGTGCTCATGCCATGCTTAATAAAGATTTGCTCCGATTTTATGATTTGGGTACTTTAACTTATTTACTATTATTTGGGTTTTATTTTGGATTGTAAAGGCTTTTAAATTATGTTTTATGATGTTTATGTTTTAAATAGATTTTAATATGCCTTAACAAAACAACTGGGTTGAAATTTTACTAAAATTGGGAAAGACAATGATTTCAAAACTATAACGCAAAGTGTTTTAAACTATACCATCGGGTATCTCACCATGACTTTGCATTAGAAACTCAAACGATTTTCAAATCAAAACTCGATTTTCTACCAAGTTAAAATGTCATAAGTAACACTAAGAAACTACTTGAATAATGAAAGGGAATAAACTCGTTTTAACTACATCTTTTGGTTAAGTTTTCAAAATTTTTGGGTTTTCTAAATACACCATCTAATTTCAAACAAGCCTACTCAAATTTTCTTCAAATACACTATATAGTGAAGTGTTTACATCCTGCTTTTAAACGAAAAACCTAAACCTCTCAAGTACGTTTTCCCCGTAACATACCAGATTCGGTCGTGGTGTATTGACCGGGTTTGGGGTGTTACATTGAGAAACTGGTAAGCTTTCTTATCCATCTGTGCTCATGAATTAGAGAAAGAAGGAGGGTAAGGACTCCTAATAAGTTTCTGTAAACTGGGTCCTAGATATTAAGGTTTGAATACCTTCGATTTAACAGATAAATAGTTATCATTCTTAGCTAGCAAGACGAAGGAGGCTCTGACATTTGGACAAGCTAAGCTGATAAGGATAAGGGGAGTAAGGTGAGTTTCTATACCCAACTTTTGGGTGATCGATGATGTTTTGTTTCTTACATGAACCATATTCATGTTTTCTCTAAGTTGTGTCTAAGACCATGGTTGTTTATGAACATGGAGGATGAGTAAGCTGTATACACATAATATTGTGAGTGTGTACTATTGCAAGTTTATTTGTTGAATGTTATATGGTTGTGAATTGATGAATAGATGAATGGCGTACTGTATGTTATAGTAACTAGCACAATGAATTGTATGAAATACATGTTTATATTGTATGCTGAGTATGGAGGGAACTTACCTTGACGAGGCAGATGAAGATAGGAATAATTGGCAGAATGGAGGAATGGACAGATTGAAAGGGGATGCAAAGGGGTTTAGCGACATCATGGAACGATATCTACTACCTTGCTAGAGCAACACCGTGATGATGATTTATTGATTCTATGGAGCGACACCACGACATTGGTTATCGACGGGTCCTTCGAGATGACAGCGTGTGAACGGTATACAGGTCTTTCGGGGCGACAACATGTAAATGGTATATAGGTCATTCGAGGTGACACCTCAAAAGGGATTTATTGATTATCTGAAGTCACAAGTCTATGGTTAAGCCATGGCATGATCCAATGGTGAATAGGTATGTGTTATGGAAAACAAGAAAATCTACCTAGATAATAAACAAGAAAGTTCACCAAGACATTTAGGGGGAAGTCCTTGAATGACTCGCGCGACGAATAGTGTGACAAATTGAACATGAAGTGTCTGAGAACACGGGTAAACGAGATAATAAGAAAAAGGATGGAAGAAGGGTCTAATAATGTGGGTAAACTTGTTAATAAGGGGATTCACTCGAACGATGGAAATGTGCAAGTGTACACAATCGCAACAGGTAATAAAGTGACAATTAAATGTCGAATTATCATACCCACAGGGACTATGTAAGAAAATATTTATGAAATACAATTAAAAACACTTTGGTGAAGGAAAATCGTTTGTTTTGAAAAAGGGTTTAATAAAACTAGATTTTAACTAAAAAAAATTAAAAGGTAAAAAAAAATCTAATGCACGATTTCTGAAAAACAAGTTTAATCAAAATGACACAGTTATGTTAGATCAATTATATTTCTTAACTTAATATTACTAAAACAATGTTCTTGTTGTTACGAATAAATTCACGGCAACTTGGTAATTTGTTAACTATAGCATAAACAAACTTACAAAATTAACTAATCTCTTAAACAAATTACTATGCCAATTCAAACAATTAATCAATTTTAATAAGCAAGTAAAAGATTAAGTGAAGTAACAATATATTCCTACATTGAAACAGTTTAATCACAATAATCTTGCAAGTTATGCAAGGCTAATGTACCGTTTAATACCGTCGCTAATTTAACCCTCAACTACCTTAGAAGATTAAACATGAATTGATTGAGTATTGTGTCAATTAATTACAATTTCAATACGATTAATAATTAATTCATTAGTTACCTTAAAATTGTAATGCAAGTATAACATAGTCATGGTTTTACTTAATCAAACAATTTACCAGTACCTATAACAACACAAACATGATTTTAATAACTTAAGTAGACAAAATGCAAACAACCTAACACGAATTAAATTTAAGCCATGTTAATTAAATTTAGACAAAAAACATAACAAATATTCATAGACAAGTTCATAACAACAATAATAAAAGTTAAAGGATAGGAAACTAGAACCAAATCTGGTGTTTCTCCAAAGCCTGACTAGTTTGCTCCGCTCCTCCTTCTCAGCTCGTTCTGTTGAACTGAGGCTTTTATAAGCACTTGAATTCTACTACCTAAGGTGGTTGAAAGGCTCTTTTCCAAGAGAGAAATCGGCAAAGGAAAGTAGAAGGGAAAATGGGAAACAAAGGAGAGAAAGTGAGTGAAATAGAAAGAGAGATGTGTGGGATGAGAGGTGTTTTGAATGAATGGTGAAATGGGGTATTTATAGGTGGGAGTGGCTGCTAAAAATAGAAAACAATTAGCAGACACACACTCCCCTTGGCCAGCCACCACTCATGTACAAGTTGAAGATTTCAACTTACTTTATTTAGCTAGGGGCAAATCTACAAAAGTATAATAAGTGAAGGGGTTTGAATGCGATTTCAAGGAGAATTCAAGGGCTGATTTGCAAGTCAATAAATAAACCAATTTAAGCTGATTGGGTCAGCATGTTGGATGGGTTTGGGCAGCCCAATTGCTCGGTTGGATCAGTCTTTCGTATTAGCACAACTAGGCCTCTTTTGGATAATATAATTAATAATATTATTATTTAACCAAAAATAAATTGGATAAAAATTAAAATTAATTATATTATGTATTAATATTTATAATTTGGACCTTCTTAGGCTAAAAAATTAATTTACCTCGATGCTTCGAAAATGTTTCACGGTTTTGAGCTTCTAGTAGTGTCTGTCGAGCCGATTTTCACCCTTTGTGCAAATCTATCAAAAATAAATAAAAATTTGTGAGAATTTATTATAAAATTAATTAAAATTCAATATGTTAATAATTTGAGTATAATTTAGTTCTTCCATAATTATATTATATTTTTAACAAGAATTACTATGAAACTACATGAATTTGAGTTAAAAAGGGCATGAAAAAATCTATATATTTTTGTGTTTCCACCCGCCAAATTTTGTCAATGAAGGGACTTGGTATAAACAGTCTTAATGCGGCAGTAGTAGTAGAAGGGATATTTTCCTTTGAGGTATTTTAACTATTCGCTGGTATGAATCCACCAATGTTTAGCGAGTAAACCAGTATTGAGGATGATAATAGGATGATCAAACGAAACCTAAACCTAAAGATCTGCGGGTAAAAAGGCAGCCAAAGACGGGTAAGTCCGCCAAGGCTCACTTTGAAGCGATGATCGTCCAAACAGTCTGACCGATAAAGTCCACCAGAGATCTACATAGAAAGAGGATTTACGACTAGGACTATGTGATGCGGGTTAGTCCATAGGGGCTATTAGACGAGGAAGTTCATTAAGGGCTACCTTGGGCGGACAACCCATTGGGAAGTAGCGGGAGAGATAGTTCGTTGGAAACTAGCTATTAATTTCAATTTATTAAAAGGTTAGACTAAGGAGAACAAATATCTTAGGGCTACATTTCTAGGTATGAGTCAGCCAGGAAAAAAGGAGGGCGTCTATTCAATTAGCTTACTATCATGTTCAGAACTGTGAAATAGGACAGGAAGAATCATTCCTTGATGATAGACCACAATAGGGCTAATCAAGAAGAAGGAATTCGTTAGGGTAAGGTGGAAAATCCTAAGTTTAGTCTAGTATTAGATTTACAGATCTGGGTAAGAATCCAAAATTGAGGTGAGGATAATTGAAAGGTAACTAGTGGTATTTAACAAACTATATATCTAAGTGTACGATTACCTGTGAGAGTTAAGCTTGCTAAAGTTAAAAGAAATCTAGGATGAGACGGAACAAGGCCAAGACCATAGGGAATCATTGTTGTTGAAGGATGCATATATGTCTAAAATAGTGGATAAGTCTGCCAACCGTGAGCATCAGAAAACGGCAAGGTGTCGACCATGCCGGAAAATCTGCTGAATGCCCAAGGACAGATAGATAGTTTGGAATTTCTATCTTTATTCTTATTTCCTAATTTGGTTACTAAGTTTTCATGATTTTTCATTAGAGGCTGTTAGCTTATGGCTTTTTTCAATTTAACCTCTCAACTATTTCTTAATTTTTGAACTTAAAGGGAACTGGGTGTGACAACTCTCCCACCCTAAAAAAAATTTCATCCTCGAAATTTCATTTCACATCAACCTCAGAAGCAGACTTAGATAAATTCTTCTTTACTCTTACCAATTCTTTAACTTGGTTTCCATTCCGTACATTCACGTTATTCCTGTTCCGTTCAATCTGTGGATCCCTCTATATTTAACTAAACGTTGGTATCGGCTCGTTGGCAGCATTTGGCCTTTTTGTTGTTCGATATGCTCCAGTCCATAGATTCTCCTCACACTTTTAATTTGGGGAACGCTCTGATGTGAACATCGCTTGACTAATAGCTTCTTGTTTTTTCAACCTGGCATATAATTTCACAAATTTTAGATTTATTCGTGTGCTAACTCCTCCCCTTTTTGGCGGGCCAATTTCCTTCTCGTTCTATGTTAGCTAAGTTCACCTATAAAATATTTTTACCACTATCTAGACAAAGTACCAAGGTTACTACTCTAATTTCAGAGTTTTTCTCCAATAGTATCAGTGGCTCATCAACCTTACTCGGAAAGGGTTGTCATTGAACAAACATATGACTAGTTCTACTTTCATGAGGGTTACACCCTAGTGGGTAACAGTTGGCTGACAATCCAGCCTTGGAAATCTTAAAGGATTTTTCGTTCTCCCAATGTCAACAGGTATCCTACCTGTATTGATGGATTTGAACGGTTTCTTACCATTCATTAAATTTTTCCATAATTCCCCTCAATCTCCTTCTATTATAAATAAACCAGAATGTTAAGGGGAATTTCACAAATTCACATACTGTTTGTTGGATTAATTTTCAAAATATTTCTCACTTCTCTTCTTTCTGTCTTTCTTTTCTCATCTAATTACATTACTGGAGTACGTTTCCCTTAATACTTTAGGCGTTGAAACCTCAAAATAAAATCCTTTATTATTTTCCTTTTTCCCCTCCTCACTGGCTAATCCTCTCTAGTAGGCATAGGCAAAGTGAAGATTCCTAATTTATAGGGATACACCCACAATATACCATATGGTGGTTTACTTGCTACCTTGGGAAATTCGTTTTCTCTGCCTTACTTTTATTGTCGGCGTAGATTGAGGGAAAGGTTGTCTAGGTGACACTAATGACTACCTCATCTTCCCCTGGAGGAGACGTTTTACTGCTGGAGATTATACATCTCTGTTTTTGGTCAATCTAGAACATGGCAAGGGCCTGCCTAAAAAACATGGGAAGTTCTTTTCCTTAACCCCTTCGTTCCTTCCCATGGCCTGTCTCATTGTTACTCCTTTTGTAATATTGCAGGGAGACCACATAAGTATCACTCATTTTCCTATTTTCTTCCTGCTAGGGGTTCATATTTCTTCTTTAACATCCTTGTTGACTTCCTTTCACTACCAACAGGGTTGAAAAACCCTTGTCTGCCCTTCAAAGTAGAAGTGAAGTTAGGTGGGGTGAACTCAAGAGGGTCGCCTATTCTAGTGGACAACGAAATATACAACTCCTTAAATTCATAGAAATATATTTGCCAAGGTTGGGGTTTTACCTATGCTCTCCCCGCTTGGAGGTCTAAATTCGAACCCTCTGTGGGTTTGCAAAAAGAAAGGGTTGGTGGGAGCTACACCTTAATGAAAAGGTGCACTTGCAAGATGATGAGCTTTTCTATCCTTGGGGAGTATATAGTGGAGACCAAGTCCAGTATCCAAACATACCTTTCTCCTAATCTCTCCTGTCTAGTCCTTACCCAAATGTGACATGAGGTTTTCCTTGAGTTCAATATTCTCAAGAATTAAGCGGGGTCATTTCTACTCATTTGGAAAGACTAACCAGAAAGAGGCATAGACACTTTTAAAGCGGCCATCACACTAGGCAGATTAAAATGCTTAATTTCCTTTGTATATTTTC
Source organism: Gossypium australe (assembly GCA_005393395.2). Lineage (NCBI taxonomy): Eukaryota > Viridiplantae > Streptophyta > Magnoliopsida > Malvales > Malvaceae > Gossypium > Gossypium australe. The sequence goes on from CM016615.1 coordinate 24,686,948, forward strand.
TTTAATAAAATTTTCTTTTCTTTAGCACTTGTACTTTTAACCAATGTATTTGTTTATCCTCCTTTTATGTCTTTTTCCCCATTCGTCTACTTTTACTTTTGTTTCCACACGTTAATATAGGCGAATATATCTACATTCAGCATATAATAACTTAATTAAAAACAAGGACTCAAGGGACTTAGGCAGATCATCATCATGCACATATAAAGTACTCATTCTAGTTCTCATGTCCAAAGGATCGACTAAACCTATAACTATGATACTATTAAATTTGAAGCACCCTCACCCGACTTGTTTGTCAAATCCAGGTGTGGTGTTTCACAAATGGGTCGATTTGGACAAAACATCAAATTGTAAGCTTGATAATTCAGGACAGACGTTATTAAATAGTAACTATTTACTTACAATAGAAACTTTGAAATTTAAAACAAAAGTTCACTATCTTCAAACTCAAACTCTAAAGGATCTATGTAATTACAACATGTTCCACCTCGAGGTGAAACCTCTAAGGATACCCCCTCCTTATGTGCATGACTCTATTGACAGTGATCCTTGATCCAATACAATCTGGCTTGATCCCTCCTCCTCGAGTTCTTATTCTGCAAATTTTGCAACCACAAGTCAAAATTTTGTGAGTTCTAATGAATTTAATGAGATTATTCACTACCAAACTACATATCTCTCCCATACTTTACCGGGGAAAATCTTAATAGAAAATAAGATACTTTAACTCCATGATTTACTTAAACTTTGGTGCCTTATCTAGATTGTTGGACCCTTTGTACCCCTTCTACCTTTCTTTCTTGCCAGTTTGACCGCTAATACAATAAGTTCATGGTCAAGCTTATGTCCCGATGCTAGGGTTTTAGTAGTTTCTTGAAGCTTATTGAGATGTACCCCCATCGTCCTTCTTGGAACGGGTTCAATTGTACACTATAACCTCAATAGAACTCCCAATATGTCGCTCTCCTCTTTACTGAGTCTCTACTCTTATAATAGTTTGGCATACTTATTGCCATTGCTTCAATAAGGCTATTAGTAAGCCTCACTCCATGCTGATTGACTTATTCTTATCTTACCTTTCTATATCCTACCCTACACTCGGGTTGCAATGTTGTTTGGAATACAGCTTGGTAATCTGCTTTGTTCACTATACCGTTCTTTGAAGATAAATATATCCGTCAACAGAGAGCCACTCTGGCCGATGACTTCCATTGAATGATCATCTCAATGACCATTCAAGTTTATAGCGTCTCTTATGTGGTGGTCTCCTTACAGAACTAACTCTATGGCAGTTACCCGCGATAAATCCTCTTCTAATAAGGTTAGTCTTGACAGACATATCTGTCACTTAGTACCCTCTTAATGGTACATTTCTCACGCCTTCCAGGTTTGATTGAACACCTTCTGGCGGTCCTTATTGGTAGATTCCTCATCTACGATCCATGGATACTTCTTCTCTCATTTGTCTTTACCCTAGTCATTACTGGCATTTCACTTCCTCTATTTGAGTATTGCTGGGTTACCACCCATATGCCCTTTCGGCTCTCATGACTACTATCTTAGTGGTCATTTTCTATTTCTGTTACATTTTTTGTAACACCCCAAACCCGACCTAGAAGTTAGGCCCAAATCTGGCGTGTCACATTGAAGAGTTTTTCGAAAACCATGCTTTCATTAGAAACCCTTCTTAAAGAATTTAAAACTTTTTGCCATGTAAAACCTCAGATTTCGTTTGCTTATCTTCAAAATGTAGTTTATTAAAAGTCATTCTCTTGCAAAATCATTGTTACTTTCAAAACCTTGATTGTTGCGGAAGATTGATTCAAACATTTGCGAATACGTGATATTTTGAAAACAGTGGTTATAGTTTTAAAAACCCGTGTTTAACAGACCAGCAATTTGTAATTTAAAGAAATACCAAATAAAAGTTAAAAAGAAAAACCCAATGGCCTTATTACAAAAATTATTAACCCAATAATTGAAAATAACTAAATTAAACTAAAATTGCTAAGTTTAGTCTTTAAACCATATCCGATGTGTGGCCACCTTTGAGTCCTACGCAGCTCCAAATCCTCTAAGGCTGGGGATTACCTGTACAGTTAAAAACGGGGTGAGTTTACGAAAACTCAGTGTGTAATCCCCTATTACGATCACAGTCTGGGCCTGAGCCCATACGGTATCAGTCTGGGCCTAAGCCCTATTCAGTAACAGTCTGGGCCTAAGCCCTATTTGGTAACAGTCTAGGCCTAAGCTCTATTCGGTAACAATCTGGGCCTAAGCCCCAAAATCATATCAATGCAATGTACCCAACCCATACTAACCAAACTCTCCACCCGTACCAATCAGTCTCTCCATGTGGGGACCATGTTAACCCACCGAGCCAACACACCAAGCTTAGCACTGGTTGCGACACCAAGTCAACAGAACGGCTCGACGCCGTAGACAAAATGACTAAAAGCCATAAATATCGCAGCATCACTATCGGTTAATAGAACGGCTAAAAGCCGTAAACAGAATGGTTATAAACCATAATCAGGATGGCACATAGCTACCGATGACTGTAATAAGTTTAGCACATAACCATCAGCGACGGTAATATAACCGGCACACAGCCACGGGTAATTATGATCGACATAGAGTCATCAATATATATGTTAGGCACATAGCCACGGGTAAATACAGTTGGCACAAAGCCATAATCAAGATGGCACAGAGCCATATTTATCGCAAAAAGGCTGAAATCCTTGTATAGAATGGCAATGGACCAAACACTTCCTCCGTAACTTTGTCCCAACCCCATGCAATATGCCGTGTATGTCATGCTCAATCATCACAGGTGTATGCAGAATGACCATACTCAGCAACAGTCATTTAAAACATATATTACAAGCATATCAGTCACACGACCACAGTCAAGTTAGATAAAACATAGTCATACGATCACAGTCAAGTCATGGCACAAAATCAGTCTTTTACCCTCATAGGCAAATAGTCATTTTACCCTATAAGGGTATTTCGGTAATCCTACCCTGCAGGGGTAATTTGGTAATTCTACTCATAACTAATCCATGTATGCAATGCATCTCAAACATAATCAATCATACAATTAACACACACAACACTAGTACTACCACGAGGGTACAACGGTCATTTAATCAGTTAGGGGTAAAACGGTCATTTCATCTCGTAAGGGCATCTCGATAATTTTACCCGTCGAGGGTATTTCGGTAACTTTACCCATAAAGGGTATGTCGATAACTTTACCCATAGAGGGTATTTTAGTAATTTCACAAACCAGGGGTATTTTGGTAATTTTACAAACGAAGAATTTCAATAATTTTATAAACCAGGGGTATTTTGGTAATTTCACAAATCAGGGGTATTACAGTAATTTTTCAATCCGAGGGTATTTCGATAATTTTACAAATCAGGGGTATTTCGGTAATTTTGCAATCTGAGAGTATTTCGGTAATTTTACAAATCAGGGGTCTTTCGGTAATTTCACAAATTAGGGGTATTTCGGTAATTTTACAATCCGAGGGTATTTCGGTAATTTCACAAATTAGGGGTATTTCGGTAATTTAACAATATGAGGGTATTTCGGTAATTTTGTAAACCAATGACATTTCAGTAATTTGTAAACCAAGGGTATTTCAGTAATTTGTAAACTAAGGGTATTTCAGTAATTTTAAACCAAGGGTATTCTAAACAGAGATAACGATGCGAATGGGCCTAGGGCCCATTCTCGACCCAAATGGACCCACACGCTCGTGTGGCCTATTTAGCCCAAATCTAGCCATAGATATGAGATTTACATAGACCAGTTCAATATCTACTACACAATCATACAATTTATTCATATGGGCCCACGGGCCCTTTGGCTACACATGGCCCATTTTGGCCTATCGAGGCCCAAACAGCCTAAACCCACAAGAACACTCATGATGGCCTCAACTATCACGTCGAAGCCCTCACACGTGCGCTCGCACGCTCGTGTGGCTACCATTGCCATGTGACCGGCATTTCGGCATTTGCCGCTCTACAGCTAGAGTAGTGCGAAATACACATCTGATAGGAATCTGGAGTTGATCCGCACTCCGAACACTCCTATGCCCAAACTCCAACCAAGGTATGCTTACTCTCCTCATAGATTGCTCTATTTAAAGCCAGCTTCTCACCTTCCCTCATGCTAGCTTCCCGATATGGGATCCCTCCTTCAGCAGAGTTTAAATCCATCACAACCACTTACCGTCCCAACTTAGCAAAATAAATATCCCTTTATGCTTGCAATGGGATTCGAGCCCTTGCCCTCTCCTATGCTCCAGACGCTACATGCCACCACAACACAAGCTCCTTTTGTGTTTAAAATCATGCGCAACTAAATATAAGTCTATGGGCCAAAGTCTAAGTTCATTTAAAAGGAAATCAAAATGAATTGCAAGCACCAAGACTTGAACCTTGGACCCCTTGCTTCCTCTATGGCGTCACTTCCTTGTCTCCCATGTGGCGCCATTTGCCACTAGACCACAACTCCTTTTGTGTCATTTTTTTCACATTTTATTCTTAAAGCCTACTTACTTACTCCTAGGGTTTTATTCACCTAAAACCAAAATTTTTCCTAAAGCCCAGGTTTGATCCCGGGACTTCATAGAAACCCTCTAACCTTCCAAAATCACTCACCTAATAGGTCCAACTTGCATTAGTAACGTTCTCTTATTCTAAAAAATTTTAAACGCTCCCAAGCCCAAGGCCCAATAGGCCCAATTCTACTAGGCCCAAATTCGGGTCGTTACATTTTTCCTTCATTAGTGTACTCCGACCTACTGGTTAACTAAGGCTTGTCCACACTTTCATCTCATTCTAACAATTTTCCTAGTTTGTGAGATTTCCCACGATTATTGTCCTGATTACTCACCTGTGTTTATTGTCGTGATAGACTCTCTTATGTTGCCATAGTCGTGCCATGGTCTTACGCATTATGATCCCATGTTTAACATCTTGTCGGTCTATCCCTTGTTTAAGGTCCCTACGGACTACCCCGTGTTTACTCTCCCAGTGGACTAACCCGTGTTTACTGTCCCAACAGACTACCCTAGTGTTTAATATTTCGGCAGACTATACTAGTTGCCATAGTCGAGCTATGATCTTACACATAAGACCTATTTTAAAATGTCGTCTCGTGGGGCCTTACCACCGTCGCAGTGTCGCCCTATAAAGCTTGCTAACCGCTGTTTTAGTGTTGCTCTATGGAACTTTATAGCTATTGATATCAATCAATCTCATATCTATATTGATGCTCAAATACCGAAGCGCCTCCGTAAGGCTCGAAGCTTCGCACATCATAGTTTGCACTTAGCAACATCGTATGGTGGTATCTAACAGGAATTCTTTTTTCTCCTATGCCTCCACCTATTCCTCCATTCATTATCCTAACCTTGATGCCCGAACACCACATTGTCCCCTCCGCAAGGCATGGGAGCTTCACACATCACAGTTTGCACACAACAACACCGTATGACGATATCTAACAGAAATTCCCATTTCCTAAATCCTAACTTCATCTAACCCGTTCGATATTTCTCACCGTATTTCACAATTTATAACACACAAGCATAGTCATATGAACACGAAATCATAATGACATGGAATACGCCCAACTTAACTAAATGTTACCTTAACCATCTTATGCATACATGGTATGCTCATTTGACAGAGATCATAGAATTTATTTCAGACTCGAACCAGATTCAAACCAGTCATATAAAGTTCCAAAATTGTAGTTTAAAAACTCACCTGATACTTCTTCTACCTCACAAACTTAGCTATTCCCAAATGTCAGAGCTTCCATTCTTCTAGTAGCTAAATTACAGTCAAGGCCATAAATTAAACTCATCATTTTCCAGCTTAAAATTTAATTTTCCAAAAACATGTAGAACCCTTAAAATGGTTTTTGGAAATTTTTATCTTTATTTTCTTAACCTTACATATACAAAAGGGCTAAGAACCTTACCATCTTACTGGATTCTCCACTTTTCTAACTTAGACCTCATGATCATCGCTAAATGCAAAGCTTCACAAAACTATCTCTTCTTCAAAATAACCAAGAAAGAAGATGAAAAAGAGAAGAAAATGAATCCAAGTAGAGATGAATCCTCCCTGAGAAGTCATTCCCCAACTATTTATAGCCCTACATGCATGGTTTTCCATAGTATAATGACCATCCATTGATAATCATTTTGTCTCCCACTAAGGAACCGATTAGTTCCAATCCAATCGAACTAGAACTAGTTCTTAACCCTGTCTAATTTGGTCACCAAGTTTTCCTGATTTTTCATTAGAGGCCGCCAGCTCATGGCTTCTTTCAATTTAACCTCTCAATTATTTCTTAATTTCTAGACTCAAAGGGAACCAGGTGTGACACACACTTAGAGGCCACGCATTGGGGTTTAAGTCGAGTATATCTATATTTTAGTTTAAAACTAAAATTGTACATAACTACTAGGTTTAATAAGGTACCAAATTTGTAAGGATTTATTTCTTATACGATAGGATTTGTAGTAGAAGTTACATTGTGTAATTTGCCATTGTCTAAGTGCTTAAATAAATCAGGTTAAAAATATTGTTAAATTATGCGGGTTTTCATGACACCTGACACTCGAACCCAACGATCGATTCAAGTAAAGGGTGTTACAAGATTAATCCCTGAAGAATCCACTTGTTTGGTGTTTTGAATCGATAAGTTTATATGAAACTTACTATCTTATCTTGTTCTATATGTATGTTTGTGTTTATTTTTATACATATATGTTTGAATATAATTTGAAATACTAATGAACTTTGCATATAAGGCTAGTAAATAGATTGAATTGAAATAAAAGGTGATGACTGATTTGTTATGTGATAATTATAAGGTATAAATTTGAAAATATGAATGGTTACAAGGTATGGAAATGTAATTGTGACTGATATAAGGTATGATTTGTAAATGTGGATATTTACAGAGTATAAACATGTGAAAGTGATAGATTACAAGGAATGGAAATGAATATGTGTATAATTTATGCTTGTGTGAACTTAGTAAAATGTTCGGATACGATTGGCATGCCAATAGGGTCTTATGCGTACTTGTACAAGATATGTGATTGTACGTAGATTATTACAGGTTATATCGAGATCTAGCATCTGTTGCAGATCATTGAGTATTATACGTATCCACAGAGACTTTGGTGTGGTGGAAGAATGTATTTGAAAATGTGTATACACTTGATGCCTCTGGGCTTTGCACTTTGGTTTTGAAACACCCCACACCCGGCCCACGAGCTTGAACCGGATCTGGTATGTTCCTTAAATAAATCGAATTTCAATGTTCTAAATGACTTAGAGAAAATTTGTGTAATTTTAAAAAAAATTGTTTTGGGTTGGGCTTAATTTGAAACCTATTTAATAAATTCAGGAAATCCAACTTAAATAAGGTGACAAAATAATTTTTGGGTTTATTATTTTAAAAGAAATAAATTTACTTATCTTTAATCAAACATAATTTGTATCATATTCAAATAAAAATAAACAGGAATAAAGAAAATCCAACTGGGCCTTATGGCCTTATTACATCATTCAAACCCAAAATAAAGTACTAAAATTTCATAAAGTCCAAATTCCAAATAATTTCTTCAAGTGATGCATGGCCACCTTTAGCTCCTGCCGACCCGGTCCATTACTGCTCATCACCTGAAAAATAATTCCCCAACGGGGTGAGTCTACAGACTCAATGTGTACATAGTACTAATTTCCAACAAATCAGGCATACAAGTCATATCAATATCATGTTCATACAAAATAAAGGATGATGCAACCCAAACCCAAACCTATTTGTCCATCCGCTACGCACCACCCGTACCAACCTGTACACCGCGGGGACTACTAAGTCGACCCTCCATCCGCTACACACCATCGAAGGCAGTCGCTGCAGTCGACGTGCTCATCGCCCACTTATGTTGTGTCATTAGACACTGTATTCACTGGATGTAACCGAAGTTACCACTTTTCACTTTATGTGACCGTAGTCACCACTTTACGTTGGTGAGACCGTAGTCATCACCTTCACTTTCTTCCTCCACAAATATCCCGAATGCCCCAATTATTTCATAACATATTTCACATACTTAATTTTCATTCATGTTACTAATCACATGTTCAAAATATATCACATTCACAATCCTATCAAAAGTAGGAAACGTACCTGGGTACTCCTTACCACATTTGTGGTGCTTAGCCACATTCACATACTGTTACATATTTATATATTTAATGATTGCCATGCAATTTATTGAAAGTTAGTAAGAGTACACACCTTTTTCGCTTAATAGTTTTCGTGAATTCCCGTAGAGCGATCTACCGATCTAGATCTTTCACTCCTATATTCGGCCATTAATTAAAATATATAAATAAACCTATTTGGCCTTAAAACCAAATCCTACTAGAAGTAGAATTACTTACCTAGTTGCCGAATTGATTTAATCAAGTCCCAACAGTTGCTAGAATTCCTCTTCCTTGAAATCGGCTAATACTAGGTATGTAACCAAGTCAGTTTTCGGTTTTTGAAATAATGGAAAACACTTAAACAATTTATGCCTTGGCCGAATATCCCTTACCTTATGATGGGATTCCAAATCTAAAGAGGATTCCTTTATAAGCCTGTTGAAATCCTATAACTTCGTGTTAGATTAGATCTAACTTTGAAAACGTGAATCATAATCTTTAACCGCATATTTATATTTATAATCCTTACCTTAGATCCTTAGATTTCCCGAAAAATCCCCTTTTGATGTTGTGGATGATTGCCCTCTTTCTTAGAATCCACAAAGATTCAGCTTAACAGTAGAACGGAGAAGAAAATAGAAGAAAAAGAGAGGGATTTTTGCTTAATGAAAATTCGGCAGAGAGGGGTTTTGCCTAGGGAGAATTTCGGCAGAGAGGAAGAGGGAGCAAATGTTGATGAGTAGCCCTCCTGTCCTCCTTTTATAGCCAAAGTTATCAGCCTAGGAGTCCTTTACTTGGCCACCACTCCTCTTTTTGATAATATTATCTCTTTTATTTAAAAGATAAAAGCCTTTAATCCATCAATTATCTCCTCAATTATCTCATTAGAAAATAATCCTTTATTTATCTCTTATTATTCACATATTTATGTGAATAAAACTCCTTTATTTCTCTCTTATATTCACATATTTATGTGAATAAAACTCCTTTATTTATCTCTTATTATTCACATATTTATGTGAATAAAACTCCTTTATTTTTCTCTTATTATTCACATATTTATGTGAATAAAACTCCTTTATTTATCTCTTATTATTCACATATTTATGTGAATAAAACTCCTTTATTTCTCTCTTATTATTCACATATTTATGTGAATAAAATTCCTTTATTTATCTCTTATTATTCACATATTTATGTGAATAAAACTCCTTTATTTCTCTCTTATTATTCAAGTTTCCCAAAATGTTCAAGTTTCCATTTTTGGATCATTTCCAAAAATGTCTAAGTTTCCAAAAATGTCTAAGTTTCCAAAAATGTCCATTTCCATTTCCATTTTCATTTCCATCTCCATTTTCATTTCCATTTTCATTTTCATTTCCATTTTCATTCATTTCTAGGTTTCCAAAAGTATCAAAAATTTATTCATAAAACTTAAGACTTGTCATTTCATACAATTGATCTGAAAAATGCATAGGCCCTTCCTAGGATGTTACAGTTCTACCCCCTTAAAAAAAATTTCGTCCTCGAAATTTCCTAACTAAACAATTGAGGGTATTGCTGTCGCATTGTCTCTTCTGGCTCCCACGAAGCTTCTTCCGATCCATGATTGCGCCATAACACCTTGACTAAAGGAACAAACTTCCTTCGTAGTACTTTCACATCACGTTCCAAGATCCGAATCGGTTCTTCCTCGTAGGATAAGTCTGGCCTTAGCTCCACTTCTTCAACAGATACCACATGCGACGGATCCGATTGATAGCGACGTAGCATGGATACATGAAATACGTCGTGCATCTGCTTCAATTCTGGTGGCAACTCTAATTGGTATGCCACTGGCCCAATTCGCTTCAATACTTGATAAGGCCCTATAAACCTTGGGCTTAACTTCCCTTTTCGACCGAACCTCATTACCTTCTTCCAAGGTGAGACCTTTAGAAACACTTGGTCTCCTACTTCAAACTCAATTTCTTTCCTCTTAAGGTCTGCGTACGACTTCTGTCTATCAGAAGCTTCTTTCAACCGTGCCCGAATTAATTCCACCTTCTCCTCAGTTTCCGCCACTAACTCTGGACCCAAAACGCGGCGTTCTCCTAACTCGGTCCAACAAGTTGGTGTTCTACATTTCCTTCCATACAATGCTTTGTATGGTGCCATCCGAATGCTTGCCTGATAGCTGTTGTTGTAGGCGAACTCAGCTAGAGGCAAGTAATCTTCCCAACTTCCTCGGAAATCCATCACACAGCCTCTTAGCATATCTTCCAACACTTGTATAACCCGTTCAGACTGCCCGTCTGATTGTGGATGAAAAGCCGTAGTGAAGTCTAGCTTAGTGCCCAATGCTTGATGAAGTGCTTTCCAAAATCGAGACGTAAACCTTGGGTCTCTATCCGAGATGATCGACATCGGTACCCCGTGTAGCCTCACAATCTCCGCCACATATAACTTGGCTAACTTTTGAAGGGAATAGTCGATCCTCACAGGGATAAAATGTGCGGACTTGGTCAAACGGTCCACTATCACCCATACCGAGTCCTTCTTAGTGGGCGTAAGGGGAAGCCCACTAACTAAGTCCATGGTAATTCTTTCCCACTTCCATTGGGGAAACAAATTGGTTGAAGCAATCCTGGTGGGACTTGGTGTTCAGCCTTTACTTGCTGACATGTCAAACATTTCCCCACAAATTCAGTCACCTCTCGTTTCAGGTCTGACCACCAAAATTGTTCCCTTAGATCTCTATACAGCTTGATGCCTCCGGGATGCATAGCATAAGGACTACCATGCGCTTCCCGAAGAATCCTTTGTCTCAACTCCTTATCCCTCGGCATACAAACCTTTTCCTTGTAGCACAGTACTCCTTCATCATTGACGCCATAATCCTTTAATCCTCCTTGCCGTACTTGCTGTAACTTAGTACTTAAGTCCTTATCCGCCAACTGTCCCTCTTTCACCTCCTTCAGCCAGGTTGGCTTGACTTGTAACTCTGCCAACAGGCTTCCGTCTTCATACAAACTTAAGTGGGCGAACAAAGCCCTTAAATCCGACACAACCTTCCTACTTAGGGCGTCAGCTACCACATTCGCCTTGCCCGGATGGTATTCTATCGAACAGTCATAATCTTTCAATAACTCCACCCACCTTCGTTGCCTCAAGTTCAACTCCTTCTGAGTCAACAAATACTTAAGGCTTTTGTGGTCCGTGTAAATTACTGACCTTTCTCCATAAAGGTAGTGCCTCCAAACTTTGAGGGCGAAAACCACTGCCGCGAGTTCCAAGTCATGAGTTGGGTAGTTCACCTCATGCGGCCTTAACTGTCGAGATGCATAAGCGACTACCTTTCCTTCTTGCATTAGCACACAGCCTAACCCTGTGTGCGAAGCATCACAATATACTACGAAGTCCTTACCTGCCTCCGGCTGAATTAACACCAGAGCTTCTGTCAGCACCTTTTTAAGCTTTTCAAAGCTCTCCTGTTGCTTATCCGTCCACACAAACGGTACTTCCTTCCTTAGTAACTTTGTCAAAGGTGCGGCTATTGACGAGAATCCTTCCACGAACCTTCTGTAATAGCCTGCCAAGCCTAAGAAACTTCTGATTTCAGCCACCGACCTAGGTGATTTCCATCCAACACTGCTTCGATCTTCCTAGGATCCACTCTTATTCCTTCTGCGGATACCACATGTCCTAGGAACGCCACTTCCTTGAGCCAAAATTCGCACTTGCTGAATTTGGCATAAAGCTTCTTTTTCCTTAACACTTCTCATCGGAATACACAAAATGTCGTCGATGAACACCACGACGAATCTATCCAAGTAGGGTTGGAAAACCCTATTCATCATATCCATGAACGCGGCCGGTGCGTTCGTCAACCCAAACGGCATCACCACAAATTCAAAATGACCGTACCTTGTCCTAAAAGCGGTCTTATGAATATCAGCCTCCTTCACTTTCAGTTGATGATACCCCGACCTTAAGTCGATCTTTGAGAACACAGCTGCCCCTTTCAGTTGGTCGAACAAGTCATCTATCCTTGGCAAAGGATACTTGTTCTTGATGGTCAGTTTGTTCAACTGACGATAATCTATACATCCGCATAGTTCCATCCTTCTTCTTCACAAAGAGAACCGGTGCTCCCCACGGAGACACACTGGGTCGAATGAACCCACGATCCAACAACTCTTGGATTTGAGCCTTGAGCTCCACTAACTCCTTTGGTGCCATTCGGTAGGGAGCGATTGACACAGGAGCTGTTCCTGGTAGCAAATCTATTCCAAATTCCACTTCTCTATCTGGGGGTATTCCGGGCAACTCCTCCGGAAATACATCCTCAAAAATCCCTTACTGTTCTAACTCCCTTGACACCTTCCTCTTCTCCTCTTAACTCACTCACGAAGGCTAAGAATGCCTTACATCCTTTCTTAACCATTTTCTCGGCCTTCAGTGCCGAAACTACGTTAGACAAGTAGTTCCTCCTTTCTCCGATCATCACTACTACCTCATCTTCCGGGGTTCTTAGTTCCATACGTTTAGCCGCACAATCCAACATGGCTCGATGCTCTACTAGCCAATCCATTCCAAGTATAAGCTCAAACTCTCCGAAGGGTAATTCCATTAAGTCAGCCCGAAAGTTCGCTCCCTGAATCTCTAGGGGTACATTCCGAAAGATCCTATCTATCCTCACCGTTTGGCCTAAAGGGCTTACTACAGTTATCTGCCTATCAGAAAGTTCAGAGTCTAGGCCTAGTGTTTCAACCACACTACATGCAACATAGGAATGAGTTGAGCCCACATCAATAAGAGCAAAATAGGGTTTGTCATGAATAAAGAACATACCGGTTATAACATCCGGCGCGTCTCCCTCTTCCCTCCGGCGAACCGCGTAAACCAAACCCGGTTGCCTTGCTTCGCGTTAGCTGCACCTCGCCCTGAGCTCACGGCCTCTGCCACTACCTCTGTTGGCCGACCCACGACCTCTTTGAGGCTGCTGTCCGCCTCTACCAGCCTGGTTAGCATTCTGAGCTGCTGGTTGGCTCTCATCTAATAGCTTGGGGCAATCCTTAATCATATGGTCCTTGGACCCACACTTGAGACATCGTCCCGCCTTTTTCCAACACTCTCCCCCGTGCTTCCTTCCACAATGTTCACAAGGGCGAAATTGCCAGCCCGTACCAACCTGTTGACTTTGTGACCTGTCAACTCTTGGCCTCTTGTGGCCTTTTCCAGATGGCCCAAAACCTCTTTTGGGCTTATTTCTGTCCACAGCCTGCTTGGTGGCGTCCTTAATTCCCTCAGCCACTTTAGCCTTTTCCACCAAGGCAGAGAATTCCCGCTCCTGATGCGGTGCTATCAAAAGTCTCAAATCGTCCCTAAGTCCGTCCTCAAAACGAACACAGCGTTCATGCTCAGTCGCCACTACTCCTCGGGCATATCGGCTCAACCTCAAGAATTCCGCTTCATATTCGGTGACAGACTTACTTCCTTGTACCAACCCCAGAAAAGCCTTCCTTTGCTCGTCTATATACCTGGTTCCCACATACTTCTTCTGAAATGCTTCCTTAGCATATTCCCAGGTCAGATCTTCCGCCGTGGCACCGTCCCGAACGGTTAACCACCATTGATACGCTTCATCGCGTAACAGTGCCGTCACCCCTTTCAACTTCTCCTCGGGGGTCAAGTCGAGCTCATCCATGATGCGCTCAGTTGCTTCCAACCAGTACTCAGCTGTACTGGGTGCCACTCCCGATACTCCTCTAAACATTTCAGCTCCATTAGCACGGAGCCGCTCAGGCACAGACTTACGATTTCCTAATTGTTTCCTGCACCAGCCACCAATTCCAAAACTCGCAGCACAGCCTGCGACACGGCATCTTCCCCTGTCTGAGCCTGCTGCTCAACATTGACAGCTGGGGGTGATGGTGGTGGTGGTATCTCATTGTCAGAACCTTGTCCCGATCTAACAGTCATCCTTCCTCTACCTCTTCCACGACGACCACGTCCTCTTGAGCTCATTATCGACGAGATCTGATGTATTATATTCTTGTTTCACTTATTACCCGCGATGATATCTTATGAAGAAGAGTTTAAGAGTGGTTCTTTCGTATTCATACATGCATACAGTCTTGCATTCATTCATTCATCCATCAACAAATATGAACTTTCATTCATTCAAAGAAACGTTGTAATTCTTGTTGTTGTTTTCGTTATTTTGCTTTTCCACTACCAGGGGCATTTTCGTAATTTTATCCTACAGGGGTATTTTCGTAAATTTTCAGAAATAAAAAGTTCCCTGGTGATTTTGACGAAAGTATTTTGGTACTTCTAAAGTTCCGGGGAAATTTTGGAAGAATTTTGAAATCCAGGGGTATTTCGGTAATTTTTTGATCTCAGGGGCCTTTTTGATAATTTTTCCAAAAATCAGGGTAAATTTGTAAAATTTAATAAGTTAGGGATATTTTCCAAGATTGTAAAACATTGAGGGTTCCTTTGAGAGTTACACTTTTCAAAGCAATGATATTGCAAAAAGTTTGGAAATCAAGGTCGTTTTGGTAATTTTGTAAGTTAGGGGCAATTTTGTAATTTTCCAAAATCAAGATAGTTTGATATTTTACAAATTAGGGTTTTTGAACATTTGATAAAGTAATGAAATTTTGTTAAAACTATGGGTGGTTTGGTCATTTTATAAACCAAGGGTATATTTTTTTTTTATAGAAAAACGGCTAAGTCCCTTTCGGGTTTTATTCTTTGTGTTTAGCCTATGACGAGCCCTCTTGGTCAGGGTGAACCAAAGCTACGCACCAGGCAGGATTCGAATGAAGAGGAGGTGAGTCACGCGGACTGCTTAAATACCAAGCTCTCACCGACCTTTCTAGACATGCGCACAGAGGTTGCCACACCACTGAGCCTTCTGAGTTAGGGCGAACCGAAGCTACGCACCAGGTAGGATACCTACGAAGAGGAGGTGAGTCACTAGGACTGCTTAAATACCAGGCTCTTCCGGATCCAATCCTAGACATGCGTACAGGGGTTGCCACACCCTAGCTTAATAACTTAGTCATAGGTTTGTTAAGTTCATTAAGTCTTATGAGTTTCAAGTGTTTGAGTAGTCTAATCCTAGGGTTCAAGTTCCTATCACACTATTCTACGTTCCATGCCTTTTCTACCCTTTTACAATTCATAATTCACATAATCACAGATGGTTAAAGGTACTTACCTGGTGGACTGCGGGTCGGAGACTTAGGTGCCATGCCATAAAACCTGCTTATTTCAAAGAAATTCATTTGGGCTCGAATTGAAAACGTTTTGGGCCTGAGCCCACAGGCCGAGAGTTTTAAAACTGGGCTCTGATACCAATGAAACACCCCACACCCGGCCCACGAGCTTGAACCGGATCTGGTATGTTCCTTAAATAAATCGGTTTTCAATGTTCTAAATGACTTAGAGAAAATTTGTGTAATTTTAAAAAAAATTGTTTTGGGTTGGGCTAATTTGAAACCTATTTAATAAATTCTGGAAATCCAACTTAAATAAGGTGACAAAATAATTTTTGGGTTTATTATTTTAAAAGAAATAAATTTACTTATCTTTAATCAAACATAATTTGTATCATATTCAAATAAAAAAACAGGAATAAAGAAAATCCAACTGGGCCTTATGGCCTTATTACATCATTCAAACCCAAAATAAAGTACTAAAATTTCATAAAGTCCAAATTCCAAATAATTTCTTCAAGCGATGCATGGCCACCTTTAGCTCCTGCCGACCCGGTCCATTACTGCTCATCACCTGAAAAATAATTCCCCAACGGGGTGAGTCTACAGACTCAATGTGTACATAGTACTAATTTCCAACAAATCAGGCATACAAGTCATATCAATATCATGTTCATACAAAATAAAGGATGATGCAACCCAAACCCAAACCTATTTGTCCATCCGCTACGCACCACCCGTACCAACCTGTACACCGCGGGGACTACTAAGTCGACCCTCCATCCGCTACACACCATCGAAGGCAGTCGCTGCAGTCGACGTGCTCATCGCCCACTTATGTTGTGTCATTAGACACTGTATTCACTGGATGTAACCGAAGTTACCACTTTTCACTTTATGTGACCGTAGTCACCACTTTACGTTGGTGAGACCGTAGTCATCACCTTCACTTTCTTCCTCCACAAATATCCCGAATGCCCCAATTATTTCATAACATATTTCACATACTTAATTTTCATTCATGTTACTAATCACATGTTCAAAATATATCACATTCACAATCCTATCAAAAGTAGGAAACGTACCTGGGTACTCCTTACCACATTTGTGGTGCTTAGCCACATTCACATACTGTTACATATTTATATATTTAATGATTGCCATGCAATTTATTGAAAGTTAGTAAGAGTACACACCTTTTTCGCTTAATAGTTTCCGTGAATTCCCGTAGAGCGATCTACCGATCTAGATCTTTCACTCCTATATTCGGCCATTAATTAAAACATATAAAAACCTATTTGGTCTTAAAACCAAATCCTACTAGAAGTAGAATTACTTACCTAGTTGCCGAATTGATTTAATCAAGTCCCAACAGTTGCTAGAATTCCTCTTCCTTGAAATCGGCTAATACTAGGTATGTAACCAAGTCAGTTTTCGGTTTTTGAAATAATGGAAAACACTTAAACAATTTATGCCTTGGCCGAATATCCCTTACCTTATGATGGGATTCCAAATCTAAAGAGGATTCCTTTATAAGCCTGTTGAAATCCTATAACTTCGTGTTAGATTAGATCTAACTTTGAAACGTGAATCATAATCTTTAACCGCATATTTATATTTATAATCCTTACCTTAGATCCTTAGATTTCCCGAAAAATCCCCTTTTGATGTTGTGGATGATTGCCCTCTTTCTTAGAATCCACAAAGATTCAGCTTAACAGTAGAACGGAGAAGAAATAGAAGAAAAAGAGAGGGATTTTGCTTAATGAAAATTCGGCAGAGGGGTTTTGCCTAGGGAGAATTCGGCAGAGAGGAAGAGGGAGCAAATGTTGATGAGTAGCCCTCCTGTCCTCCTTTTATAGCCAAAGTTATCAGCCTAGGAGTGTAATATCCTAAATTAGGGGCTGTGCGTTGGGGCAAAAATTCACGAGTCGATAGGACTTAAGGTTTGTTTTGATGAGTTTAGGGGTTATTTTAAGCCCGAGGATAAAAGGGACTATTTTGGAAAATTTTGAAAATTTGGGTCAAAAGTGAAAATTTGGGGGAAGGAGGCTTAAGTAAAAATTTTGTAAAATTGAGGCATATAAAAATGCCTTGGCCGAGTGGCTTCTATGCGCCACTTAAGGGTCAGCGCCAAACAGGTCACTGGTTCGAGTCTTAGGCACGGCAAAAGCTTTTTTTTTTTTTGTAAGGGCGCTGCATAGGAGGCCTTAGAAAGAAAATCGGAGTGTTCCATGTCACAAACGGCTCCTGGGCGAGTTGGCGAAGACGCTAGCAGGGAGG